>JAPTGZ010006118.1:0-10402 GCA_029814645.1 Fowleria isostigma
ATTTGTCCAAACAAATGTACCTTTAGTTGTACCAGGCATTAAAATGAACAAGAAATTGAAGAAAACATAGGGTGATCAAGTAATTTTTTCCACAAATGTAGATGTAGAAGATGCAACAAGACCAAGACAATTGACAAGACAAACCACTGAACTTTGAGTCCATTTCAAAATCTGTACCTCCTCACTTTTACTGGTTTGGTGTGTTTCTGTTTGGGTACCAGCAGTATCTGGACCGGTTCCACCACTGCTTCAGCCTCATAGAACCATGATGAACTGCCGATCTCTCTACTTCTTTTGGTTTGTCCATTTCCTGTTTCTGTTTGGTCTTATTTCCATCTTCGTCTTTGTACCTGAACAGGTTTCATCAGAAAAGTCTACCTGACGCTGATGGTCCAGCTGCTGGCGACGGTCGGGATCATCTGTGCTTTTCTGTACTGGTGAGACTCCAGTCCGCATTTAGACGTTCATCTGTTGCTTCAGTCCGTCCACACAGCGTCCATTATAGTCCTCTGTTAATATTCCATAATCCCTGTTTATCTTTTCCAGGGACTCTCTGAGGATCTGGAGCTGGAGGCATCCCTGGTTCAGCTACTCCATGATGTAAGAATTCAAAGCCTGTCGTTGTTTTGTCCACT
The DNA here is from genome assembly GCA_029814645.1 of Fowleria isostigma. Lineage (NCBI taxonomy): Eukaryota > Metazoa > Chordata > Actinopteri > Kurtiformes > Apogonidae > Fowleria > Fowleria isostigma. Next base: position 636 of record JAPTGZ010006118.1, read on the forward strand.
TTGGACTGATGGAGACATGAACCAATCAGAGACCATGTTCTGCCTAAATGAGTGGATTGACGGTCTGTCTGTTGGACAGGATGGCCACGTTCATCCTCATCATGGTCTTATCCTGCTGCGACAACATACGGCGTAAAGTTCCTCTGAATTTCATCGCCCTGGGGCTGTTTGTGAGTAGAGCTATCACATAAAACCATGAAATCATGAAACCAGGGGTCTCAAACCGGCCTGCTAAAAGGTCCAATCGGGCCCAAGGGATGAATTAGGGAAGTGAAAAAATTACACTGAAGATATTAACAATCAAGGGTGTCGACCTCATTTTAGTTCAGGTTCCACATTCATACCAATGTGAACTAAAGTTTAAAAAAATATATGTATAGTAACCTATAAATAGTGACAACTCCATTATTTTAAGTTCAACTGGATTAGTTTTACTCTTTTGAAGCAAAAAAAACCTCCAGTAAACCCGAAAAAGTACCAAGAAGAACAATGACCTGAGAAAATAAGAAACTGAATGAGAAATAGTTTTTATTTTATTTCCAAACTCCAACTTTTAATAATACTATACCTGTTACCAAATGTTTGTGTGACATTGTTTGTAAAGCACATGTGCAAATGATAGGTTGAGGCATAATATTGTTAAAACTGCACTTATTTTTCTTACAAAATTGAAGTTTTTTCAGGTTATTTACCTCTTTTTTTGTGAAAGGATAGACAAAGAAAAAGGGTATTATTTTCAAGTTATGATTACTTTAATGGTCCAACCGACTTGAGGTCAGGCGGAGGACTCTATCCATGCTAACATTTGTGGAACAGTGAAAAACGGGCTAACCCTGGAGAGGTTAGCAACACCACTATGCTTAAGGTATTTCCAATATGCAAGTTAGATGTTACACTATACGCTGCATCGTGTCACTGTCCCTTTGATTCTGGAGTCCATTCTGTCTCACCTCTGTTACTCCACTGTATTGGCTGTGGAAATTGGTCAATGGTGGAAAAAAGGTGGGATCACATCTCACCTTTTTTTTCTGGGCTCTCTGTGTAAAAGTGGTTAATAAGACTATGAAACTATGAAACCATGAGACTGTGAAACTATAAAACCACTGTCGGCTGACTCCCAATGTTTTTCCTTCTATCGTCTTTGTGTTTGTCTCCATCAGACGATTGTTGAAGGCCTGATGCTTGGATCTGTGGCAGCGTGAGTAAATTCACATCTACACAACTAGAAAAACCTCAATTCAATCACATCTGATGAAGCATTGAATCTGAGGAGATGCTGGTTTGGCAAATGAAAAACCTTCAGATCATTTGTAAAGGCAGGAGGAAGAAGTCATATCTGGAAAGAAAACTAATATGTGCAAGGTTTAAAAAACAATGCAGTAAATCTATGAATTTCCAAGTTTTGATCAGTTAAAAATAACTTCAAAATCATAAAATTACAAAACAAAAATTTACTGATGGAAAAAAAAATAGAAAACCACAAGAAAGAGAAGTTGTTTCTCTTAATTAAACCAAAAGGTCCATAAATCTGCTCATCGGTCTGATGAGTCTGTTCTTTTTCAGGCTTTTTGAGGCTGAAGCTGTCCTCTGGGCCATCGGAGCCACGGCGCTCGTCTCCTTCTCCCTGACGCTGTTTGCGATGCAGTCAAAGGTAAAACGAGTCGAACAGGACGCGTCATGAACCATCCTGATGTGGTGATGCAGTCGGTGGGTGGGGCTACAGCCAAGGGAAACGCTGGACATATTAGGGAAAAACAGCCTCTGCACCCAGGACAGATGGAACCGTTGGAATAATAGAGTTAAATGAATGTTTACAGATGTAGTGAATAAATGGTTGGGTCATAAAAATGTCATGTAAGAAGAAACAGAGAGGACCTTAAACAGAAATTGCATCTAAAATTAAACACAGAAACGTGTCAGTTAAAGGCGTTGGAAAACCAGATGAAACCCAACCAAAACGACATAAAACCAGGCTTAAACCAACTAAAAGAACATAATACCGGACTAAAATCCCAAAAAAGGACATAAAACCAGACTGAAACTAAATCAGAAAGACATAAAACCAGACTAAAACCAACTAAAAGAACATAAAACCGGACTAAAATCCCAAAAAAGAACATATAACCAGACTAAAACTCAATGAGAAAGACATAAAACCAGACTAAAACCCCCAAAAAAGGACATAAAACTGAACTACAACCCAAACTGAAAGATGATGAAACCAACTCAAATTTGTTAAACCCAGACTAAATCCAACCTTATTTGCACATTAAAGCATTTTTTCTTCTTGAACATAGATCTTCATATGTTTGGATGTGGAACGTTCTACCAAAGGACGTTCTCATGGTTCCGACATGAACGTTTGTGGAATCAGATCAGTTTCTCCAACAGGAAGTGTATGCTGATAAAGTTTGTGTGATCTTATCAGATAGTTAAAGTGACGTGGTTTTACCGTCAGTGTTTCTAACCCGTCACCTTTGGTTCATTCTTATGACTCTATGTTTATTGCAGCCATAAATCGTCATCGTCAGGTGATGATTATCAGATTTTCTTTGATTTTAAAGTCTTAAGTTCAGTAAAATCAATGTGAAGAACATTAAAATGTAGCCGTTTTCAGATGTAGTGATGGTGCTGAGTAGACAGAAGGGTTGTGTTGAAGATTTTCAAATGTTTTGGATGTTTAAAAGTCACAAGAAAAACAATGTTAAAGTTACAACTGTATGAAAACAACACAATGTGAATGAAAATGACAGAAAACAAAATACATACAATGAGAAAAGAATGATGCAACAAGAAACATTAAGAAGTAAGTGACACAATTAGAAAAAATAATTAGGTAAAAATGAAAAATAACATGACAGATAAACCCTTTCATGCATAGTGGTTACAGCGGTGGACAGCTATTCTTCACAGGGTCCTTAACCCTGTAAAACCTGACCCATTAAATCTGGCCACAAAATTCAAATTTTTGGCAATTGAAATTTTTTAGCCCTTTTAAAATAATCCAAAAGAAACATTTTGCCTTATCATTTTGTTTATGATATATATTTTGCATCATATTCAATACATTGGGCATTTTTGGCACATTTTATGTTAGTTACATTTGTTAACTTTAGACACAAAAAATAATGTTACCACCAACATTTTTAAAACATAAAATATTTCAGGTAGTTATTTATTTTTTACATAAAACTTTTTACAACTTTTGTATTTTCCATGAATGACATCATAATTTCAATATTTTCCAACTGAATAACAATGTACATTAATATAACTTTTTGAAAATGACCAAAGACATTCCTACAGAATGTGAATAGAATGATTTAACGTTAGTGGCCATAGTGAAGCTTTTCCAGTGTCTATAGAGGGATGATAATCCATCAGAGAAAAAATCTTGATTAAAGTTCTCACAGTTCATGCATGAAAGGGTTAAAAAGGACACAACACGACAAAAACAACACAAGGCAGACATGGACGATGTGCAGAAAACAATTTAACATTTATAATAAAATCAAAATTATACAAAAGACATGAGATGAAATAAATGGAAGGACATACAAACTTGGCTACGTTTGTTTTGTGGTTGTTGACTCTGGTGTATTTAAGGTGGTATGACACATTAAGTTCCAGTACCTTAAACCTGGGCAGCAGTCCTGAACAATGTTTAATGACTAATGTTTGTCACATTGGCTCCTCCCCTTCCTCCTTTAATAGCATTTGTTTCTCATTGGTGGTGATTGCATCTCATTGGCTCCTCCCCCTTTTCCTTTCATGGCTTTTGTTCCTCATTGGCTCCTCCCCTTCCTCCTCAGTGGGACTTCACCATGGCGAGCGGCGCCCTCTGGGTTTTCTCCTGGACTCTGTTGTCATTCGCTCTGCTCTGTGCTATTCTTCGATCAGAGGTAAATGACTATTCCATGTCTTTGTTTTTTCCATTTTCAGCTGTGATAAATTATATATATATATATATAAATATTATATGCAATGTTGGACAAGCTAGTTGTAGTGATCTTAGCCACCAGTTCCTCTACTCCAGTCAAGTGGGCCACATTTTCAAATTTATGCGCGTGTATTTTAGACATTATGTTAATGGAGACTGGATGTAAACAATTTATAATTCAAGCAGATTATTAAATTACATGGAATTATTGTTCATAGTGATGAATACTATGAGTCTGATGCATTTAGAAGAAAATTTACTGTCAAAATAATTAATAATTCAAAGGAAATTACATGAAGTAAACTTTAAACCTGAAATTTTTGAGTTGATCAATTTGGATTATTTCATGGACTTTCCCTTTGAATTATTAATCATTTTAACAGTATTTTTTTTTTTACAAAATGCATTAGACAGTATTCATCACTGTGAACAATAATCTATTGAAATTATTCTGTGATCTCTTAAGAAAATAATTTTAGAAGTGTTCAAAGTTGAACAAATTACCCAATTTTTACTGATTACAGTATTTCATGGACTTTCCCTTTAAATTATTAGTTATTTTGACAGTTAATGTTTTTTCAAAATGCATTAGACTCATAGTACTCATCACGATGAACAATAATTTTATGTAAATTAATAATCCACGTGAATCATAAACTGCTTACATCCAGTCTCTATTAACAAGTGTTTAGGTTTTGCTTCGACCGTAATGTCTAGAATAGACGCGTATACATTTTAAAATGTGGCCGCCTGGACTGTAGTAGACGAACTGGTAGATTAGATCAACACATTTCCAAGTAGCTTAATTGCACAACACTGATTATATGTATACTTGACCTGTGGGTTCCAGATGTGGTAGTTTTTATGTTGTGTATTCATACATGCTGTACCGCATTTGTCCAGCAGTCACCGCCAAAGTGTTAGGCATAGCAACATGTAAGGCTATCATATTCCAAAATTACTAATATCTCCTAAAATATTGGTCCTATCAACTTACTGTTTTCACTAGTCTGTTCCTTGACCAAAAATACAAAATTCTGACAAACTACAGCAGTCAGTTCTGTGTGGGTTTTGTGTGACTCCTGAGACACACACGCAGTCAGAGGCCACTTGGTTTTTATAACATATATATTCCTGTCTGTGTTTTTTTTTTTTTTTTTCAGTTTGTCTACATCACCTACGCCTGTCTGGGAACGCTGCTGTTTTCACTGGTGAGTCTTATCCAGTCTCAGTCTGTGAATCTACAGGTGAACGTTTACTGTTACTCACATGTGCTCGTGTCAGTGACCTTTGACATCAGTTCATTTAAGAAACAGCTGATATTAACGTGTCGATGACCATTAACTCATCTGGTTTATTTATGTTTATGCAGATCAGAAACATGTTTAACCCAAAAAGACCCAAACCTCCACTGGTGACCAACACCATCTACTGATCTAAACGGTTTAATAATTGTTGATCCATTAATCCTATTAATTCATGTAAATATTTGGTGGAAAATATAGTTTGTCACCTATTCATAGTCATCAGATATGACTCATTTGGATGTTCAGAGGCTTGGTAGTTACCATGGAAACACTGTCATCTTCTACAACAATGATTCACTAGTAAAACTATGGATTGTGATCAGTGACAGTGGATGGACACACTAGGGTTATGTTCAGTTAATATATATTTGCTGAAAAAGTCACTTTTTCTTCAGTTTTTTTTCTGTTTTGAAATTATAACCTTTAGATTTTATGAATATAAATCAAATATAGGAAAATATGTATGGGAAAATACATTTAAAAATGAAAAATATAGAGGGTAATATTCTAATAAATGGTGATAAATTGTTTAGGAAAGGTTAAATAAATGGTAAATGGTCTGGACTTTTATAGTGCTTTTCCAGACTTGAATGGTGCCCAAAATGCTTTACAAAGTCTCACATTCACCCATTCACGCACACACTCATACACCAGTGGGTGGCTGCTGCCATGCATGACACGACCAGGCCTCACTGGGAGACATTTAGGGTTCAGTGTCTTGCCCAAGGACACTTTGACATGTGGACAGTTGGAGGCGGGATTCAAACCGTCAAGATCCACAATCGGCGATCCACTCTAAAACTGCGCCACAGCTGCTGAAATAGAGAGACAAATTCATTTGGGAACTGACACAAAAGTAGCTCTGTGTCATTATGGGTTAACTCTCTCCCCCATAAAGACGACACACACCCCTGTACCCTTAATGATGAGTTTTGTTATTTCACTAAAGACGTGATTTGACGACCATTAGAACAGGTTCTATTTTTCAAATTTAACCGATGATGTGGTAGGTAGAGGTCACAGCCCATATTAGATCGACCAGTAGGATTAAATGATACATTTTCTTTCTTTTTTCTTTGTTTATTTTTTTCTTAATTTCTTTATTTTTTCCTGTATTTCTTAATTTTTATTTTTAGTTATTTCTTTTATTGTTTATTTTTAAAATTGTTTTTAATTTATTTTTTTTAATTTATTTATTTTTTTTTAATTTTCAAGAAAGGAAAAAAAAATAATTACAATAATAATATATTTTTACTGTTTTTTCCGAAGGTTTGCTGAAGTAGTGACGATTGTAGCCACTGGAAAAAGAAACAACACACTGGAAAAACAAAATGTTCCATAGGTAGAACTAGAAACAGATATGTAGGTTGTTCCTGGTTGGCGTCCAAGGGGGAAGAGTTAAACTTTTCAGCCTCTTTTTATGGTTTTACCAAAACAACGTCTACAGATAAAGATGTTACACACTTTCCTTAAATTCTGTGGTTTTCATAAGGACCCAGTGTGACATTTGTATCCCTTCCGAAATATTTGTTTTTTTCTATATTTAACCATCCTTAAGTGGTTTATTGCCATTTATTTAATATAATATTATTGTCTGTATTTTGTGTTTTTTTTATTGAAAATCAGGTGTTTTCCAACATTTAATTTACTAATCATTTAGAGTAAAATTGAGGATTATTATATTAAAAACAGAGGAAACTAACTGAACATAAAACCAGTATTCATCCATTGTCATTGATCCAACTCCATGGGTTTTACTGGTAAATTAATGTTGTAGAAGATGACCATGTTTCCATGATAAAAGATGAATAAATGTATTTTATACAAATATTTACATGTATTAGTGGATCAACAGTGATTTAAGAGTTTATACTAGTACATGATTTTGGTCGATGGTGGATGTTTGGGTCTTTATGGGTTAAAAAAAAAGTTAAATATAGAGAAAATTTCATTTGGTAACTGACACAAAAGTAGTGCTGGGTCTTTATGGGTTAAATATCAGCTGTTTCAGACATAGGAGGAATGTGATTGCTCATGATTAACTGCAGATTTTGGACTTTTTGCCTCCATCTCCATCCAGTACCTGGTGTTCGACACTCAGCTCATCCTGGGTGGAAAACACAGGAAGTACGAGGTTTCTCCCGAGGAGTACGTGTTCGCTGCTCTGAACCTGTATCTGGACATCGTGTCGCTGTTCCTCCTCCTGCTGCAGCTCATCGGACTCTGTCGCTGAGAACCAGACGCTGCAGAACGTCACAGATCCACAAACACCGTTATCTAGAACTAGTTTAGATCTGGTCCCACGTTCAGACCGCTGTGATCTAAAGAAGATCAGACCAGGATGATAATAACACAGTAACATAGAAACAATTACAAATACTAATGGTTCTATTTGTATTAGTGCAAAAAAAAAAAATAACATTATAAAAATACTTATAATTACAAATTACGCTTTAAAAATGTGACTAACCTTAACAATGTAAAAAAGCAAATTGATATGAATGAATAAAAATGAACAAAAACAAATGAATAAATAACTAAAATGGACAAAATGATCAAAATTAAATAAAATAATAAATAAAATGAAAAAAATAAACAAAAACAAATTAATGAATAAAATTGACAAAATGAACAAAAAGAATTAAAATAATGAATAAATTGACTAAAAATGCCCCAAAGAAACAAAAAGTAAAACTGAACAAAACCAAATAAATGAATAAATCAAATGAACAAAATTAACAAATACAAATAAAATTATAAATAAAATTACCAAAATGAACAAAAATGAATAACAATGAATAACTGGGATATCTTTAGAAAAATAAGTGTAATTTTAACAAAATTCTGCCTCAATTTATCATTTATACATGTACATTTTAACTCACATCTACAAAGGCATAAAACGTTTATAAACAGGCAGAATATTGATTAAATTACACTTAATTTTCTTTAGACATTTCAGGTTCATATTTGTTCAGGTTATTCACATTTCATTGTTAAAGGAAAGTATGTAAATGTAAATATTTTTATAATTTAATGTCATTATTTTACACTAAAACAAACAAACATTTGGAGTTGTTGAGTTGAGTTGAGGTTTTTTCACATATTGATCTGAATGTGGAACCTGAACTAAAACCGGCTCATATATTCAGTGTTATTTTTGCACTTCCATCCTTGGACCGGACTGGAGTCCTTCGGCGGCCGGTTTTGGTCCACGGGCCGTATGTTTGACCCCCCCGGTCCAGACAGTTTACTCCATCTGTAAAGCACTGCACCGCCGTTCCATGCCCTACATGTTCTGCATCTTTATTAAAGTGTTTTCATGTAACTGATTTTTTTTACGTGTTATGAAAAGTCATTTTAACTGTACAGATGTAAAACTACATATGGTGAAAATAACAGTAAATTAAAGACCAGTAACAGGATTCATGCAGAAAGTTCAAGTAAAACTTAAAACAAACCATAAAATATGTCACAAAATATTCAAAGTCCAATCTATTCATTGATGTCTTCAATAAAACACACTTTAAACCAAATTACATTCATTCATTAATGCTAGTGTTGTGTTTTCTTTATCTCAGTTTGGATGATGGAGAGAATTAATGGCTTCATATTGACTAAAAACACCATATTTATTTATTTACTCCATTAAAATAAAGGAAATTTTCTGAGAATTTGAGGTGAAAATGAAAACAACTGATAACTGGAGAATTAAAAGTTATTTTCATACAATTATTGACTAAATTCCACCATGTTTCATGTATTTAAAGCTTATAATCAGTCATTGAATATTGTTTATTTGTCATTGAAGGTTTAGTTTGTAAAAAATTTTCAGATCATAACGTCAACATCTTAACCTTTTGACCTTTTTTTTGACATTTTGTAGTAAAAACCCTGAAAACTGATTTTTATTCTCTTTCACTTCCTTGAATGTTGTATATATTACAGATTATATCCATGGTGTGGCGCTGCTGCACAGAAACATTACTGTCTGAAAGATGTTGAAAAAAGTGGAGGCGACTGCAGGGTCTTGGACCTCTTTGAATGGGCGGGGCTTCCAGAGTGCCTTAAGGACCGCCCCCTCTGAACACCCCCCCCCATTGCATCAAAACATATCATTAGTCTCATTGCATATGTACCCCCCATGGGTACTTGGAAGAAGCCCAGGGGGTACTTGAAATTTTTTGGGGAAAAAATACATTAAAAAGTAATTATGCACTAAATAAAAAAATAATGACAAATACATATATATTATACAATTGACACTCCTGACCTTATTTCATTTCAATGTATATGCATATATATATATATGGGTCAATGACATGACGCCTAAATATTCTGTCCGGCGGTATTTTTTTTACGTTAAAAAAAGTTTAAATATACAAAAATATACAATTTGTATGTAGTATCTCTCCTATATATGTAGTCACTTCAACTTTTCAGAAATCAGGAGTTATTTGCAATTTTTCTGTCATTTAAAGTGTCCAAATATCATGTGGTGCGACCGTCCAGCCATGACT
>JAPTGZ010006167.1:0-10397 GCA_029814645.1 Fowleria isostigma
GTGTGATGACCATAGGGCACGCCCCTTTCTATCTCTCTCTTTCTCTCTCTCCTTGGATGTTCGGTCAAGTGTCTCCTAGGCGACCAGATGGGCTATATAAACACATGCCTCAGACCAGGTGGTTCCTCTTTGCCAGCTCGTACTTCGTGGATCATCACTGACTTTACCTCTTGATTACCATTGCTGTCTTTTATGTATTATTTGGTGCTCTAGCATTAATAAATCTTTTTGTATTGGAGACTTTCCCGTTCTCCGTGTGTTTTTGGTCAAGCACTTGGACCCAGTCTTGACATGTCATTAATGAGAATAAATAAGTTTTCTTCTTCCCACTCCTTTTCAAGTGTAAATGAATGTATTTGAAGTATTTTACCTGCATGTATTCTTTTTGTTGTATGCAGGTCATTTGTGTTGTAAATGCTTGCTCACTCAAAATAAATGAATAAATAAAATGATTGAATTATCAATTAATGACAAAAGCTGTATCAGTGTATATTGAAATATATGACTGCAAGTCAAGTTTTTATTTCTCTAAATGTAAAACGTAGGAAAAAAAATCTGTGTCTATGACAACTGTTCTTTCATGGTGTATCCAAAATAGTTTTGCTTAATTTCCATGATGTCAGTGTGATACAATCAATGTTGTGCCTTTTCTGAGGCTTTTTGGTTGAGAAAGTCATGTTTGAGTACATTTTTTGCCTGGTTAAGCGTTATGATTAAATGCTCTTAGAAGTAAAACTGAGAACACTGTGAAAACTTAATTCAGAGAGCACAGACGTCTACATCTGTTAGTTTTACCGAAGTGAACTGGATGTTTATGGGGTCATCGAACGAGAGCTTCTTCTGCAGATCCTGGATCTGCTGTTTGTGCTGGCTGCCGCCTGCCTGCATCACATCCTCCATGTTAAACATTCCTGGTTGTCGACTATCCAGAACAATCACAGAGCGCAGATCTGGCAGTCTGAGTGGAAAAGACGCACAAACAAATTCAGTGGATATGCCTGGTAACTTTGCTCTCTTATTTACTGTTAAACTGTAACTTTAGCCAGCTTTGTCATTGTTTTTTTTTTCTCAGTTCAGAGGCAGAGTTTAATCCATTCATCCTGTTTCATCAGACTAAATTGGCAAATATGAACTTAAATCAACAGTCATTTACATGTGACTATTAGCAGTTATAGATGTAACATCTGTCCAGTAAAACAAATCAACTCCTGTACTCATCTCTGTGCACGTGAATTGTACATTGTGTTTGTTAATTTTACAAATGTTTTTAGCTCAATAATTCTTTCTCTTGCACTTCTTTCTGCCTGATCACTGCTGTATGATTATTTATCTATTTGAAGAGCTCTTTTCTAAAACGCTGTGAATGCCAAATTTTTAAAAAAAAAAATTGAGTTAGTCATGTCATTTTGTTGTGTACTGAAACTATTTTCTGCTCCATCAACATTTCATGCCATCTTTTTACCCTAAATGCAACATATCCTCTGGACCAATCAGAATTTGGCGAGCATTATCATTACTATCATTACTTTTTACAAGTTCGGCACTGAATGACTATTAACCTGAATGTGTTAGTAATTGATCTAAATGTATTGTTAACATTGTTGCATTTTTATTTAGTTAGTGGTATTTATATGAGTGTTATTTTTAATGTATTTGTTTTGTGGTGGACTATATTGAAACATGAAATTGAAAATGTTCATTTTATTTTACTATTTAGTTTACTATTTATTTTATTTGGCTGCTATTCATTCATGTTCTTTCTTTCTTTCTTTCTTTCTTTCTTTCTTTCTTTCTTTCTTTCTTTCTTTCTTTATCTATTTATTTATTTCATGCATTTGCATTTATTTGATTTATATTCATTTATAATATGAGCCCCTGATGTCATATTTTGCATGCTCTCTTGTTTCTTTGTTGTTGTTTTTTTGTTTAAACAGAAACCATAATCTTTTTGGGGAAAAAATGGAGGAATTTATAGTGTTTTGAAAAAGAATAAAGTGAACTTTGAATTTATAATCAACAATACTCTTGTTTGATTTAAAAATCATTGTTCAACATGTTCAAACTGAGCCAACAAATTATTTTAACAGGATAAATCGAATACTATTAAAAAATTTGTGGATTTAGGTAAAAAAAAAAAAGGCATTTTCTTGAAAAGTATTAAAATGGATTTAGAGTGTTTTGGAATAGAGCTTTTCATTATTTTTTTTCTTTCTATCTCTCTCTCTTCTCTCTTCTTCTTTCTTTCATATTTTTTCTTATCCAAGGAAAATGTTATTGTATTTTTAGAATTAAAGGCCCTTTTTATGAATTTGGCCTGAGCATATTTATGTATATATTTTAATGGATTTCTTCCTGTATATTATAGTACTTTGCAATCCATGAGTAAGTAAGTATAATAAATCCATGTTTTATTATACTGGTTGTTTGTCCTGGACAACAGATGTAAATTAGCTCCGTTACTAAATCTGGTACACGCATCTTGTTCTTGGACATGCTGTCCTGTAAATAAATAAATAAATACTAAAAAAAAAAGTAAAAACCATCCTCACACCAGCAGTCTTACCGAGCGCTCTTAATGGCTCCTGGGGTAGAAGACTCTATCTCTGGACAAATCTCCCTCAACATGTCACAATACTTCTGAGTTACAAACTGAGTTGGACACACTACAGCCTTACAGCCAACCTGCGCAAAGAAAAGAGTTTTCACTGTTACTTCTGTGATTTACTGCATGTTACAAAAAAGGGATTAGTGAACAAGATCACCCACCTTCTTCAACGCATACTCCACCTCATTCAACCGATATGCTGGGTTCACAGCTACCTGTAGTCATCGAAATAACAAAATGAAATTAAATCAAATTATTAATGAAATAGACAAAAATGGTCAAATAATACATTTCTCATGTCCTATAGTCATTTTACTCTGATATAACTTGGGAAGAAGCACTTTTTGACATGAACATTTTAGGGTTGAGGATCCTCAGAGGGTAGTTAATCAGAGGGTTTCATATGGACTATGTAAAAGTAAAGATACTTTGAAAACCACCTAACATGCCTCTATGGTTTACTGACCTAATGCAATTCATACAGTTAGAGAAAATAAAATAGGCACTCGGAGGATCTAGGGATACATTTTTTTTCTGTATGGGACCAAGTGTTGACATATTTGTGTAAACTTAAACTGTGCCTACTTAGCAGCCCTCTGTACTTAACATTAAGACCCAGTGTGATTTTTGCAGCAGCTCTCAAATAAATTTTTCTCTCATTTAACCTTTCCTAAATGATTTATCACCATTTTATTTGAATGTCATCCTCTGCATTTTGCATTTTTTCCAGCGAAAATCATTTATTTTCCTATATGTAATTCACTAATCATGTAGATGTTCATAAAAGCTCAGACTAAATTTAAGTGTCATATCAGAAACAGAGAAAAATGTAAAAAATTTGACTTTTTCAACAAAATTTATCATTAACTGAACATAGACCCAGTGTCTCCATCCACTGTCACTGATCCAACTCCATGAGTTTTACTGGTGAATCAGTGTTGTAGAAGATGACGGTGTTTCCACGTGCACTACAGAGCCTCTGAACATGCAGATGGGTCATATCTGATGATCATAAAAAGATGATAAACTACAGTTTACACCAAATATTTGCATGCATAGGGTTAGTGGATCAACAGTTGTTAAACAGTTTAGATCAACAGAAAAGATACTGTGTAACAAAAAAGGAAAAGTACTAATTAATTTTAACTGGCTCTGAGAATGAAAGTAAAAACTAAGCTGTTGAAAGAGATTTCTGTGAAAGTCACATAATATAAAAGACTATTAAATCCAACGAATTTAAAAAAAATACTGAAAATAACAAACAGTAACCTCTCTCTAGTGTACATATCAGATTTCAGTGTCACACAAGAACACCTTTTCTTTTTCCTTTTCTGTTTTGTAAAATGAAGAAAGTACATGTATTTGTTAAACTGTATGAAAAGAAATTTAAAATAGGTCTTCTCAAGTGTTGATACCAGAAAACTCTACAGTCCAGTAAAGGGCAGCAGAGTATTTGTGCATTTTTTTTTCTCTGTAACTGTTCTGTTTACACTGAGTTGAATTCAATTGTATCCTAATAAGCTAAACAATAAAGTAGGTTTTGTTTTTTTTTGGCAGATTCTATAAAAGTTCTTCAAAAATTTATAACAGACTTTAATGAAAACTGAACTTAAATCTACTACAACTGATGCATTTCCACTAAAAATAAAAATGTAATCACTTTCTTGATATATAATAGAAGAGGAGACAAGGTGGAAAAATGCTGTACTTTGTTTTTATTATTTTCTCTCCCATTAAGAATGTTATAAGTACCTGACTTTAGCTCCACTGCTAGCCGTTACAACAGTAAAATGTTGCTCTAACTTTGATGCTTCACTATTAATAATATAATGTCATGTAGTATAGAAAACGAGACACTAACACAGTACTTTAAATTCAATAACCGACTTTCCTGTTTATAATGAAATATGTTACACAAAACCCCCTTTTTGAGCTGCAAACTGAGTTATAGGCCTGAACTGTGATGATATAAACATGGGACAGGTCAGATGTTGTCTACTAGAAGGAGTTTATTTCACTCTAAATTTAGACCAGTGAGTTGCAGCTCTTGGTTTTCATCAGGGCCATTAATAAAGTTCTTCTCTACGACAACTGCTGCTGTAGTTCTTGACCTGTAGCCAGTTTTTCTCCTACTCCATGACCCTTGGAAGTAGCTGAAATTGTGCCTTCTATTTAGATATAAACATGTGAATCAGCAAATATACAAACATCTGCACACTCACATGTCTTTCCCTTAGAGCCTGCCAAAACCTTTATTCATTTTCCAATAGGGAACAGAGGCTGGTACATCTCACCCGTTTGTTTGAGAACACCCACTATTGAATGGATTTTAATGCTGCCAAGAACAGCTAGATTATATGTCAGTTTAGATCTTAACTACCATGTGAAAAGAAGTCACACACTAACACAGGTGCTGGATGACCGAAGCTAATTGTTGCTAACTGGTGAGTCTGGTTGTTTTGAAGAGATCTCAGGGCTTCAGTTTCCAGTCAGGAAAAAGGGAAATACAATGAGGTGCAGCAGAGAAATATAACGATGTTGGAAAAGGCATTATGATATACAATGTAATAAATAAAGTGGGATAAATAGAGAAGTCTAAGAACGCTGCTATGAAATAGACAGACTTTATTTTGATATGTAAAAATACTGTTATGAAATGGACACAGTTTATTTTAATATGTAAAAATACTGTTATGAAATGGACACAGTTTGTTTTAATATGTAAAAATACTGTTATGAAATGGACACAGTTTGTTTTGACATGTAAAATGCTGTTATGAAATGGACACAGTTTATTTTAATATGTAAAATACTGTTATCAAATGGACAGACTTTATTTTAATATGTAAAATGCTAGTATGAAATGGATAGAGTTTATTTTGATATGTAAAAATACTGTTATGAAATGGACACACTTTATTTTGACATGTAAAAACACTGTTATGAAATGGACACACTTTATTTTGATATGTAAAAATACTGTTATGAAATGGACAGTTTATTTTGATATGTAAAAATACCGTAATGAAATGGACACACTTTATTTTGAAATGTAAAATACTGTTATGAAAAGGACAGAGTTTACTTAAATATGTAAAATACTATTATGAAATGCAAAATTATTTTTTTTAATGTGTTATACTGCAAAGTGGACAGAGTTTATTTCTGATATGTATAATATTTTTGAGAATTTATTTTCATAGGTGTAAGATTTTTTTTAAGTTACTTTGGGGAAATGACATGGTTCTTCATGGACAAGTTTATGGCTGATTTTCAAATATGTTTTTTTTTTTTTTAAATGTTTTTCCTTATTGCTTTATTTTCAATCACTGATATACAATATTTAAAAAAGATCTAAATAAATGTTTGTGTTAAATAATAAAACCCAAGCCGACCTGTTCAGACCCTCTGATGGTTGTGTGTAGGTGTTCTGTAATTATCTCTATCATCATCATCCTCCGCTTCCAGCCCCTTTATTGCAATAATTTAGACTTTGACACAAAATGAGGGTAAAGTTAGACTTTCGGATCTGCATACCTGTTGGCTGGTAAAGCAACGGAAAAATTAAAGATTAACTGTGATAACTGCCCTATATGACAAAATGTTCTCACCAATATAATACCGGCTTTGGCTGTGGCAAACTGGAACAGGACCCACTCGTAGACGTTGGGTCCCCACACACCGAGCCGATCTCCTCTGTTCAGGCCGAGGGCCAAGAGCCCAGCAGCAGCCTGATCCACCTGCAAACACAAACAGAACAGCTGAGGACAGAAACACAACCTGGAAATCCTTAAACGCTTTGAAATCCAAACTCAAACTGCTAGAGACTGACTCGATAGCTTGCGCTTGTTTTTTCCTACTTTGACTTGTCCTGTAAATGTTTGTATGCGGTGACTGTGTGTCTTGGCCACGACTCCCTAGAAAAATAGGTTCTTAATCTCAATGGGTTTATTTTCCTGATTAAATATAGGTTAAATGAAAAAATAAAATAAAAATATAACTTAGAACAGATATAATATGTAGCTTAGAACAGATATAGAACAGATATAATATTTATACCAGGGGTGTCAAACTCATTTTAGTGCAGGGGTCATATACAGCCTAATATGATATAAAGTGGGCCAGACCAGTAAAATAATATAAAATAATAGGATAAGACCTCATAAATGATGTCAACTCCAAAGTTTTCTCTCGTTTTGAGTAAAAAAAAAAGTAAATTTCCGCATTGAAATCTTTACATCTATGAACTGTACTAGAGCATAGCAGGAACTATATGAAAAACCTGAAAATTCTTAAAAAAATAAATAAATACAATTTTAACAATATTACACCTAAGCTTATCATTTATAAATGTGATTACAACTTACAGATCACACTGGATGTGGAAATGCACAAAACACTTAATTATAGGCAGAATATTGTTAAAATTCCACATACTTCTCTTAAGACATTTCAAGTTCTTCACATTTTTTTTCACATTTATTTATTTACCTATCTTTTGCCTTATGGTTATAAGGCATTGGTTTATAAATGTGTGAATATAACATATATTTTTGTATACTTTAATCAAGATATCCAGCTTAAATTTGGGAGAAGGATCATGTGCAGTTTAAGTGTGTCTGTGTAGAATATGTGATGTTTATATTAACTGTTGAATCTGCTGAATGTGTTTTAAAAGTGTGAAAATCTAATAAAGAGAGGTTTTGCAAAAATATAAAAGTTTTGTCCGAGATTCTTATATAAACCACATACAGCAACTATTTAAAAGAATACTTAATAAGATAACCAGTGTCATATAGTTAATGCATTTTAAACACTCTACGCTTGTACATTTTTCATATTGCTGTGAAATCCTACCTGATAAGAGCCAGTCTAATACAATAAAAGTTTATTACGCACAGACATCGTTGCATCGACATTTTTTTTTTACAGGTTTTCTGCACTTACTTTATGTATAAAGATCATAGAGGAAAACATGTAATGAAAGTAGACAAGAATATATACAATATGGATAACAAAAATACACAGAATGGAAAATAAAGAAACAACAGATGAGTCTTTATTTTGATTAAATGCAGTGAAGTTGCCTTGTTCTGAGAAATATCAATAATTATATCAGAGGACTAGTGTTGGGATGATCTTTGATGTTTTATATCCTGCTATCGGACCATGTTTATTGGTGCTCTTTGCACTGGTTGTAGGTTATTGACATCTGCCATATCATTTGGCAGCTTAACAATGTTTACCTATCACTACAGTTGAGGGTGTTTTTGGTCACTGGGTGAAAGTTCACACGGAGGATCACAGAGTACACTTCAGTCTTGAAATGCATGACTGCGCAGGTTTTAACATGTCATCAATGTACAGTTAATGTAAATGATGGCATTATATTATGCTTGGCTTTAATATTTGTACAGGTTTTATAGTGATTTGACACATGAATGGAACAGAAAAAAATCAATAATAGCTGGGAGGTGCGGTTCTTTTTGAGCTGGACCCATTCCATTCCATTTTTTTTTTTTTTAAATTACACTGTTCTCATACATACAGTCAAAGAAAAAAATTTTAGACCATCAAAAACAATGGTTATACAATCAAGTACTAACTCCTGTGTGTATCATGAGACTAAAACTGACAGAAAATAAAACATGGAATGTCTAAAAGCACTGTTTTTGTCAGTACAATGCCATAGCTATTGATGTAAGAACTTATGTGATTTTGGTTATTATTTAAAAAAAAAAAAAAAACCATGGAAAATGGACAGATATCAGCTCTTAAATTAAACTCTTTTGAGCAATTTTTTTTGTTGTCATTATTTTTGTCCGAACAAATGTTCCTTTAGTTGTACCAGGCATTAAAATGAACAAGAAATTGAAGAAAGCATAGGGTGGTCTAGTAATTTTTTCCACAACTGTAAATCCAGGGAAATGTACTACATTTAAATGATATTTTTCTAATTCTACTTTACTCTTCTGTAAAGTGAAACAATTTTTTTTTTCTGTGATCAAATTTTTTAAATTTTCATTTTCATTTCAAAAATAAAGTCCAACATTGCTGGAATAGACCAGTACCAGAACGTAAACAATAGGCCAAAAAACAAAACAAAAAAAAAAAAAAATGACATGGGCCATCATTGAACACAGTAGTGAAACCAATAATAAAAGACAAAACATAAAAAACAAAAAAACAAAACAAAACAGAAAAACCCTATGAAAATATGTACACCACGTACTCACAATACACATATAGACACACAAACACATATAGACGAGACAGGGGGGAGATTCATTGGCAAAAATCACTTAAAACATGTTCTTAAATGTTTCAGTGGTGCTATGCCAAGTGTTCAGAGTACTTTCATCAGCACCATTAATACGAGGCCTTGAAAGTTCCATATATATGACATCCAAAAAGGAGAGAATCCAAGATTGGGTAGTTAGGAGGTGGCTTCCAGCGAGTCGAAATCATTTTCTTGGCCACTGTCAGTCCAGCAAAAATGACTCGTTTCTTGAGTTTAGAAATTTTAACAATTGACAAGTCATTAAGCATCAATGCATATATAGTTACAGGTACTGTTTCATTTAACAACTCAGACAGTTTGGATGCAACATTGTTCCAGAATTGTCTGACAGGTGGGCAGTCCCAAAACATGTGAATAAATGTGCCCTGAGCTTTTAATGAGCACAAATTACAACATGGCTCATATGATGGAGTCAAATAGGGGTGAGGTATGTTCTGTGTAGACAATTAACCCATAAAGACCCAGCACTACTTTTGTGCTGGATCACTTTTTTACTTTTGTGGAATTTTCTCTATATTTAACCTTTTTTAATCCATAAAGACCCAAACATCTACCAGCTACCAAAATCATGTACTGATGTTTAATACCTGTTGATCCACAAATTCATGTAAATAATTTTGTAAAATACAGTTATTCGTCATTTCATGGTCATCAGATATGACCTATTTGGATGTTCAGAGGCTCCATAGTTACTGTGGAAACACCATTCTCTTCTACAACATTGATTCACCAGTAAAATCCATGGAGTTGGATGAATGACAATGGATGGAAACGCTGGGTTTATGTTCAGTTAATCATAGATTTACTGAAAAAGTCACCTTTTCTTTCAGTTTTCTATGGTTTTAATATAATAATCCTCAATTTTACTCTAAACTTTTATGAACATCTACATGATTAGTAAATTAAATGTTGGAATATACTTAATTTATACTGAAAAAACACAAAATATAAAAGATAATATTACAATAATTGGTGATAAACCACCTAAGAATGGTGAAATATTGAGACAAATTTATTTGGGATGTGACATAAATGTCACACTGGGTCTTTATGGGTTAAAGTTAATTTGCTGATGATCTGGGTTGTGAGATGCTTCATGAATGCTGGACCACGTCACATCCCAATCCAAATCCTCAGCTAGGTCTGGGCAATCTCTCCTCCAGATCCTCTCCACTGGAAGTGAGACAAGATCTGTAACCTGCAGAAAGTGGTACAGTTTGGAGACCACACCCTTCGCTCCGTTTTGTTTCATAAATAAATCTCAGAGTGGGTGAGTGGGCACAGAGCATTGCCAGGACACATCATGTGACTTGAGCGCTGACCTTAGCTGTAAATAAAAGAAAAAAGTGGAACCTGGCAGATTGAATGCATCCCTAATATCAGCACAAGAGAGTAATCCAAATTCATTATAAATATTCATTCATTCATTTTCTGAACCCGCTTTATCCTCACTAGGGTCACGGGGGTCACATGGAGCCTATCCCGGCTACT
>JAPTGZ010006175.1:0-10396 GCA_029814645.1 Fowleria isostigma
CAGAATGAGAAGAGGGCAGATGGATACTGATGCTTCTCTGTCGGCCTCCTGACAAACATTATTATTCTGCCGATCACGTTGCTTCGCTCACATCCATTTGAAATATTTAGAGCAAAAAGGTTGTTTGGAGTTAGAGCATTCTGTAATTCAGCTTTGATTAGACCGCAGATGAAAAATTCACCAGCATAATATATTTCCCCTTGCTTTAAAGTCGTGCCACAATAGGTGAAATGATAGCCCTATAATGCAGACAGCAGGAGGAATGTTTCTTCACACATGCAACTAGATAAATAGTTTACAAACGCTGTCGCGTTCAGGCAAATTGATTTATTTTGACACAAACGGATGATGCCCGACACACACATCGAGCCCGGAGTCATAGATTGGCGCAAGTCAGAAGAGGAGAGAAATGTAGGCCGTTAGCATTCACAGCTGCTGAAGTTAAAGCGTAGGTCACTTTACTCTGTCCTGTCTGGGAACAAGATGAACAGACACATATTTCATCCAAACTACCTCCGCATGTCTCCTTCAGGACTGTGGGTCTGATACTGTGTGTCCCGTAGGACTCAGGTCCCGGGCTACAAGTATACATTTACTGTATTAAGACGATTTAATAAAGACACATATGCACTTCATCAGGTACTGACCGAATAATGGCTTTAATAGTATGTAAAATTGTCGTTGGAGGATCCACACACTTTTTGCGGGAGGGTCTGTAGTGGTTTTCAAAGAGTCATGTTAAGAAGAACACTCGAAGAGCTCTTTTCCATAAAGCTACAAATGCCAAATTTTTAAAATGGAGTTGGTCACGCCATTTTGTATCTGTGTACTGAACCTATTCCCTGCTCCATCAATGTTTCATGCCAAATCACTACATATTCTTGTTTAAATGTACCAAAAGGGGCAGTTTCATTCCAAACTGCTGTAAGTGCTGAACCTCTTTGTAGCCGAAATGCAATATGTCCTCTTGACCAATCAGAATTCAGTGAGTGTTGTCATTTTACTATCATTACCTTTTTACAGGTTTGACACTGAATGACCATTAACCTCAATGTAACTAAATGATTTACATGTGTAATTTTTATTTAATGTATGTGATTTTTTTTTAACTTATTTGTTTTGTAGTGGACTATATTAAAACATGAAATGGAAAATATTTATTTTATTTTATGATTTAGTTTACTTTTTATTTTATTTAAGTTCCTGATGTCATATGTTGTCTTGTTTTTATGTTGTTTTTTTGAAAAGAAATTGATGGATAGACATTGTTTTTTTTTTTTAAAAAACAATCCCAAAATGAATTTTGAATTTAAAATCAACAATATTGTTATTTGATTTAGCAATCATTATTCTAAATGCTCAGACTAAGCCAACAAACCATTTTAACAGGAGACAGTGAATATTAATAAAATTTGTGGGTCTAGGGGGAAAAAAAAACCCTGTAAAGTATTAAAATGGATTTATAACGCTATGGAATAGAACTCTTCACATGTTGCTGGAGTTTTTTTTAAGCGAGAACTTCATGTGTTGAAACAATGCATGGTTTCTTGTTGGTGATGGATTCTTTGTGGTACAGTTGGACAGTGTTAAGACGTGTATTGGATTTGATACGAGTATATAAAGATTGCCTGGTGTGTCAGATGTGATACTAAAGTATATATAAAGGGATGTGGAAGGAGTTCTTGTTTGGATTTTGCTAAAAATCCCCAGGGTTGGATTTTGTGGCTGTTTTCTGATGGGTCAGGTTATACAGGAATAATGTCATTGGAGATTTACCTTCATAAAGTGTGTACTCGACCTCTGCGTTGTTGCTTATATGTGATGGATGAGGACCACGATGTTTTCCTGTCTTCTTTACTATGCTTTATTTTATTTTACATATTTTTTTTCTCTCTTTTGTCACTAATGATTTTAAGTGCCTGTTATGGAAAAAAGGTGGTAATGAAGTTATTAAAAAATAGTATTTAAGATTGTACAACAGGAAATACACTCACAACTAGGGATGGGAATTGATAAAAATTTAACGATTCCAATTCCATTATCGATTCTGCTTATGGATCTGATTCCTTATCAATTCTCTTATTGATTCTCATTGGGTGAGGGAATAAGAGTACAAACAGGTTTGTTTACATTAACTGTCTTTTATATTTCCATCTCTGCTCAGAAAATGTAACATACAGTATGCACATAATAACAACAGCTGACACTGGGTCTGGTTCTGTTCCAGTAACATGTGAAGTGTTTGTTGGAGTTGTGGTAGATCAGAGTTTATGGTGGATCTGACTAATACTGACACATAATGTGATTTACCTACTGTTCCTGCTCCTATTTCCTATCAATTATATTGGAGTGGACCGGTACTGGGATGTGGATCCAATGGTGCCGAACCACAGACCGGTACGGAGTGTGGAATGGTACAGGTGGTGTGGCGCCGTGGACCGGTGTCCTGTCGAGCCATGCTCCCCGTCTAGTTGAAGGGCTGTTGCGCACAAGCATGGCTAAATATCGCATCAAATACGCGACATTCCTGCAGATGAATGTGATGCTGTTGCAAATGTTTTTCTCATATTGTTGGATTTTTTTCCTTTGATCAAATGGACCTGGTGTCGTCTACACCTAAAATATAGACAGACTTTCTGCCTGGACGCCACGGCGGCTGTGTTCTGAACCAAAACAATGCAGCATGCATGTGACATCATCACGCATGGGCATCGATAAGCAGAATCGTTAAGCAGGCAGCCAAATGACTCCGAGGAATCGAGCTACTGGGAACCGGTTCTCAGAAAGAACCGGTTCTTTATTCCCATTCCTATTCAAAACTGGACTCATGTATTTTCTGTCCTGAGTACTCAATGTTCACAAAAGCCTGTTCCACGAATGGATGTGAAATGCTGCCTGTGTAATACACTGTCTATTTACACCTGCTCATAGAAAAATATCTATAGTTGTTGTGTTCCTTGTTCTGCTGTGGCCGTGACATTGAGGTTCTTTTGGTTGTACTGTTTTATTGATCTCGTTCTATTATCTGCACAGTAACCTTGAGAGTTCAGAGAGGTGCCTTTGAATAAAATTGCTATTACTATTGTATTATGAGTATGGAGTTGAACTTCACTAAGAATGTAACTCCCACGGGAACATATCAGCATTCACCGCTCCGGCACATGTCTATTCTAGATTTCAGCCTTTCTGGACCAGGTGATCAGTGGCATCAAGTTCAACACATTCATTCTCACCATCGGTCTTAAATATTGAACATATTAAAAGAATTAGAAGAATGCATTTAACATAGGCACGTTTGGTTGACTTCTTGTGACCTATAACTGATATTCTGGGCTGATTTCAGCATTCATTTTCTGATATTTATTATGTGTCGTTTCCTGAGTGTGAATTAAAAAGGTAGGGTAGGAAATCCTGGAAAGGCCACGTCTCCAGAGTACTGGAACGTGCAATGCTTGTTCCCAAGAGTTCCTGAGCGCTGTGCAGCATCAATTCCAAAACGACTTGCTGGTGAACTTTACATCCTAATATAGTGAATATAGTTAGCCAAACTCTGGCTCCGTTTCCTGTACAAGTGCTCCTAACCTCTGAGAAGGCAAGATTCATGCATGAAGTGGAATACGCCCAGAGGGAAGGGACAAATTGCATTTGAATTTGATAGACAGATCACGATTCAATCATTTGGATGGGCCAGTTAAAATGATTGGATGGTGTTTTTTCAGTCCTGTTCGTTACACGTGACTACATTTTTTAATTTTTATGTTAGAGAATTTAATGGTTGCTATCGGGTGTGAAGAGGATTTTAAGCAAAATAGTCAAAAATGCTCCAGGAAAACATCTCCTACCATACCTTTAAGTTACACCGTCATACATACAATTGAAGAAAAAAATTATTATATCGCCAAAGTCATTAGAAAACAATGGTTATGCAATCACCATGTGTGTATCATGTGACTAAAACAGAAAAGTGCCGAAAAGCACTGGTTTTGTCAGTACAATGTCATAGATATTGATGTAAGAACTTATGTAATTTTGGTTGTTATCAAGAAAACCATGAAAAATGGATAGATATCAGCTCTTAAATGAGCTATTATATTTGTTCAAACAATTGTACCTTTAGTTGTACCAGGCATTCAAATGAGCAAGAAACTGAAAAAGACATAAGGTGTTGTAATTTTTTCTGTGACTGTATATGTATGTGCAAATGAATTGCTTTGAACACTTCTGTGCGATGGTGATATAACCCGAGGGACATTAAAGACGCAGTGCTTGATAATCACTTAGCACTTGCATCAAATTGTAATTAAAGTGGTGTGAAAAGGTATGTGACATTTGCATCTACTCCTCGTCTGTGTTTTCAGAATGTAGAACAATCTAGATTCTATAAGATGTGAACTGATAAAATCATGACTATGCTCTGTGTTCATTTGCTGAGGTGAAGTGGCTCAGAGGGACAGGGAAGGTTTAGGACCGTAATACAATCCCTTAAGTTGTGCTACATGGAACATTAATTCGATAAAACATAAGTATTACAGTCTATTTTTTTTTTTATCATGTTTGAATCATGCATCATTTACACATATGTTTGTCAAATAAAAGATAATTTTACAAGATAATAGTCAGTTTGTAGCTGTTGCTGTTTAATATCAACTGAAAATGCATAAATAGAAAGACTGTGCAGGAGGAAGTCACAGAGGTGTCTCTCTCCATGGTCTGTTCAGCCTTATGAAGATGTGTCCGCAGCTTCAACATTATCAGGCTAGTTATTTTTGCCTCCAGTACTTTTCGCCTCATTCTGAAAGAATGAGGTGAAATGAGATGGTGGCTGTTTTGGTGTTGGTGGTGTGTATCACATATGACTAAACGAGCAGCACATTTAGTTCTTTAACTCTTTTTTTTTCCCATAAAGACGACATTTGACACGTACCCTTAATGACAAGTTTTGACACCTCTGTTCTATCACTGAAGACGTGATTTGACGACCATTAGAACAGGTTCTGTTTTTCAAATGTGACAGATGTTGTGATAGGTGGAGGGGACCACAACCCATATTAGGCCAACCAATAGGATTAAATAATACATTTTTTTTCCTTTTTTCATTGTTTCTTTCTATATTTTTTAATTTTTTAAAAAATATTTTTATTTGTTCTTAATTTTTTTTACATTTATTTACTGTATTTTCTGGATTATAAGTCACACTTTTTCATAGTTTGACTGGTCCTGTGACCTGGTATACTCAGGTGAGACTTGTATATATTAAAATATATAATTTCACATGTTCTTAAATGATATTTCACACTGACTGACATGACCAACGAGTAAACATTACTTACGCCGCCAGAGGGCACTCTAGGCTTGTGACAACTACCAGTATCTTGCTTTTTAGAATCGCAATTTTGTTATTTTTATTCCTCCTATTCATCCTCTTTGATTTGTTCTTTATGCTGTAGTGTAACTGAACAACTGTTAATGTGTTATGTTAACATACCGTACACCTATTCAATTTGGAGTTTATGCTTCGTGTAGCTGAATAACCATTAATGTGTTATGTTAACATACTGTATACTTATTCAGCCTGTTGTTTTTTATTTGATTGTTATTAATATAACATAACTTTCAAGATGAAATGTCTGTTCCTGGTCTTGGATTTTGTAAAATAAATTTCCCCCCAAAATTTACTTATAGTCCAGTGTGACTTGTAAATATTTTTCTTTTTTATGATTCATTTTGTGACTGGTGCGACTTATACTCTGGAGTGACTTATAGTCCGAAAAAATACAGTATTTTTATTATTTTTTTAACTTTAAATTTTTTTTTTTCTATTTTGTAAAAAAAAATATGTGTATATATATATATGTTTGTTTTTTTTTTCCTTGAAGTTTGCCAGTGCAGTGATGATTGCAGCCGCTGGGAAAAAAAACAAAACAAAAAACAACACACCAGAAAACCAAAATGTTCCATGGGTAGAACAAGTAACATATATATGGGTTGTTGCTAGTAAGTATCCAGGCGGGAAAGAGTTAACACAAAACTACATGTGTCTTTGCTATCTTTCGTCAATCATGACTTCCTTGGCTCCTAAAATAATCATTGTTAAACATAAGTGTTATTTGTGTGTCACCAGTGACCGCTGATTGTATTTTTGCTAACATAGGTTCCATGGAGCTCTTTGGAATGGGCAGGACTTCAGCTCTACTCCCAGAGTTCCTTTAGTACCCACCCTGAGCTCCACAGACACCCCCCCCCCCCCCAACTGGTCATGTGACTTCTTACAAGCCTATCGCATCAAATGATACAACTTATTATTTTTACTGAATCATTCGCTGGCACTAACAGTGGTATTTTTTTTTTTTTTTTATCATTGTCCTCCGACCAGTTTCTCTATTTTTTTTTTTTTTTTTAACTCAAAGCCTCTTTTTTGTCCATGTTTTTTTTAGCAGAATAATTGCAACAAAACTAAGTTGCTTTTGGAAAATACAAGTGATGTGAAAAAAAAAGTGCCTCAGACTGATTGCTCTCGCCTTTTCCCCAGAGAGACTATCATAGTTGTTTATAGTTCGTTACAGTTTGAAGTGTGAG
The DNA here is from genome assembly GCA_029814645.1 of Fowleria isostigma. NCBI lineage: Eukaryota > Metazoa > Chordata > Actinopteri > Kurtiformes > Apogonidae > Fowleria > Fowleria isostigma. The sequence goes on from JAPTGZ010006175.1 coordinate 6,577, forward strand.
AAAGGCGTCCTGCTGAGAAAACTGGTTCAATTAAAACAAACCTTTTCTCGTCTTGAAGAGATTTAACATCAGATTTTACATTAGAATATTGGTATACTCTTCAAAATTTTCAAAGTTAATATATGTGTTTATGCCTTTTGGCTTTTTCTATTTATTTATTCTACACTTTTTAATTGTCATTTATGTCTTCTTATATTGAGCATATAGTTTTTGTGGCTTAAATTACTTTAAATATCTTTTTTTTAGACCTGAAAACAGTCTAGGAATATTTGTTATGCACACACATAATTTATTATTTTCCTCCTCAGTCTAAAAGAAAAAAAATTAAAGCAAGTTCAAACAATTGCAGCAATTTTTCTGCCTCATTTTGCTGATATTTCCATATAAAAATGACAATAACTAATAACTACAGCAGTTTCTAGGTGACGTTTATTTCATCTACAAAAACTAAAATTGGTGCACAGTTGTGGGAAAATATAATTAGTTTAACTATGTTTTCTTCAATTTCCTGTTCATTTCAATGCCTGGTACAAACTACAGGTATATTTGTCTGGACAAATATAATGATAATAACAAAAACAACTCATAAAAGTTTAATTTCAGAGCTGATATCTATCCATTCTCCATGGTTTTCTTGACAGTAATCAAATCATATAAGTTCTTACATCAATATCTATGACATAGTACTGACAAAAACAGTGCTTTTATTCATTCCATGTTTTCTTTTCTATCTGTTTTAGTCACATGATACACACAGGAGGTAGTACTTGATTGCATAACCATTGTTTTTGCTGACTTTTGATGGTCTAATAATGTTTTCCTTGATTATATATCTTTGATTTAACTAAAACAGCTGACCAGCTCTAAAATGAGATAAAATGGAACTGAATTTTATCAAAAAGATTAAAGGTACCAAAGACATCAGTAGAGTCTATTTACATATCAAACACAGTTAAAATACTGTGCGTGTGGATTACAGGCCTAGAAGGCTACGAGGGACACTGAAAGACCAGATCTCTTTCATCGGATCCATTGATCTGATACCTAAACTTCACTGCCACTGCTCCTCGATTTGTTGGTACTAGAGCTTAGCGTTTGTCCTTGTAGACAATGACCTGGAGCTGTTAACTTCTGTGAACAATGGTCAGCAAAAATAGATCAATAAAGTATCATAATGACAAATAACTGACACCCCAACCTATGGAGCAGTGTGGGCTTGATCCCATGTCTGCTCTGAGTTACACCGGGTCATCTGTCATCACCCAATCCCTTTTACACCTCGACCTAAAAGGAACATTTGCAGGTTGTCTCTATGGCGTGTCATCTGATGAATTATTGAGCAGCTCTTCTAAGCTCTGATCTTGTCAGAGTAAAAACCGATATAGCGCCTACAGCGTCCTGGGACTGATAAGTATGTAAGAAAGTGAAGCGGTGCTTAGGCAGAGAAAAGACAGCAACTCAAATAATGAGAGGAAAAAGTAATAGACAATTTATAATAGAGCTGCATAATATACTGTTTGAGCATCATCATCGCAATGTACATATGCACCATGGTCAGATTGGAGGTTCCGCAATGTAGGAGGGAAATGAATGCAACATGTTTTCATCTAATTTCAAAGGTACCAGACAGACAGTTGCTGGTAACAACATTGAAAAATGAACAACGGACAAGGAAAAATCACTGAAAATGAAGAATATCACTGAAAACAAAGGAGAAAATCACCAAAAACGAAGAAGAAAATCACCGAAACCAAAGAAGAAAATTATCAGAAATTAAGAAAGCACAGAAAATGAAGAAAATCATGGAAAATTAATAAAACTGTCAAAAAACAAAGAAGAAAATCACGGAAAAATGAAGAAGAAAATCACAACAAACAAACAAGAAAATTACCGGAAATAAAGAAAATCACGGAAGATGAAGACGAAAATAATGGAAAATGAAGAAAATCACCGAAAACAAAGAAGAAAATCACAGAAAACAAAGACTTTATGCCAAAAAATGAAACATCAGTTATGTAGAAGTATTTCATCTATGAAGGATGAAACTGAAACGTGTGTTCTGTGTCCACATTGTCTTACACCTGTTGACACATTCCAGAGGAAACACAATAATTTATTTGACCATTTACATCGGCACCGCAGCTCTTATATCCTCCTGAGGATACCCTCCTTTTTCATATCGCAGTATATATCGCAAAAAAAAAAAAAATCGCAATATAATTTTTTTTCAATATCATTCAGCCCTAATTAATAATGAGCACGTTGTTGAAGATTCTTACTATTCCTCTGAAATGTACTCCATCTTCTCTAATTGTGTTACTGTGAATATAAATAGTACTTTAACAAGTTTCCATGCATGTGTAAATGAGTTTTCATGTGATCGTACAAACTTGTGTGTGCGTACATGAAAGGGTACGTGTCTTAAGTGTGCATGTTCGCTTCGTCACCCAATCTCCAGAACATGTTTCATGTTAGTAATCCGGGTCCTGGCGCCCTGGCTCCTGTTGCTCCTCTCATGAAGACTCATTAATAACACTGGAGGATCCAAACTAACGCTTTAATTGGCTGATGTAATTAAAGCTCCCCAACAAAGTCAAAGTTTAATTAGCCTGGTGGGAAAGGCAGGAATCGTTCACAGGAATTTCACTCTCACAATTTCACATCCTCTTCTTACTTCCTCTTTCTTCTCTCCTGCAAGCTTTCTTCTTCTTCTCCTCCTCCTCCTTTCTGGATCTCCGTCTCCTTTCATTTCTCTGTTCTGCTTTCAGCGCAAGAGAACGTGACATAAATCTCAATGAGGGTCATGTCTTCACAGCCCGGTCCTACCAGGTCTTTTTCCATCTGTGTCCCATTATTTATTTCATTTTGCATCACCCAAGACAATCGTTTTCAAATGGGGGGTACTTGAAATGTTTTTGGAAAAATACATTAAATAAATCATCATGTACCAATACAAAATAAATAGTGAGGGTTAATGCTGAAATATAAAACACAGTAAATACATTCACATAATAAAATTCACACTTCTAACCTTATTACATTTATTTATTTTTAAAAACTCAGAGGCCCCCTAAGCTTTCGTAAAAATTTTAAGAATATTTCTATTTTATGTAGTTGAAGATGAGTTTAAGTAATTATTTTTTTGTTGATGAAAGGTAAATTTATTTATTAAGGACTGATTAATTTAATTTTCTCATCAATGAAAGAGGGCACTTTTCCATTTATACTGTGCACACAAAATCTACTTAAAAAGATTTGTTATTTTTGATATATTACAGTTATCCCATAATGACACAGTGTAACATTTGTGGCACTTCCCAAGTAAACGTTTCTATATATTTAACAATCCTTAAGTGATTTATCGCCAATAATTTTAATATTATTTTCTGTATTTTGCGGGGTTTTTTTCAGTGAAAATCAGATAGTTTCCAACATTTAATTTACTAATCATGTAGATGTTCAGTAAAATTGAGCATTATTATATCAAAAACAGAGACGACTGAAGAAAAAACAAATTTTTCAGCAAATCTATCATTAACTGAACATAAACCCAGTGTCTCCATCCACTTCCACTGATCCAATTCCATGGGTTTAACTGGTGAATCAGTGTTGTAGAAGATGACGGTGTTTCCATGGTAACTACGGCACCTTTGAACATCCAAATGGGTCATACCTGTTGACCATGAAAAGATAACTAACTGAAATTCACACTAATTATTTACATGTATTAGTGGGATTAAGCAGTTTTTATCAGTAGATGATTGTGGTAGATGGTGGATGTTTGGGTCTTTATGGGTTAAAATAGGTTCAATAGAGAGAA
>JAPTGZ010006310.1:0-10387 GCA_029814645.1 Fowleria isostigma
AAAAACACAAACTACAGAAGATAATATTACAATAAATGGTGATAAACCACTTATGAACGGTTAAATATAGAGAAAAAATAATTTGGGAAGTGACACACATGTCACACTGGGTCCTTATGGGTTAACCAAAAAATTCACCTTTTACTTCAGTATTTATAACTTTTGAACATCTACGTGATCACTAAATATAGAAAAATACCAGTTTTTACCCTGAAGGAGCACATTGTAATGTTATCATAACAATGAGTGGTGAGAAATCACTTAACATTTAGAAAAAAAAAAAATCATTTGTGAACTGCCATAAAAGTAGCACTGGGTCTTTATGGGTTAATGTGTGATCATTATAAATTTATTAAAGCAATAAACCCAATGTTGGACTAGGACTTTTGCACAACACTGTATACATAATGCATCTCCAATAAACACAAGTCTCTGTAGTTCATGAAAGAACACCATAAAAAATGGAGAAGTAAATGCCAGGATAAGGAGAAACATATGAAACTTGTATTGTACTTGGAAGACACCCAGCTGCTACTGAGTCCAACACATTTGTTATGCAGGGAGACGCTTGATTTATTTAGAAGTGGAGCTTGAAAACTCGTAATATAGACTTAAACTGCAATAAATAAAGCAGGTAAAACTGGAAGCAGACGTTTGGGCCGCATCCTGTGAATGAGTACCTCAGTGATAACGTTGGTTTTCTAGCAGGGCGGGGTGGTTACTCAAGAGAGTTGCGTGTAGAGCTCCTACAGTCCTACAAGGTCAACACTTCCATCCATGATGCAATCTCCACGTTATCACTCTGAACCTGACAGAGGCGAATCTGAGGATATTGCTCCTACAGTTCACTTCAGCTCTGCCTTTGACAAAATCCAAGTGGAGCTCCTCGGCTGAGTTCTGCCAGCTGATTGTGCCTGACCCGATCTGCAGGTGGATCACTGATTTCTTGACAGACAAAAAAAAAAAAAAAAAAAAAAAGCGTGTGGAGCTTACTGAGGCCAGGCAGGCTCACAATACAACATGGACTCTCTCTGTGCCGAAGCATCTAACGGTACAGTTCTTCCTCCGATCCTCTGTCCTCACCAGCGGGTTTTGATTAAATTCACTGATGCATTCCTGATCAGAGACAGATGTTATAATGACATGGAGCGGTCCAATACACACATGCAGAGATGAACAGCAAACTGTCATATGTCTGTGCTTTAACCCATAAGGACCCACTGTGACATTTGGGGCACTTTCCAAATAATTTTTTTCTTTATATTTAGCCGTCCTTAACCCTTTAACTTCTGGCTTGACCATATGGTTTAGCACATTTTGAGTCGGTATATTTCAATAATAACCTAACTTATCTGAACCTAACTGAGCCAAGAAAGATGAAAATCATTAAAGACGTTTTAACTGTTTTTGGTGAAAATATGAAGGATATAAATACTTTGATGACACATCATTGTATAAAAGGCCTTCCTGACCGTAATTTGATTATTTTATACCACAAAAAACTTAAATTAAATTAGATGTTTAATAATTTTTTAAAAAAACATGTTCAACAAAATGGCTAATTTGACACTTTATAAGAGTAGAAAAATCAAGCCAATATAAAATAATGGATTATTTGTCATAAAATAAAAACCTCTGTTCATCTATTGCTGCAAACATTAAACATTTAGTGGTAATCCATCATGAATATGTTGAAATAATTAACTTTGTAAGTAATTTTCAACACTTGTCGAGTTGATATTAGTAGGTATAGTAAAAAGAAATCTATAAATTACTCACCCAAGGGAAAAAGAAATGCAAACAAAAACCTTTTTTACTGGGTTTTTCTTGGTGGGGTAGTTAAAGGATTAAGTGGTTTATTGCCATTTATTGTAATATTATCTTCTGTATTGAGTGTTTACTTCAGTGAAAATCTGGTATTTTCCAAAATTTAATTTACCATGTAGATGTTCAGAAAGGTTTAGAGTAGGGGTATCAAACTCATGTTAATTCAGGGGCCATGTCCTCTCTGAATATTCTGAAGTGGGCTGGACCAGTAAATTAATAATAATAATGTATAAATAATGCCAACTCCAAACTTTTCAATGTTTTATTACATTATGGAAACATTTATTAACTAACCTTTAAACAATGTGAATAACATGAACAACCATGAAAAAAATGAAATTTATTAAGAAAAATAAGTGCAATTTTAACAATATTATGCCTCAGTTTGTCATTTGCAAATGTGTATTACAACATACAGATCACAATGAATCTGCAAATACACAAAACATTTAGTAACAGGCAGAATATTTGTAAAGTTGCACTTATTTCTCTTAGGATGTTACTGGTTTTTTATATTTTTTCTGAAAGGCTAGTTTGTAAATTTACACATTTTCATGTAATTTCACTGTTTAACACTAAAATAAAGAGGAAAAATTTGGAGTTGTCATAATTTGTAGGTAATTCTGATAGTATTTTACTGATCTGACCCACTTGAGACTAAAGTAGGGCATTAAATGGCCCCTAAATTAAAGTGAATGAATTTTAATATCTTAAGTGTAATTATGCATTTCACAAATTCATCTAATGGGCCGGATTAGACCCTTTGGCGGGCTGGTTTTGGCCCCCGGGCCATATGTTTGTCACCTGTAATTTAGAGTAAAATTGAAGATTATTATATCAAAAACAGAGAAAACTGAAGAAGAAGAAGTGACTTTTTCAGCTAAATCTCTCATTAAATGACCATAAACCCAATGTGTCCATCCACTGTCATTGATCCAACTCCATGGGTTTTACTGGTGAATCAACGTTGTAGCAGATGGTGGTGTTTCCACGGCAACTACAGAGCCCTGAATGTCCAAAAGGGTCATATCTGATGATCATGAAAGACAAATAACTGTATTTTACACCAATTATTTACATGGATTACAGTGTATAAACAGGGATTACATAAATATTGCAACCTGATTTTGGTAGATGGTGGATATTTGGGTCTTTATTTGTTAAAAAAGAGAACTAAGGGTTAATCATACCGTAGAAACACGGCGCTCAGTTGTATATTATTTCCTTGGAGTGCACAAGGGACCAGCTCTGGACCTTGGTGTTCTGTTCTCTACAAAAAAACATCTTGTCATTTCATGTGCACAAGGTCTTTACTGGTCCACCTGCAGAACGCGATTCTGACCGAAACAAAACAGACTATACACACCACCCGTAACTGCTCCATTTCATTTGTTTTATTTCAATGGATCCTGTTCACCTATGAGCCTTTTCTGCAGCAGGTCCAAGGCTCTGGAACACTCAGCCCCAACATCTCACATGTGCACAGTCCATTGAAAACTTTAAATGTCTTTTTAAAGATACAACTATTTGTACTGGCTTTTAATACCAGCAGAGGTGGGAAGTACCAAAGTAGAAGTACTTTGTTACTGTACTTAAGTAGATTTTTTTTCCTTTACTTGAGTATTTATTTTTCTGGTAACTTTTTACTTTTACTCCATACATTTGTGCATAAATGTCTCTATTTTATACTCCTTACAGTCTCAGAATAAGCTCAGTATGTTTTCCAAACTAAACAGATGAGCCCATACCCATGAAAATCCTTATAATTTTTAAAATCCGTCCCTGCATGTTTTTGTGGGTTACCTGTCGGGTACTTAACCTGGTGCAGGACTGTGGTCAGTATCATTCACTGTGGGATTAGAAAACTGAAATGTTTATGATTTTTCCAGGTTAAATAATTTTTGGTTCATTTGTGGTCAAAAAAAAAAAGCACCTTTACATTTTACTTTTTCACTTTATTATAATTGAGAAGTTGTACTTTTTAACTTTTACTTAAATAAAGAAGTTGAATCAGTACTTTTACTTTTATGAGAGTATTTTTTCACATAAGTAGCCATACTTTGACTAAAGTACAGAATGTGAGTACTTTTGCCACCTCTGAATACCGGTGTGTGACATTAGTTTTATATTCTGGTTGTTAGTGCTGGATGATACCATACTTTGATGACACAATACAATACTGATTCCTTTTTTGGCATATTTATTCAATACCTGATAGGCTACCGATAATTTCAGTGATTTTGAAAAAATGTAAATGTTGCATTTAAAAGACATCTCAGACAACAAATACCATCCAACAGTTTTAATGTGCGTAATCTTTGGTGGCCATTTTTTTAAACAATGAAATAAATTTAGAAAAACATATAAATGATAAATAATTAAGACAAATATTAATTAAAATATATAAAACACAAATAATATTAGTAAAATAAAATGTCACGATAAAATATTAAAATGAAACAAAATAATAATCAACACATATGAATTAAATAAAAAATATAAAAATAATACACATGATTAAAGAAATAACATTTCGATGTGTTTATTGGATATGCATCGTCTACTTTTCACCCGTGGATAAAAACTACAGCAAAGTGTAGTCTGTGTAGTAAAAATGTACAACACTGCACCAACACCAGCAGCCTTTTTCAATTGCATCGCCCACACCACACTCGTCTTCCTCTTAGACATGCTCTCCTTTCAGACACAGACTGAACTGTTGCTAGCCGACTAAAAACAGCTGACTGGAATCACTGCACTTCTGGTCACATGACATCAGTTCAGTTCAGGTTTTGCCATTTGCAGTAGAAAACTACGATGGAAAAAAAAAGGTGCAATAGCTCAAGGTGCACAGTTGATTTTTTTTTAATGACTTTTTTTTTTTTTTAATTATTTTTATTGTAATTTGTTTATTTTTTTAACACACAGAAGCATACTGTAGTTGACATTTAAATAAACACATAATACACAAACCTTAAAGACCCACATGAAGCATAAGCACTGTCATGATAAAAACACATCACAAGAGGAAAGACATCAATATGCAATAAAAGGAGATAAAACTAAAATGTATTATTCGAAGTTGCAACTGTCTGTGGGGGAAAACTCTTGGCATGGTGAGATGTTGTACACAATGACATGGATGGACTAGATCAATTTTACAGAGTCATCACATTACAGATGTTACACAGTCGCTTTTATTTTGCATTTATACTTAATATCGAGACTTTATTGAGATGGTGCTTTAATGATCGAAGGGTTGGCGGTTCAACTGAATAAAGGCTTTATTGTCGTTGTACATGTTACACAAGCAACAGAGCAACAAAATTTCATACAGTACACTCCAAGAACACATAGAACATACCAAGCCAATTAGAGGGAAAAGTAAACACGAGGGCCATTAAGATGGAAAAAAAATAAATACATAAATATATATATATATGTGTGTATGTGTGTGTGTGTGTATAACATCTCATTTAGCGAAAGCACAATAAAAATAGAACTCATTTCAGACATGACAGTTAGCACATTGTGAGATGGGTCAAAGGGTCAAATCCCACTTCCAACTGTCCACATGTCAAAGTGTCCTTGAGCAAGACATTGAACCCTAAATTGCTCCCAGTGAGGCCTGGTACTGCCTTGTATAGTGGCAGCCGCCCACTGGTGTATGAGTGTGTGTGTGAATGGGTGAATGTGAGGCTTGTTATGTAAAGCACTTTGAGCACCATTATATAAGTACCGACCATTTACTATTTACTTTACTAGAGTAGTCGATCCTCAAATGAGTAGCGTGTGAGTATTGATATATTGATACCGTATAACAAGACCGGCTCTGAATGCTTGACACACGGAGAACGGGAAAGTCTCCGATACAAAAAGATTTATTCGTCCTAGAGCACCCAATAACATGTAAATGACAGCAAACACAATCAAGAGGTGAAGTCAGTAATGATCCACGAAGAAGGAGCCGGCATGGAGGAACCCCCGGGGAGACAACTGGACAGCAACGTGCCTTTCCGGAGGTCTCGTTGTCCAGACGAGACTTCGCTGTCCTCAAGGTCCTCAGAGTCTACAGCCTCCATCTGCTCAGCTGATATGCGAAGAGGACATCCAGTCGCCAAGGAGCCATCTATTTATACTCTGAGGCTATGCCCACTGGTCACCTAGGAGACGCTTGACCAAACATTCAGTTACTAAGGAGTTGTCCAAACATCAGGTAACTATGGGGTTGCTCAACCAAACCTTTAAGGAGAGAGAGAGAGAAAGAAAAGGACGCACCCTAGCAATCGTTACACATAGAATCCATACTCTCACTGGTCATGTTTTAGAAACTATTTATCCTATTATGGCGTGCCTTTTTTTTTTTTTTTTTTTTTATCAGTTTTAGTATAAATTGTATTCTTATTTTGCTAGTTTTAGCATATCTTGCCTTTACATCTGTAGTATTGTATGGCACTTTGTGTTGTTTTAAATGTGCTATATACATAAACTTGTCCTTGACCTGTTATTACATAGCATATTCAACAAGAGTTAAAAAAAAAATTCAACATTTGTTCTTCAGGTATGTACTTTTGGAGAAAACCTGCCTATATCTCACTCAAACCTCACAGTGTGTGCACCTCTGGACCACTTGACAGCTTGAGTTAACAAGCCTGCAGAAACTCCACACCTGATGTCTCTTCTATATCCTTAAAGAAAGAAAATATGTGTTGGAGTGCAGCACTTTCTTGAGAACACATAGAGATGGTTATTTTTGAAGAGGAAAATGCTGAAATGAGAACAGTTATATAAATAAATAAGACACTCATTTCAGTGCCCTTTGCTCCTGCCCTTGTTATAACAAAGCCACAAACTTATGTAACCCCGCAGCAGACTTCAAAAAAGAATTTCTGTTTATATCTAAGTTCATGACTCAAGGACACATATTGTGCAAAATGCTAATGATAGTGTGGATTAGGAATAAACACTCTTTATTATTCTCTTTTTAAGATATTTAACAAGAAACTGTTTTTTTTATTCATCTACATTTTTTTCATTCTAGAATTTGCACACATATTTTCTTCATTAACCCTTTAACTACCCCACCAAGAAAAACCTGAGGGAAAAAAAAAAGTTTGCATTTCTTATTCCCTTGAGTGAGTAATTTATATATTTTTTTCCCCCATAGTTACGAATATCAACTCAGAAAGTGTCAAAAATGACTTACCAAGTTAATTATTTCAGCATATTCATAATGTACTATGACTAAATGTTTAATATTTGCAGCAATAGATAAACATAGGTTGTGACGTTATAACAAATAATCCATTATTTTTATATTGGTTAATTTTTCTACTCTTACCTTTAAAAGAAAAATCAACCATTTGGTTGAGCATGTTTTTAAAAGGATATTACATGTCTAATTTAAGTTTTTTGTGTTACCAAATAATATAATTATGTTCAGGAAGGCCTCTTATACTATGATATGCCAAAAAAGTATTCAGAACTGTCATATTTTCACCAAAAACAGTCAAAATGTCTTTAGTGATTTTCATCTTTCTTGGCTCAGTTAGGTTCAGATAAGTTTACACTTAATCCCAAAATTATTCATAACCCCCAGTCAAACACAAGGAATTTCTTATTTTTTAAGTGGACAATTGTAACTGAGTTTGTTAAGTGCAAACTTATACTTAAACATAGGTACAAAATATCACAAACAGAAAAAAAGATACATACATACATATAAAATGTAATATGACAAATACACTCATGCCCAAAATGATTCATACTCCTGGCAAATACAATAAATTTCTTTTTTTTTTTTAAGTTACAGATCAGTATTAAAAAAAAAAAAAAAGGTTACAGATCAGTATTTCAACTCAGATTTGACATAAATAGGACATGGAGGAGTGTTTGGAGCCATGACCAATTTATTAAAGTTAAGTTACACTGTTTAAGGTATTTATTTAATTATCCCAGACTATTTGTCTTGGTATCTCAGGGGTATGAGTAATTTTAGGCATGGTAATTTTTGTTCAGTGTTTAACAGTTCACACCTTTAACAGTGTGACTTTACTTAAATAAACTGGTCATGGCTCCAGACTTTGCTCCATGTTCTATTCATGTCAAATCAGAGTTGAAATATTAATCTGCAACTGAAAAAAAATAAGAAATTCCTTGTATTTAACAGCTGAAGGGCTAACAAGAAACTGTTCTTTATTCATCTACATTTTGCATCCTAGAATTTGCACACACATTTTCTTCATTAAGGTTTCCATCTCTTCACACTCCACAGTACATATTTTTTCCTCCCTTTTCCATATATTTGTCAGCCAACATCTTGTTTTATATAAACATAAGTAAATTTACACCCAAGGCACAAGAATGCCAAAACAAAATCTGTGTCAAATTAGAGATGCAACACCTTCTCATCCATAAAATTGTATCTGAGGGAGATTAGGTTGATTTAAATACACAATTCACAATCAAGGCAAGAAACCTTTTAGGCAGTAGTCTAATGGGTGCCGTTGATTACCAAAAAAAAAAAACCCAAAAAGGTTATTATCTGTAGTCTGTAAATACCTGGTAAGGTGGAAAGAATGTGGTCAAAGTGGTCATGTGGGCAGATGACAGGGAAAAAAAAAAAAATGTAGCTTTTGACAGTTTTTATGGGCACTGTACGCCACTTTTAAAATAAGCAAATGGACTAAAAGCAAGACATAATGGAATTAGCAGCAGATCGCAAAGTAATGTACATGCCTCATTAAGCCAGAGAGAAGCAAAGAAGAAGTCTACTGAATAAACCAAAATCTGTCATCCGCTTAGCCCAGTTAACCCTCTCAGTGCACCATTAAGAGATCAGATCAAATAAGATGCATAATTTAAGCCCCTGTGTTTGTTTTATGACCCCTGTACCAGTTCAGCTTCATTTCAGCCCCCTTCCTCCTCCTCCTCTTCCTCCTACTCTCCGGCTTGCTCGCATTTTGCTGCATAATATTCTGTGTAATTATTTGAAGTTTTTGGTTAATTGATTGTAACTCTAATGTCTTTGTATATTATACTGAGCGCAGTTATCCAGCTGGGAATGTGAGCTCACTTATCAAGACCCTATTTTGTAGTCAGAACATGGGGGATGCAGGAGATCAAAGCCTGGACCAAAATACATCAGCTGCTGTCCCCCATACAGCGGCTCAGTGTGGTGCCTTATCTGAGCCTGGCAGGGGAAAAGTTGTTTCCACCTCATGAACTGTAGCTTGGGTTGTGTGAGAAAATACAGGAATATTTATCTATAGATGGCTGGCAGTGGTGTCATGAATCTTGCCGTGGCAGGTGGCCCACCAAGATGGTCGAGTATGGGGAAATGTTTGGAAACTCCAAAGCTTGAAAAGCAGAGATGCATCTCAAAGATTTTGGCACTTCTGATGCAGGCTCTTACCTTCACCAAGGAGGTTATTTAATCACCGCGGCCCATCTTTCAACAGGATTATACAAAAAGTAAGATTCAAGTTTCAAGGAGACCTCTTGGATACACCTGACACATCAAACATAGCCCGTTGGATCTGAGTCAGCACAGGTACATTTGGAGGATGGGTACATGAACAGGTATTGTGTTATGGAAAGTGTAATGAATACACTTCATCATGACAGATTAAAGCCTTCACTGTGTCCAGTATTATCCATGATCAGTGATATGTACCAGTTTATAGTCCTTATGTAACAGGGTCAAATACTAAGCAACATGTTGGTACATAAGTAATATTGTATTTTGTTATGATTACACAAAATCTGTTTATTTTCATTAATTTCTGTTAATACATGCCAGGTTTGGTCTTCGAGTCAATGTGTGGAACTTTTAATTTGAGTCTGTACCCCACGAGTGGTTTTCAGTGTGACACCACCCTTTATATTTCACGTTTTTGCGCCTTTACTTCTTTCCTGTTGTTCTGTTTTAGCCTATGCTAATTTTATGGCTAGCTAAAAATGTTCACGGAGTTACTAAAACCCATTTTTGTGTTATTTAACTTGTGTAAGGGTACGTGTGTGAACCGGACTGACTGGAGGCTTTTTTGTATTTGTCCTGCTTTTGTCAGGACTGGACAAAATAAAAGGAGACTGCCTCTAAAGGTGATGAAGTTTGAGTGTCATCATTACAACACAACGCAGACTCCGACACAACCGGTGACACTTATTATATTCTTGTAAAGACAGGGACATTTTGGAACGCAAAAGTCATGTAGGGCATAAGGACAGTAATAAATGAATAAATAAATAAAATGATTGTGAATTAAAGCCAACATTTTTGATACCATACCAGTTACATCAAATATCATGTAACCCGCAGGAAATTCCAAAATATGTTCCTTCCTTGGCTCAATAATGTCTTTAACAAAATCCATGGAAAACAAAAACTAACAAAAAAACAAATGTGGCTGCTCTACAGTGTTAATACCACCCATGCATGTTTGTCATTGCTTTTTTATGTTGTTAAAATCCAAGTCTAAAGGCAGCTAAACTCAGTACATGTGTTCTCCTTCAAGACTACTTCTATTCAACATGTGAATGATGGATGACTTAGGGCTGT
>JAPTGZ010006354.1:0-10382 GCA_029814645.1 Fowleria isostigma
TATATATATATGTATTTTTTTTTTTTTTTTTTTTTTTTTCCACACTCAAATTAAAGATATAACGTTTAAATGTTTGGTTTTTTTGTCAGCTTTATCTCTGTTAAATCTGTGATATAGTTAGCTGTATAATCAGGGATACACGGAGCTTCTTTTTTTTTTTTTAGAAATTATAAAAATACTCATGTATTTTTACACAATCTCTCATTCTTCCACCTCCAGTCTGCACATGTTTATCAGCCACAGCTTGAATCTTTCTAAAATGAGCCTGGTGTACTTACCCATGAGTGTTTGCTGGTTACCCTGTTCACTCCGACATTTAAACATAGAATATCGTACACTGTCTGCAGGACGTAGAACACCGGTGATGCCTTTTCATCAGGTTCTCGGTGAATGAAAGTAGGAACTGGGAGCTCCAAGCCTTGGTCTGCTGAAATGACGACGGCTTCTTGCTTAACTTAACAGGAAGTTGTGAGTGTGAAACTTCTGCACTGGGCTTCTGTCTGTGCTAAACATAGCACTTCAAGTTTCACACCAAACACAGAGTTACGTTGGCGCTAATGTGTGGTATAAATTACAGAATTGGTGCTGGGAATTATTGTCAAACTGTTTTTTAAACATCTGTACAAACTGTTTGGAGTTAATGTTCAAAGTGTAGCATTAAAGGAACGTGGGCATTTGGACATAGGTGTGGTTAGGTCTAAATCATCAAATTCAACTGTTTACTCAAACCCACTGACAGAATCCACCTTGGTCTCTCCATGGACATCTGAGCATGCTCAGTGCACCCCCACCACCTGTGGAATGGGGGGGTTCAAACACAGAGCAGTGAGTGAGACCGACTCACTATGACAATCAATGGTTTGGTCTTTTGTCCTCGTAGTTTGTTGTTTCTCTGTTTGTTTCCAGGGTGACAGAGGCACAAAGGCCAGTAACTGTGTTGAGCCTCATGAGGGCAGTCGAAGCATGAACATGTGAACACCACCTCCACCCGGTGGAGCGTACACCACTAACAGGAGCTCAGCAGCTTGTCTGTGTTATAGTTTTTATTTCCTATCATTTTTTTTTTTTATTAGACCTTTATTTAACCAAATGAAAATCCCATTGAGGTCGAGATCTCATTTACAAGGGTGACCTGGCCAAGAGGTCAGAGGTCAGCAGCACACGCCATGAAAGAAAACAGGTAATTAAAAACAAACATTAATGTTGTAGTAACAGAAATAAATAGACCATTTTTGAAGAAGGTTGATGTCACAGCAATTTCAAAACACAGGAGTGACATGAATTGTGACATTTTTAGCTCCAGTTGAAGTGTATGCCAGGCAGAGGGGGCGGGGCTTCCCCAGTTCAGTCCTCACTTTAGGGACTTTTTTTAAAATTCTCTTTTTATTGAAAAAGATTCAGTTTTTACAACATATATATACAAACTATATACACCCAGAGTGTGTGGAGAGAAAAAAACAAAACATTTACAGCAGCTCATTATTACCTTCACGTACAGGATTTCAGAGCAAGGATTTGATACATAAATAACAGACAAAAAATAAAACATATTTCCTTCAGTTTGAGTCCATATTCATGCAGTCATTTTAGAAAAATTGAGTTTCAAAAGCTCCACATATGTCACCCATCCCCACAGTGCTGCATCTGGGGTTGTGTTGTTCATCTTTAGGTTCACAGTGAAGGCTATTCTTTCCATCCTATAGATTCCTATGGTTCTGTGTACCCAAATATTTATTGTTGGTTCTTCTTGTGTCATTCATCATTTTGTTATTGCTTTTTTACGTGCAGCTACTAATATACTGAGTAAGTGTCTATTTATGTTTTTGACCTCCAGAGAAATGTGTCCCAAATAAGTGGTTTTAAAATCAAATGTTAGATGTACATTAACTCTTTCCCCCTTGGACGCCTAACAGGAACAACCCATATATATGTTACTACATAAAATACATTGTGTTTTTCCAGTGTATTTTTTGTTTTTCTGGTGGCTACAATTTTCACTACTTTGGCAAACTTCCAGAAAAGCCAGTGAAAATGTATTTATTTATTTTTTAAATAAAAAAATTTAAATAAAACAAAATTTAAAAAATAAATTAAAATTTAAAACAATTAGAAAAAACATTAATTTATAAATTAAAAAAAAATAAAGAAAAATAAACAAGAAAATAAAGAAAATATATGATTTAATCTTATTGTTTGTTCTAGTATGTGTTGTGGTCACCTCCACCTAACACAGCATCTGTTACATTTAAAAAATGGAACCTGTTCTAATGGTTGTCAAATCATGTCTTTAGTGAAATAACAGAGGTGTCAAAACTCATCATTAGGAGTACAGGGGGTAGGGTCGTCAAATGTTGTCTTTATGGGGAGGAGTTAAGCATGATTTCTATGGTTTTATGTATTTGTTTCCAATAATACTTAATTTTGGGGCATTCCCAGAATATGTGACAGTGATGTGTAGTGAGACAACCACAATTCCTCCAGCGTTGTGAATTCCCGTTTGTTTATGTGATGTGTGATTAGGAGGAACAAATAAACAGTTACATTTTCCCAACAAAATTCTTTCCATAAATGAGTTTTCGTCCTCTTCCACTGAGATTGGTAGATGTTTTGCCACTCTTTCTATTATTGTTAGACCTCCCTCTTTCTCCCATTTATCTTTTATGTCACTTGAGGGACATTTAGACAATACAGGCCACAAGAATGGAAAGAATACTGACTGACTGACCGTTGGAGAAGAGAGGAGAGGTGTGATGGAACCAGACCTAGAAGACTTTATCTGTAGATAAAGGTTAACCAATGGCTCGACCTTCAGGAACTCAGCTTTGGCGTATATTTAGAATTGCGTGCAGAATTATTATTGCAACAACACATCATCAGTCGGGTAAAACTAACTCGTCTCGCCGAGCCCATATACTTTGTACTGTCTTTTCCAGGAAATAATTTTTTTTAAAAAGGAAACAAAGCAAAGAAAAAATACCGCCTTTTGAGTATTGTGTGATGGATGGAGGTGGTCTGTGACCTCCAGTGCTCCTAACGAGCCTGTCAGCTGAGTTTCCATTACCCTCAGAAATAAAATGTAAAATACAAATTGCACAATAAAAAACTGGTAATGGAAACACAGGAATTTAGCAAAAAACTGTCAAAGATGGCAAAAAAGTTTTTATACTCCCATGAGGTGGTATTTGAGACGTTTTGATATAGAAGCTTAGTGACAAAGTGTCATGGAAACACATTTTGTGCATCTTCACTAGTTACAGACATGACATTTCCGGTGCCACTAGAGGTTCAATAACATAACAGTTCATTAAACATTGCCCAGGTCATTCAGAAATTCTGGATCCACAACTGGTTGGTGAATTCTGTACAGTTCTCCCCAAGAAATCCATTCTGTGAGGACGCTGTCAAGGACTTTGCCTTGAGACGTGCCTGCAAACTGATGTGAGTTACACACGGACGCATCTCTCTCTTTCTCTCTCTCTCTGCGAGAACTACGACATATCGCTGATGGACAGACGGGACTTCATAGACTGACGCATCAGAAACCAAACACTCTTTAATGGAAACACCTGCAAGTAGCAATTATACTTTGTCAAAATTGTAGAAATATCACTTATTTTACGCAAAACTGGCTAGTGAGAACACCTGCCCTCATTGCACCCAGCCTGTGTTCGTCAGCCTGGCCACTCTATAAACGGAGGTTCTCTCCTCATTCGTGGGTGTGACAGCCAGAGTCAACATCACCTGTTGGCTCCTCTATGTTGGCGTGTTGGTGTGTGGTGTACGTGTTTAGGTAGAATTAGTGGGTGGATGTGGGGATTATCTCTCCACTCCACCTTTTAGAACCCCAGGACCTTTGTTTTTTTAATTTTGTGAGTGTGAGGGTTGTTTTTTTGTTAGTTTCTCTGTCCGTGACCTGTCAATCATGTCAAGCAATTTGCAGAAGCCTAACAATTGTGAAATATTGCAATATATTGTATTGTGGTCCTATTATTGTGAATTGAATTGAATTGAATTGAATTGAATTGAATTGAATTGAATTGAATTGAAGTGAATTGAATTGAATAAGGCTTTGTTGTCACACATGTTACACATGTTGCAAGCAACAGAGCAAAAAAAATTCTTATCGTACACCTCCAAGAAACATGAACACATGACAATCACAAGGGAATGCAGGATAGTGTACTGCTCATAATTATAGATGGAAAAGGTAAATACAAGTAGGAGGAGATGGAAAAAAAAGATGAACAACAACATATTGTATGAAAGGTGCAACATATTTGAAAAAAAAAATACCTCAGTGGTTTAAGCAACTATATATATATATATCTATATATACATATAGATATATATATATATATATACACACCAATGACAATGACAGTACATTGGATATGTGGGAGGAACTGTGAACAAGGAATTTCCCATGTCACCACACAAAGTGCGTACACAGCCATTTTAGGTGCAATGCGACTTCATTTCAGGATGATTTGTATCGTATTGCCAGGTTCTTGCCAATTCACATCCATGTCATACATGTCTGGACCCCTTTTTTACCAGATTCCCTGGAACTCTGATTACTGTTAAGGCTGCAGCTATCGATTCTTTTTGAAGTCGAGTATTCTACTGAATATTTCAGCAATTGAGTAGGTGAATTTCATCATCCAGTTTTGTCCCATTATATCTGTTATCTTCCTCAGGTGATTTTATTTCATCTTTTTTTTGTATCGTGAGCCCTTATCATATATTGTATCATTTCGTGAGTTGACTGTTTCATTACACTCTTAATATTTACTATTCAATATCTGATGGGTGAAAATGGACAAAGTGATGAATAAATAAATAACCAGGCATCCACAGCAGATTGTTTGAAAGAGTATATTTAAACAGGTTCTTTATGATGTACACCAGAGTTATGAGAAAACAGATTAGACGTCTTCATAAAGGTTCAATGACAAAAGGAAAGTAAACCATAAACACACTGTTCAGACAGGAAGTGGAGTGCTTTAAACGGCCTCAGTGTGTTTGTCTAAAATAACCTCAGTTACGGTGTAAAATGAGTAAATGGAAACAGAAGCAGTCTTCAGCCTCAAATGTGCAACCAACGTCTTTGAGACTGAGTCATATTAGATGTTTAAGAGTTAAAATGAACTGATTCTGTTTGACACTCAAACAGGTTTTAAACCAACTGGCTGATATATTGATTTTTTTTATCAGTATTTGCCAATATTGTGAAATATGTTATGAATTTTGGAAGTTTTAAAAACCCCATTGGTTTATCATGGGACACATTTCAAAGTGCTATAACTTGAAAACAGTTGAAGACATTGAGATAGTTACTATTGGCAATAGATATGAAGTCACATACAGGCTTTCATTTAGTGCCATGACCTTTGACCTTGAGTGACTTTGAAAGGTCAATCTCTGTCTAGATTTCTAGAATCTTCTTCTGCCAGTCTGCCAGAATTAATTCAAATTCATAGCAGAGGTTCCTCGTAGTAAGGTCTACTAGGTTTGTTCAAATAATTAGGAAGTATAGATTTTTGATTTTTTTTTTTTTATTTAAAAAATCTCCGTTGTTTATTATGGGATACATTTCATCAATCATTATCTGGGATCAATTTATCTGGACTTGCTGTGCAGGATAACCAATCAGATGTTAAGTGTATGTTGATGAGCCGCGGTGACAGATCAAATAAATTCATTTTGGCGTTCTTGGGCAGAGACCATAAAATAATGAGTTAAATAGTGCAATAATTACATATGCTTAAATTACTATTTTAATTAATTCATGACACGTTTAATTAGATATTGATTGATGAATTTATTTATTTTGTCTGTATTTCCAATTTCAATTAATAAATGACACGTTTAAGGCCTTTTTAGTCCAATGCGCCAAAAGGTCCCATGGACTATTGGTATCAGTCGCCGTCCGTCCGTCTGTCTGTCATCCATCCATCGCCCGTAAACAATTTTTCAACAATCTTCTTCTCCAAAACCGTCAGTCACAATGACTTGATATTTGTTGTGGAACATCTTTGGGCTAAGATCTACCAAGTTTGTTCATAGAATTGGGAAATCTAGTTTTTTTTGTTTTGTTTTGTTTTTTGATGATTTTTGTAAATTTGAAAAATCCCATTGGTTTATAATGGGACACATTTCAAAGTGTTATAACTTGAAAACAGTTGAAGATTTTGATATAATTACAGTAGATATGAAGTTACATATGGGGTGTCATTGGGTGCCATGACCTTTGACCTTGAGTGACCTTGAAAGGTCAAATGAATGTCAATTAATACCTTTAACTTTGCCGTTGGACTCCAGGAGCCTTGGTTCTCTGTTTTTCTTTTTTTTTTTTTTTTTTTTCTTTTTTGGTTGGTATCACTGGGCTCTGACTCAAACGGTCCTTTTGTTTAGACAGGACTCTATCCTGAAAGTAAAAAAAACAAAACCAAATCAAATGAATCCAACTGAAGCATGGTGAAGGGTCCGTCATCGGATGCTGGTGGTGTTGAAGTGTCTGGGCTGGATTATCCCTCGTCTTCCTCCTCTTCCTCACACCACCAGGGGCATGTCCTCTAGATCCCTGGGAACCTCCAGGCATGAATCTCTGGAGGCAGAGCTCTGCATCTGCCCCGCCCCCCCCTGGGCCTCCGGGCTGAGCAGAGGCACGGCCACGGCGCCCTCCTCCAGCTCTGCTCCAGGGTCCTCTCTTTCCTCTTCGTCCCGCCTCCGACTGACTCCTCCCACTTCCTCCAGCATCACACTGGCGTCACAGGGCCCAACCACACCCCCCGCCTCGGGCCGGTCTGGGCCCCAGTACGCCGCGCTGCCCACCAGGTCCATGTTGGAGCGTGAGCTTCGTGGGAGGCGGGCCCTGCGCTGAAGGGCGCAGATCTGACAGGCCAGGACGACGGTGGTGACCAGGAGACACACGATCAGGCCGCCCGCCGAGCCCAGAGCGATCAGACCCATCTGGTTGTCCACCAGGCAGTCGGCGCGCGTCACGTTGGTTTCCTCTTCATAGTGGTCTGTGTGGTTGGCGTCAGCAGCCGTGGGCAGGCTGGCGGTTGGACTGTGTGTCTGCGTGGTTGAAAGGTCGTTGGCAAGGCATAGCGGCAGGTGGTTGACGAGGACAAACATCCACAGAGAAGTCCAGATGCCGTCCATGGTGTTCTGAAATAAAAACCCACTAGTATTGATCTGGAGGCTGAGATGTGATTCTGTACATCTGTAATGAACTAGAACCACCACAGGGTAATACAGGGTTCAGGAGAACATGTTTGGTGTTCAATGGGCTTGAACTTTGGACACGGAAAAAATTACAATTCCACGACTAAACTAAAAAACACAAAAATGCAATAAAATATCCCAAACATAGGCAAAAATACACTAAAAAACAAAAATGTGAAAAAATATCTCAAACATAGCAAAAATACACAAATATACCCTTAAAAACACAAAAAATGCAAAAAATATATCCCAAACATAGGCAAAAATACACTGAAAAACAAAACTGTGATAAAATATCTCAAACATAGGCAAAAATACATGAATATACCCTTAAAAAACACAAAAAATGCAATAAAATATCCCAAACTTAGGCAAAAATACACTAAAAAGCACAATTTTTTTTTTACAATTTTCCAAACATAGGCAAAAATACACAAAAAAAAATCCAAAAAAATGAGATAAAATATCCCAAACATAGGCAAAAATACACAAACTTACACTAAAAACACAAAAACCGCAATAAAATATCTGAGGCATAGGCAGAAGTACACTAAAACACACAAAAAAAAACAAAAAATTATGAAATATCTCAAACATAGGCAAAAATACACCAATATACACTAAAAATACTCAAAAAAACAAAGAATGTGATTAAATATCAAAATGCAAAAATACATTAAAATTCTCTTTAAAAAATTAAATAAAATAACCACAACTATGTAAAAATACACTAACATATGATAAAAATACACCAAGAAAAACACAAAAAATTATAATATATCCCAAACATAGGCAAAAATACACTAATATACACAAAAAATACACTAAAAAGCACAAAAAATGCTCTAAAATAAAAACAACATATACAAAAAATACAGTCGCAGAAAAAATTATTATTCCACCCTATGTTTTTTTCAGGTTTTTTTTGTTTTTCTTTTTCATGCCAGGACCAACTAAAGGTCCATTTGTTTGGAAAAAAAT
Organism: Fowleria isostigma; assembly: GCA_029814645.1. NCBI lineage: Eukaryota > Metazoa > Chordata > Actinopteri > Kurtiformes > Apogonidae > Fowleria > Fowleria isostigma. The sequence continues at coordinate 8,212 of JAPTGZ010006354.1, forward strand.
AATGATAATAACACAAATATCTGATTGTAGTTTAATTTCAGAGCTGATATCTTTCCATTTTCCGTGTTTTTTTAGTTAGTATTTGATTGCATAACTATTGTATTGATGACTTTTGATTTTCTAATAATTTTTTCCTTGTCTGTCTATAACCTATATTCATATTTCAGTAGGTATTTGTAAGTAGTAAATATGATGCATTAAAAACCATTACAAGAAATTAAATTTATGAAGATAAAAGTGTATTTTAAACAATTTATGCCATTATTTTACCTCTGCTTCTCATTTTTACATGTTCATTCTAACGTACAGATCACAGTGGATCTACAAATACACAAAATATTAATGACAGACACAGTATTGTTTATAATGCATGTGATACTATTCAGGTATTTCAGGTTGTTCATATTTGTTATATTATTCACATTTTTTGTGTAAAAGGCTAATCTGTAAATGTAAAAATTTTTGTGTAACTACTTTTTTTTACACTAAAAGAGAAAAATGTGCAGTTTTTATTAATTCTAATATAAAAATATTCATGTCAACCAGGGGCGTCAAACTCATGTCAGTTCAGTTCCACATTCAGCCCAATATGAGCTGAAGTAAACCGGATCAGTAAAATAATAACATAATAATATAGAAATAATAACAATTCCAATATGTGTATGTGTTACTTCTGTGTTTTAGAGTGAAAAAAGGAAAATTATATCATCAAAATGTTTATATCGATAAACTATCCTATAAAAAAATGAACAAAATGACATTAAGAAGAAGAAGAAGAAGAATCTTTATTGTCAGTTTACACTGATATTTTTCCTCTGCATTTAACCCATCCTAGATCGTATATTACACACACGTGCTAAGGAGCAGTGGGCGGCCGTGTCAGGCGCCCAGGGAACAAATGGGGGGATTAAGTGTCTTGCTCAAGGGCACGTCAGCCAGCATTTCTCTGCCAGTCCAGGGAATCGAACTGGTGACCCTTTGGTCCCTAGCCGACTCTCCAGCCATCTCAGCCATGGCTGCCCCCCTCCCTTTTTTTTTTTTTATTTATTAAGAAGAAAAAGAAAAAAAGTGCAATTTTATGCCATTATTTTTACCTCATTTTCTCATTTTCACATGTTCATTATGGTACAGATCACAGTTGATCTACAAATACACAAAACATTTAATAACAATATTGGCAAAATTGCACTTAATTCACATTTTTTGAAAAGGCTAGTCTGTGAATGTAAACATTTTTGTCTAATTTTTCCTTTTTTTTAACACTAAAAGAGAAAAATGTGTTTTTCATTATTTCTAGTTTATTCTAATAGCATTTGACCATTTGACCCACTTCTGATCGAATTGACCTAAAATTATTTGAATATCCTTCATCATTCAGTCAGTGTCATTTTTGTATTTCATTAATTCGTGTCGTGGGCTGGATCGGACACTTCGGAGGGACAGTTTCGGCCCCCGGGTCACATGTTTGACACCCCTGCACTAAAGTTAGATATTATAACTGATTCAATTCATTTCAGACATTTGAACTAAAAGTTGTTTTTTTTTCTATTTTATATAGGGAATATATCGATTTTAAGTAACAACACATAATCCATCCATTTAAGTTAGAAACCTGTGAAAAGCATTGACCCAAACACTGACCAGTAGGTGAACCAGAGAAAGGGTTAAATAAAATGAAATAAAAACAATGAAAAGAAAAGACTGAGGTTAAATAGAATACTAAGACAATTGGACGATAAGACAGTTGAATAAAATACCTACATTTACACCTTTTGTGAATGAGAATTATGAAGTTCATGTCATTGTTATTAAAGCAGAATAATTAAACGTCCATAAAAAGGACCTCCTAGAGTCTGGACATAAACACGTGTTCTTCTTTTTATGGTTGTTAATGACTCAGGCTGTAATTATAATTACTGCATGTGATCAAATCTACCTTATCCAAATGAAAAGATAATTTCATAAACTTAATCCTCACCTGAGCGTTGTTTACTGGAGGTCTGGCTGAAACCGCGACTGAGACGCCTGTCACTCAGTGGCCTGAGATGAGGGGGACGCACTTCCTGGTCTGAAGGGGAGGGTTTGGGTTATTTCAGGTTTGATGCTGCGACGCTGAAAAGAAATAAAACGAAAGGGTTTCTCAGAACAACATCTATGCATAAATATGTACA
>JAPTGZ010006384.1:0-10378 GCA_029814645.1 Fowleria isostigma
ACTAGGAACAGCTAAGATCCTGTGCAGAACCCTCAGGCTCCCAGGCCTCTGGTAGAGGACCCGAGTCTGAAGGAGACTGGGCGAGAGAAAGATTTTATATATATATATGTATAATAGACTTGAAAACTGTGCATATAAAATTATACATAGGGAATTTTACAGGGAGAGTATACATATAGAAATACACAGAAACTATGCATGTAAAATATACATAAGAAATATACACAGAGAAGTATCCATTGCAAAATGCACATGAGTAGAACAATTTTATACATTCATGGAATAATACATCAAGACATTGTTGCAAAACATTGTGTGTACATAGTATGCATAACACATTATTCCATAATACAAGTCCCCACTAGTATACCACCCCTGAAGCCTGAAAAGCCCAAAAGAGAGTGAGAAGAAGCAAAGCTAATTTACTACACATATATCCATATATATTATATACATATACATGTACAATATTCAATACTGTTCATATACATCTCATGCATAGAGAAGTATACACAGGAAATACACATATAGGATTAAACATGACAAATATTCACAGAAAATATACATAAAGAATCTATATATAGAATTATGCTCAGAGAAGTATACATGGAGAATGTTTGAGCTACAGAATTATCAGTCTTCAGTCTCCACTTACTGAATATAACTTTCAGTTGGTTGCATACATTTCACATTCTCGTTTCACTTTCATCATTGCTGATTCAGGCTGTATTTTCCCATATATCCTCCCTTCTGGTTTAGAATCATTTTCTCTTATTCTACTCGCGGTTTCTTCCACTTTTCAACTGACAGGGTTTTCTCTGGAGTTTCCTCCCGGGAAACACTGGGGTATGATGTGTGAAGGAAAAGCAATGTCTGCTTCAGTTTAGGGGAGTTTGCATTATGTTCTCAACATACAACCACTGCCTATAGTGCAATACTTTTACTCTGTAAGACACGATGAAGGCTCTTATTTTTCTCCCTTCTTATTCTTTTTTTTCCTTGTTTTATTTTTTTCTTTAATTTGCATTTACTCTCTATTTTATTCATTGACACTATTCAATACATTTACATTTCTTTTTATATTTTTTAATAAAATGACTCATTTCTTTGCTTATAATCTGTTGTGTTGCATTAGTATTAATTTCTCTTGATTGGGTACATTTGTGTTCTGTTGTGTTAAAGTTAGTTTTGGTTTACTAATGCATGTTTACAGCTAATTTATCTGATATAATTGCAACCATACAAGTTTAAGTAGTGAAACTGGGGTTGGGAACAAATAAGGTCTACTTCTGCTCACTCCTTTTCAGGCTACTAGGATTGGATTTTAATATATATTCATTTATTATGTATATTGTGTACACATAGTGTTTACAACCAATGTCTCTATGTACATTTCTGTATTTATATTTCTCTATGTATACTTCTTTTTGTATATTTCTCTATGGATACTTCTTTATGTATATTACTATATGTATATTTCTCTATGGATACTTCTTTATGTATACTTCTCTATGTGTATTTTTCTATGTACACTTGTCTATGTATACTTCTTTATGTATACTTCTCCATGTATACTTCTTTTGGTATATTTCTCTATGTATACTTCTTTATGTATATGTCTATATGTATACTTCTCTATATGTATTTTTCTATGTATACTTCTTTATGTATATTTCTCTATGTATACTTCTTTATGTATATTTCTCTATGTATACTTCTCTATGTATACTTCTTTATGTATATTTCTCTATGTATACTTCTTTATGTATATTTCCACATTACATTTCTCTATGTACACTTCTTTATGTATATTTCTCTATGTATACTTCTTTATGTATATTTCTCTATGTACACTTTTTTCTGTATATTTCTACATGTATATTTCTCTATGTATACTTCTTTATGTGTATTTATGCATACTTCTATATGTATATTTCTCTATTTATACTTCTATATGTATATTTCTACATGTATATTTCTCTATGTATACTTTATGTATATTTTCTGTGTATACTTCTCTATGTATATTTCTCTATGTATATTTTCTTTATACATATATTTCTCTATGTATACTTCTCAATTATATTTCTGTGTACTTCTCTATGTATATTTTTCTATGTATACTCCTCTATGCACATTGTTAATTTAAAATTCACTCTGTATGTAGTATTTACAGCTAATTCTTTATGTATATCTGTGTATACATAATGAAATGTATATAATAAGTATTGTACATGGAGTGCACAAGCTCAAAATAAACAATAAAATGAAAATGAAATAAAGCTGTATTTGTCCAGTATCCTCTACAGCACTGGTGTCAGATTTTTAATCAGATAAATTACAGGGCGGATGTGGATTAATTTTGATTAATCATGAAAAATATCATTCATTTTTTAATCTATATTAATCGTGTTTCATTTTGCATGAGCAACCAAACTCAAGAAAGAAGGGAATAAATATACAAATTAGCTGAAGTGCTAGTAGAACCCCTGTATAATTTTGTGTTAATGTGGTATTTTAACCCATAAAGACCCAGCACTACTTTTGTGTGAGTTCCCAAATTAAATTTTCTCTACATTTAACCATTTTTAACCCATAAAGACCTAAACAGCCACCATCTACCAAAATCATCTACTGATATAAACTGTTTAATCCCTGTTGATCCATTAATCTATGTAAATAATTTGTGTTAAATACAGTTATTCATCTTTTTATTGTCATCACATATGACCCATTTGGACCATTTAGAGGTCGTGTAGTTACCGTGGAAACACCATCATCGTCTACAAACATTGATTCACCAGTAAAACCCATGGAGTTGGGTCAATGACAGTGGATGGACACACTCTGGGTGATAAACTTTGCTGAATAAGTCCCTTTTTCTTCATTTTTTTTTAGTTTTTGATATAATTATCCTCACTTTTACTCTAAACTTTGATGAACATATACATGAATAATGAATATAATGTTGGAAAATACCAGATTTTCACTGAAAAACCAGAAGATAATATTACAATAAGTGGTGATAAACCATCTAGGGATGGTTAATTATAGAAAAAATTGGATTAGAAAAGTGCCAAAAATGTCACACTGGGTCCTTATGGGTTAAAATGAACATAAAATTGAAGAAAACATAGGGCGGTCTAATCATTTTTTTTTCCACGACTGTATATTTTGTAAAGCCATTCAACCTAAATATAACAGGGTATGTATGATTTTTGATTCATATCATCCAGCCCTTCAATAATTTTTAGGCAGTCAGTCTATATCTCCATGGCAACCAGGAAACACAATCTCTGTTAAAGCAGAGAGCAATGGAGAGTTATTGAATCAACAAGCAAAGTTTGCCCATCCATCTTTGCTTTCCCAGCGCATTAAAGATTTCCCCTTCTGCCTTCAAGATGTATTAGTTTTGCTTACTTTCCTTGTTTTCTTTCTGTTCATAACATCCCATTTTTCTCTCTCTAAAGTTTATTTGAGTACATTTTGTAGCTCATCTTTTGTGAAACACAGTGGGAACAACAAATAAGAGCTTCATGCCAAAGTTGTGTGTAAATGTGACAGCGGGTCGTTGAGGTTCCGCCGTCGACATTACTTCGCATGTTGGTTCTGGCTTTACATCGATAGCTTTGTAAACATGTCATTAATCCACTCACTTTGTTTTTTCTTCTTCATTGCAGAAATGACCCTTTTTTTTTTTTTGGTTTGTTTCGAGGCTTGTCACGCCATCCCACAGTCGATGTTGTGCGAAACTAATTGTGTTTTGTGTCATTTAAAGTTGAGAAACTGTCACACACTGTTTGTTTGGTCCAAAAGTCTGTGATGTTGCTCCTACAAAAATGTTTCCGTTTGTTAAGTCTGGCAGTGTTTTCCACTCCAGCCTCATGTAAAAGTGGCGGAGTGCCATATTTTCACTTGATGTTAGAGTGTACTGCCAGATTTCTTATTTTGTTCTGGAAAACGCAAGCAGTATGTAGAGTTCACAGCCTCGGTGTTTTGTACTCCTTTTAGCTCTGCCACATTAACCTCAGGTCTTCACAAGGCAAATCTGTGTTTTATCCACCTCTCACTTGAGTGTATTAGAAACAAAATATGATAATTTTATTCTTACACAAACCCTTAGAGTCAGAAACATAAGTTATGCTAATGGTTTATGGCTTATTTGTGACAGACCTAGACTTGTAGCTTGGGGGATATTGATTTCATTGTTGAAGATGATTCTGCAACAGTTGACCTTGCTTGAATAACCTCCTTTTTTTTTTTTTTTGAATCCTCGACATTTGAACAGCACAATCTGGGTTGGAATGATTTCAGCGAAGGCACCACTGTTTTATTCAGACGACTCAATTGTATCATTTGATAGTGTTTGTTTGAACGCAGGGCCAGGCTCAGCAGTAGTCCTGGCAGGAGTTAGTGATGTTAGTGCCCAATACCTCCCAGTGCCTCTGTACTGGGCTCGCTGCCTCACAGTTTCTCATATCTGGAAAGTACGAGGTGGGATAGATGTGGTTTTTGGACAAAACACCAGAGATAACCTTGTTATCATAGAAAGTTAGATTATGAGGCAGCCATATTTTATGTGCTTAAAGTCCTGTGATTAATAAAATTTAATAGCGCGAATCACGGTTCCACAAGATGAAACAGTAAGTACAATAAGACATTATAGGTGATATTTATATCATAAGGAATTAGGGCTGCACAATATATCAAAAAAATAGTAATATCGCAATAATGGGGGTGTGCAATATTCATATCGCAAAGTGTGCAATCATGTCTTTTTATTTTTTTCCATTAACTTTCAGTTTTATACACCATGGCGTACCAGAGTGGCTAATGACCCTTTTCCACTGCACCTTTCCAGCACGACTTGGCTCGACTACACTGGACTCAAAACCATTTTAGTGCTTTTCCATTAGGGGGTTGTATCTGGTACCTGTACTTTTTTTGTACTACCTCCGCCATGGGGGGTGGCACGGTGGTGCAGTGGTTAGCACTCGTGTCTCACAGCAAGAAAGTCCTGGGTTTGATTCCAACACCATGACTGGTGGGACCTTTCTATGTGGAGTTTGCGTGTTCTCCTTGTGTCTGCGTGTGTTTTCTCCGGGTACTCCGGTTTCCTCCCACCATCCAAAGACATGCACTGATAGGTTGATTGGTTAATCTAAATTGTGAATGAACTGGTGAAATGTCCAGGGTGTACCTTAAGTAGCTGGGATAGGCTCCATGCAACCCCCGTGACCCTAATGAGGATAAAGTGGGTTCAGAAGATGAATGAACCTCCGCCATGTTTCTGTCTAGGCTGAGTCGGTACTGAAATTTTACTGCCAGCCACTGATTGGTCATCACATGTGCATAAGGCGTAATGTAAACAACATACATCGACAAGAGTGGTAATATATAAGGCATTAACTTACTGTCAGACATCATTTCCTGGCAGCTCTTATCTTTAGCTTTATACTTCCGCACTGGCTTTCAGAACTCTCCTTTGCTCTTCAAGCGTGTTCCGTATCTCCACTTGTATCCGTTTCTGTCTCTCTCGTTTTACCTTTTCTGTGACAAAAAGCCACAAACTGAGTAACAAGTACAGCATCCCCTCTATGTCACTCATTGTCGTTACCGTTTACTATACCGAAACTTATGTTTGGAATTTCAACTCCACTGACCACGCCCATCTCAGTCGTGCCAAGGTTATACAAACTGCAGTCAAAAAGCAACAGCTCTGTAGCAGACCGTGTAGAGCCGAGTAGAATCGAGCCAAGCCGAGCTGGTCCAATGCAGTGGAAAAGGGGCACGATATGGTAGTTTTTCTGGTAAAAAACTGAAGTAATGCTTACTGCTGCTGGTCGAATGTAAGTTTACATGTTATTAATGTTGAAAAGATGTGAATATTATCAGAGCAAAACTTTGGGCAAGGCCTGAACACTTATATTTAAATATTTTATTTTTATATTCAATTTATAAACCAGACAAGAAATGGAATATAGTTTAGTTAAAGCTCTTATATGGTGGTACTTTGGTACTTTAATTATTGTGATATACATCCATGTCATTTACACATTGTTATATGTGAATAAAATGACCAAATATTTGACTGAAGGTCTATAGTAGCAGCATCACCAGGTTTTTAGACATAATTGTAGTAAGTATAGACATAATTGTGTAAGTAATAATTGTAGTAGTGCAGAATTTTGTCTTAGATTATAAATAATTGAGTCAGCATATAATCAGTTTATTTTAGCATTGTTAAGGAACGTTTTTCTCAGTAGATGAAATTGGTATTTCTTTAGGTGAACAAGAAATATCACCATATTATCGGTATTGCAGTGCTGTACACCCATATTGCATATTACAAGTTTGGCCAGTGTTGTGCAGCCCTATTAGGCATAAAGAAGTTATATTTACAAAGATGTATTGCATCAGTAAACGGACCTTGCAGCAGTGTGTGAATAGGTTTTCTGTGTTGTTCTGGAGACCCACATATTCAGTGTTGAATCAAAAGCTTATTCTGTGCTTACTCTGCTACTTTTCTCTCAACAAAACTATATCCGTTCAGTGAGTTAAATCACTCCCCGAGTGTTCACCTTAATGCTTCCAAATGCACCTGAGCCAAGCACAGCTCACATCCTCTTTCTATAATCAGTATTCTATCCAGTCAGTCAGGGGCTGATTTGAGCCCGGACAGGACAAATAATGTATAGGAGGGTAATCATGGATTTGAAGGTGTGTTGGTGTTCGTCTTTGTCTGCATGTATGGCAGAGGTTGCTGTAATTGCAGAGCTCGGGTTTTGGTGTATTTGTGTGGCACCAAAGGAGATTAGATTGGAGCTATTGGACTGTGGGTTTCTCAGCCACGTATAGCTCAGCGATCAGTCTGTGAAGCTCCTCTCAGAGAATGAGGAACTTAATGGATTGACTTTGATTTTTTCTTTTTTTTTTTTTTTTTTTTTTATGCTCTCGGAAATAAGATAGCAAAGGGAAAAGGGGAGAAAGGACTGAACCTGGGAGGACGTAAAATTCTGGAGGTGTAAGAGGAAAGCTTTAGAGGTGAGGTGTTAAAGATGATTGCTGCCGGAGTCTGGGAGAGACATCAACAGAGGGAGAAGAGTGAGAGACTCACGCAGATGGACGAAGAAAGAAAAAGAGAGAGAGAGAGAGAGAGACTGGAGCTTTAGATTTATAGACGACTCAAGCTCCACTTATAATGTTCTGACAGGCCATCCTGCACCCAGAGTTACACTTGAAACTACTTATCCCAACCAGCTGCCATTGTGACCATTTTACTGCCTGCGTGAGAATTTGAACATTTGTTCAGCGGGTGCATTTCTAGTGTAAGACGTTTTACAGTGATTCCATGAAGAAAAAAGACATTCATCTCTTCCACTGTTGATAAAAACATACATTTTCAGTTTGCATATAAAGATCTGGGGGGGTGTGAACTACATTTGCACTTAAATTTTATCATTAGTGCTGCAAATCCAAATCTATTCTTAAAAGAGTTAGCAAAGAATTCAGCAGTCGATTCGTTGAGTCTTGAGCATGTTAGCATTGAGGCATGTGTCCGCTATGTGGTGTAACACAGGAAAACACAGAGCAGAATGGCTGAGGCCTATTTAGCCAAAATATAGTGGGCTGTTTATGTAACAAAACTTGAATATGGAGAAAAAAATGGCCCGTGGCACGGTATGTTTTGGGCAAATGGGGCTACTGTGGCCACCGGGAACATAATGTAAACAATAACATAGCCTACATGTCATGATTACTTTAGCCTGCTAGCTAGCGTAACTATTGTCGTAATTATAACATCTCCATTTATCAGGCCACCAGACTAATGTTATTGTTGATGAACTAAAACATACAGTGCTAGTTTGATAGCCTATAACCGGAGCCATAACAAATCTAGGTAGCGGGCTAGTGCTTGCTAACTACACCCGAAGCTATTGCGGGGATGTAATCATCAGTGACTTGTCTGCAATTTGAGTCTTTTTTTTGTTTGTTTCTCCAATGAATCAATTAGTTATTAAAATAATCTGCAAATTATTCGACTATTAAAATCACTGTTAGTTACAGCCCAATTACATATAAATAATAACTTAAGATTATAAACTCGTAAGAGATTCTGCAATTTATTAGTAGAAACTTTTAGTTGAATAGACAAAAATATACCAATCAAACTACAGGTGAACTGAAGCCCACAGACAGTTAATAATATCTATTTAATTTGTCAACACTTAAATGATAACATTCTTGTTTTCTGTGTTTTCATACAGTATTTCTGCCTGTGTCAGACTAATATATGGACATAAATATTGGGACACATCACATCACACCTGCAGCGTGACCTCCCATTCCTGTTGATTTGAAGTAATGTCATAATAAAAATGTTCCTGTCAGTCCTTGCCAATAATCATCATGATAAATGTCAAATCAACAGCTCTACTAAGTTTAAAGGCTGATTTTCTTTCCCCAGTCATGGCTGAAGAAACCAGATGGTTACATGTAGAATGTATAAAATACTTAAAATAGATAATATATGAATATCTTACTCAGAATGTCACAAATATTAGATATATATATTTAAAAGTGATATAGTGTTGTTTTTTTAAATACAGCACTGAGTAAAATTAAGTAAAAACAAGCTCTGGGGTATTTTGTTTGTGTAGATGACAATGAAAATTAAATTAAACCTAATGAGAAAAGAACATTTTTATTGCAATGATATTTATCACAATCTAAAATGATGATATTAGATTTGCGTTTATCAATTTGTCGCCCAGCACCCACACATATATATTAAATATATTCTATTTAACCAGGTGAAATTGAGATTATAAAATTAAGATTATTGGGATTAAGAATATTTATTTCCAAGAGTGATCTCACCAAGATGACAACAAAGACAAGACACAAGATCAAGACACAACAAACCAGCAACTTTTATACACTACAAATAAATAAACTCAGCATGTGGTTTTATATAATAAAAGAAGAAAAAAACAGATGTTGATGGATGATAAAACATGCATAGAAGAAGAGATTTAAAAGAAACTTGGTGCGGTATGTGTGGACACACTACAAAACAGATTCATTTTTTAATTTAATACAGAATAGAGGAGTAATATATAATAATAATGAATACATCTGTAAATGAACTTGATATTTTTGTTTGTCGCAACGTTTATGGAATGACTTCTCATGTTATCTTGAAATAATAAATAAATGATTGCATTTATGATTTAATGAAAAAAACGACATTTTACCCTTCTGCTTTTTGATATTTAGTAAATATCGGTAAAGTTTTGCACAGAAGACCAATTGAAAAGCCACTGCTATCTTGTAATGTATGCAGAAATTGCCAAAAATAGTCACTTTCCTGATAAAGGGTTAACAAACTCTGTTTAACTCCATGATAATATGAAATCATACGTTATATAAACAATGAAAGGCCTTATTCCAATGTGTCCCAATACTTTTCTCCATATATTCCATTCATTATTGTTGCATCACAAGTTCACTAAACTCCCCAAAACACTTTATTTCTCATTGAAATAATTCCTCAACTTCATTTACTGAATATGCAGTATCATTAAAATACTAATACTGATATGTCTACATATTTCTCCAGTGCTCTCTCATGATATTTTAACCTCAGGCTATTTGAACTCATCCATAAAAGACTTAAAGACTTCCGTGGAAGACAGACAAGCATATATGTTTTTTGTATGGCCTTGCATTATAAAGGATTTAGGTTGAATATCACCTCCATATTAAATAGATCACACGTTAGAATTTCTTCAGAAGTCCTGGTGGATTTTACAAATCCTCTGAGACTGGGATTTAGTTTGATTGAGTGGAGTCTTTGTTTCTATAAATGGTGTGGACAGGATTAGGGCAGGACTTTTGAATTGGTAATTCAATCTTACAAGCCAGCGATGAAAGCAGAAAAGTGATACCTCAGTTTAAGTAATTCACTTCATCATGATTGTGTGGTTTCCCCCGACCGCTCGACTTTCTTTTGGGATCACTGAGCTGTGCAGGCTCCTCCAGAAGTGTGCCTTTTTATCTGTTTGAGCTAATAAGGGAAACACAAAATGGGAGGGTTTATTCTTAACCCACAGAGAGCCAGTACTTCTTTTATGGCAACTCCCTAAAGCATTTTTCTCTTTATTTAACCTTTCTTAAGTGATTTATCACTATTTATTATAATATTTTTCTCTTTATTTTGATTTATTTCCAATGTAAATTTTTTGTTTTCCTATATTTAATTAACCGATCATGTAGATGTTCATAAAAGCTCAGATTAAAGTACAGTAAACCCTTGTTTTTCACGGGGGTTACGTTCCAAAAAGAACCCGTGATAGGCAAAATCCGTGAAGTAGAA
>JAPTGZ010006391.1:0-10377 GCA_029814645.1 Fowleria isostigma
CACACACACACACACACACACACACACACACACACACACACACACACACACACACACACACGTACTGGACAGATGCCTCAGACAAAAAACACTAACAGTGACACACACGAGGCCTGTTAGTGTCCCTTCTACAGAGGTAAAGACCACGACGAGCAGAGGAACCATGTGAGTGGAAGCTCTGACTTCAGACACGTTGAACATTATGTTACAGTGTGTGATGGATTCCACAGCTCATGTCCACGCATGTCCTCATGCACACTCGTTTCCACACGTGCACTTCAGCGTGAACACTGGAGAATGCGTAATGTATTCCACAGCTCATGTCCACTCATGTCTTTATGCACACTCATGCATTTGAGCATCAGCTGGTTGGTCTCTGTTCTGACACAGACGTCTGATGGCTGACCCTCTGATGCTCATGCCTATTAAATATAGGCATATTAATAAATATATTAACCCTTTCATACATAAATTATGGAAGCTTAGTCCATAAATTTTTCCTGAGTATTTTTATTCCTCTTTATACATAAAAAAAATCCAATGTGATCGAGGTTTTCTTTTATTTTTTAAGGAGTTACATAAATATCTACTCAGCTGGACATCATACATTTTATTTTTGAAGCAAAGAAACATATTTAAAATGAAACTATGCAAAAAAAATGTTTTTAATGCTACTAATCTAATGTTGTCTCACATTTTAACATACTCTAATACTATCTATTGCTCCCTTCATGGAGATAAAATGCCAAAAAAAATAATTTTGTCAAAATAAAAGCTGTTAATTGCAGTCTAATAACAACTAACAATTGATTTACACAAAACCATATTACTGCAGATCAGGTCTACAGTAATGGTATGAATGTCAGTGTATTATGGGATGGTGCATAAGCGTCCACTGTGTCGGCTGATATAGAACAACAACAACAAAACCCATGAACATACAAGACAACAGCTGGAGCATAACTGTCCACTGTGATGACCACTGTGCATGAATGGGTTAAATATTATAAATAATCCACATGTTTTGGCAGGAATGATAAAAAAGATGCAAGAACAGACAAATACTGCAGAGAGGAAACGTGGCATCATAAATGTTCATCCTTTAGATAAACAGAGAAACAGAATATCTGTATAACCTGCCCCATAAGGAGGCAAGGGGTATTGTTTTTGGTTTGGTTTGTTTCTTTGTTAAAATTCTAGCAGCAAAAACTATAGATTAAATTCACCCAAATTGGGTTTAAAGATTGACAGTGACCCAGAATAGATGTAATTTAATTTCGGGAAAAGTAGGTCAAAGTTAAATTTTTTATGAATTTCTAAAATATTTAATATCTGTGACCTTGAAACGACATCAAGTAAATAATATCAAAACAGAAAAAAGTCATGAAAACATACCTTGCATATATTATTCCAACTTCATGAACATTATCACAACAGGAGGGTGTATAATAATAAGCTACAGTATGTTCGAGGGGTGTAAGGTTGTTATTCATACTGTTTATCTGCACCACATATGAACATTCCCTGTTGTCAAACAGAATGTGGGGTTTTTTTAGCTGTGAAACTAAATTTGACAAGATGTATGGTGGTCATTTAATGAACAATTAAGATATTAATAGAAAAAAAAAGAGGAAAAAAATAAGAAAAAATAGTGAAGAAAATACATTTTTGTAACTGAAACTGAATTCGTCAATTGACAAATATCTTTTTTCTGTTTATTAGTTTATTTTCCACAACAACTACCTGCATGAATAAGGTTGTAGGCAATATTTTTTTTGGCAGTGACAGAAATGTACGCTTTGCAAAAATGCTTATCTGCCAATAAACCTCTAAAAAAAGGTTTAGGGGTCTTGATGCAGAAGATCAATCTCCCAGCAGAAGTGGGCGGGGCTTTCACTGGAGTAGAACTGAACTAATTCAAAGTAAATACATCACTTCCTGTCAGTGCTCAATAGTAACTACAGTGATCCCTCGTTTATCGCGGGGGTTACGTTCCAGAAGTGCCCACGAAAATTGAAAATTCGCAAAGTAAGGACGTTATATTATTTTGATATTTAGGTACATTTTACACTACTGTTGTGAGATTGGTGTGTGTGTCCCTTTAAGAGTGATAGCAGTGCGTGTGCGTGTGGTATGTGTGATCGAGCGAAGTTGCTGCTGTCCACTGCGGGTAAGGGAGTTAACCCCAAAGTCAGCCAAGAATATTACCTTCCTGTACAGTATACGTACAATAAACACTTCTTTACCCTCCTGTACAGTATAAGCACCACTGAAGACACTGTGATGAAACTTGAATGATGACAATCATGATGAATTTGCTGTGCAGTGATGATGATGATGATGATGATGTTTACTGCACAGCGAATGAGAGCTTTACAGCTCTTCTGACAGCGCTGCTTTGTCAGGTGGTATATTTAATAAAACGCAGTTAGATAAAGGGCGTAAAAATCCCGTGAATTGGCAGAAAATCCATATTATTAAGATCCATATACATCTCAAAAAAATCTGTGAAGTAGTGAAGGCGCGGAAGCTGAGCCACAAAGTAGTGAGGGATCACTGTACATTAATATTCGTAAACATTTACATGTAATAAGCCATCAAAAGATGGACCATTACAAGTAAAGGTACATTTTTAATATTTTAAAAATTTGTCAAAAATACAAAAAAAAAACAACAGATTTTTCAAAACTGAACCAACTTTGTAGATATTCTCCCAAGAAAGATAAATATAAAATTTGAAGTCAATCCAACCAAAAGTTTTTTAGAAGAAGATGTAGAAATTGCTACTAAAGACGAAGATGGCGACAACACTGAGGAAGACGATGCCAGACTCAGCACCTTCACCATATTCTTTAGACCGGTGAACGACCAAACCTACATGAGGAGGACCCACCTCTTTGGCGCTCCTGATCTTCTCCAGGAACGTGCGCAGCTCCCTGGTCTCGGTGTACAGAGCCCGACACACCGCCTGGTAGTGACTGGGGGCGTCAGACAGACTGGGCAGATGAGCGGTACACAGCTGAAGACAAAAGAAACGGTTACAGGTATCAGGTCACATCCATTTATGACACACTGCAATACAACAGCTTTTACGACCCCCCCCTTTTCCCTAGTGAGGATAAAGTGGGTTCAGAAAATGAATAAATGTTCTGGAAGGTTTTTCAGACCCTCAGAAGGAACCAGTCATCCTTCTACATGGACTCTAAATGGGATCTGAACATACATATATTTACTTTAAGTAGGGGTGTCAAACATATGGCAAGGCCAAAACTGGCCCATCAACCGGTCCAATCTGACCAGTGGACTGAACATGTGAAATGCAAAAATGACATTGACAATATTAACAATCAATGGTGTCAAAATAATAGTTCAGGGGCCACGCACAGACCAGTAGGATCTCAAGTAGGTCAGACCAGTAAAATACTATCATAATAACCCATAAATAACAACAACTCTGACTTTTTATCTTCGTTTTAGAGTAAAAAAGTAAAATTACATTAAAATTACAATTTATCCTTTTAAAAAGTGAACAACTTGAACAATTTCAAACAACCAGTGATATTTTTGTATCCACTCACAAATTAATTTTTTCTCTCCATTTAGGCTTTCTTAACCCCTAAAGATCCAGCACTGCTTTTGTGTCAGTTACCAAATAACATTTTCTCTATATTTAACCTTTTTAACCCATAAAGACCCAAACATCCACCATTTACAAAACTATAAACTGTTTAATACCCATTGATCCACTAATCCTATTAATACATGGAAATAATTGGTGTAAAATACAGTTATTCATCTTTTCATGGTCATCAGATGGATGTTCAAGAGGCTCCATAGATACCATGGAAACACCATCATCTTCTACAGCAGTCGATTCACCAGTAAAAACCCATGGAATTGGATCAATGACAGTGGATGGAGACACTTGATTTATGTTCAGTTAATAATAGATTTTGCTGAAAAAGTCACTTTTTCTTCAGTTTTGTCTGTTTTTGATAAAATAATCGTTACTTTAATTTAAACTTTTATGAACATCTACATGATCAGTGAATTAGATGATGTAAAACACCTGATTTTTACTGGAAAAAAACTACAAAATACAGAAGATAATATTAAAATAAATGGTAATAAATCACTTAAGGATGGTTAAATATAGAGAAAAAAATCATTTGGGAAGTGCCACAAATGTCACATTGGGTCCTTATGGGTTAAATGATTTATCCCCATTTATTGTAATATTATCCTCTGTATTTTGCCTTGTTCAGTGTAAATCATGTATTTTCCCCATATTTAATAGCTGATCATGTAGATGTTCATGAAAACTCAAAGTAAATTTAATGTTATTATATCACAACAGAAGAAACTGAAAAAAAAGTTACTTTTTCAGCAAAAATATCATTAACTGAACATAACCCCAGTGTGTCCATCCACTGTCATTGATCCAACTCCATGGGTTTTACTGGCGAATCAATGATGTAGAAGATGTTGGTGTTTCCACGGTAACTACAGATGTGAATGGAGACACTGGGTTTACAGTGTTCAGCATAAATGAGTCCACCCCAAGAGATCTGTCACAAAACCTTTAGTTTTCTTTGAGAATCCACATTTTCTATGTGACACTATACAACATGTTATGTTCTCAGTTAAGGAAATGTTCTAGAATTCTCAGTTTTGTCAAATGTTTTTGAAACTGTGCTTATGTTCATTAAGATATTGATGAAAATTTTACTTTTCAAAGGGGGGTGTACTCATTTATGATGAGCACTGTACGTTCAGTTAGTGATATATCTGATTGAAAAGGCACTTTTTCCTAATTTTTATCTGTTTTTATATTAAACCTTTGAATTTTCCCTAAGCTTTAAAGGGCGTCTACATGATCACTAAATTAAATATAGGGAAAAATACATGATTTACACTAACAAATGCAAAATACAGAGGGTAATATTATAATAAATGGCGAAAAATCACTTAGGAAAGGTGAAACAGACAGAAAAAATAATTTGGGAACTGACATAAAAGTAGCACTGGGTCAGACGATAACAGCATCATTTCCCTGGACTCAAACCAGTCTTATTATTGTCATTATTATTCTCAGGTTTTCATTATCATCACTTTTTCTCCTTGTATCCAACATGCATTGACACTGAAGCTGTGTTTTTAACATACAGTCGATATCTTGTGCAGGTCTAAGATATGGAGCACCTGTGATTAGGAGTAAGACACTTTCAGACGTGTGTAAACAGCTGTTATCCAGTGTTGAACTATGGACGTGAAAGCGACGCCTGAGGTCGACTCTGCTGCTGAAAACGCCATCGAAGTGAACAGAATGTGTCCTTGTGAGTAACAGATGGTACAACGGCGCTCTGTTTGACAAGCATTTGGCATCTATTTGTCCTTAGTGCAGGTGTAAATAAAAACTTCTTAATATCCTTCTGGTATATAATACAGTACATCTATTCTATTCTATGCTTTTGAAGGAACAACAGAAATGATGTACACTATATGGACAAAAGTATTCACACAATGAATTCAGGTGTTTCGTAATTTCTTTAAATGTTGATTTTGTTTATTTTTGTATCCATGATTATGATTTGAAAGGTTCTACCTCTAAATTTCTCAAATATTTTGTCTGTTCTAACTGTAAATAGTAATTTTCTACAACAACTAACCATCAATTTTCTTCACATCTCACTTAAGAAAAATCTCCCATTAAACTTTAAGGAAATATTGATGTTTTTATCTCAAATCAGCATGAACAGGACTTCTGAGCTGTTGCGTTATTGCTGGGACCTCCTTATCTATTATGATATCGTACAGTAGGGCAAGAGGTAAAAAGAAGGACACAGAGCCAATAGAAATACACTGATGGAAACCCAAACTGACAAGTTGCTAGCCGTGGGCCGAGCCAGATCACCACGCTGCTCTGATCCATCTCCTCCCAGTGCAGTGCTGTGGTTATTATGGTTGTGTGTATTTGGGCGTGTGACTGCCTTATGTAAACAGTGTGGGGCCATGCGAGGACCGACACCGTGACTCGGACACTCAGGGATAAATGACCACAGGCAGGATGAGCCAACGTGGACAAAGTATCTGTGTTCAGAACCAGCACTATGGCTTTAACCTTCATATCTGCTCATCGTATCTCAACCATTGAACTGATACTACTATATATTAGAGGTGTAACGGTGCACTTGTTTGTGCTGAACTGTCTCGGTTTGGGGCCTTCAGTAACAATATGGAGGTGTACCATGAATTATTGTGAAGAACACAAACACTAGCCTTAAGTTTCCACACAAATTTTGAAGCAGAACTCACAGCATCAGCAGGATGGACTCAAACGGAACCCATGTGTAATATTTGATATCCTAGATGGACGGCTAAGAAAAATATGAACCGCTTTCAGAGTCAAAGACAAGGAGATAATTTGTAGTTTTACCGTGGCTGTTTTCTGTGTAAAAACAGAGCTAAGCTAACAGAGCTATGATGTAAACTATCAGCTGATGCAGGGCAACACCACAGGGCCTTTGGTCAATGCATCAGAAAGTGACCAGATGGAATGAGAACCATTAAGAAACAACTTTTAGAGTCAAAGACAGACACAAAAATAGAAGCACTGTTCTAGATCTATATAAAAAGAATGGAGTTTGATGTTGAAATGTTATTATCTTTGCCAAATTGCCATTGATCCATGATTCAGACTAAACTGTGACACTTCTGACCTTATTTGGATAATTCTAAACAAATCTTTAGTGCAGCTAAATTAATTACTAATAACTACTTTGCACCACAAATCACCTTGTAAAGAGTGTGTTTTGGGACCAGACTGACACCATGAGAACACACATTGAGACAAAGCAGCCGCCTACCTTGAGGATGTCTCTGTAACCATGGACACCAGAGACACCGTCGGGGTTGTCCTCCGCTTCTTCGTCTTCCTCCGTGGCCTCGTAGCCTTCGTCAGGGCAGGCGTCATTCTCGGCCTCGGCCATGTTGGTCATGAGGTCGATGAGCTGCTCCAGAGGAGGACTGAGCTCCCTCTCCTCATTCTCCTTCAGACCAAAGTCCAGAGCTTTGTAGATCATGATGCCCAGAGACTCAATGACCTGCAGAACATGAAGAAGAATATGGTTACCGTATGACTGGATGGAAAACAAACAAACAACACAGCTTTAGTCAAGATGAGTTGTCCTTTAGTGTTGGAATTCATTCAGGTTTAAGTGAGTCAGTTAACCTTTACACTGTCCAGAGTAAGGATGTCCAACATACGGCCCATGGACCAAACCCAGCCCACCAAAGGATTTGCAAAGTGGAAAAATTACACTGAAGATATTTGTTTATTTCTTTAATAGGATCCCCAGTAGCTCCCACCGTGATGGTTGCTACTCCTCCTGGGGTCCAGAATAAAAAGATAAATTTTCAAAAACACAACATATACAATGCAAAAACATATATATTTCTGATTGTATTTCATGCTGAAATTTTACATAAGGAGTATCGAAAGGGTCAAACAATTTATTTGAGCTTATCTACAAAACATTAAGTTAAGATAGGATTTCATAGCTTTTTTAAAAGTGCATAAAGTTGGTAAATTCTTCAAATTTTTAGGCAAGTCATTCCAAAGTTGAGTGGATCTAAAAAAAGACAGATATTTGTTTAAAATAAAAATAAAAACATGTATTGGGACAAATTGATAACTAAATTGGAGTTACAGGTAAGTCGAGTGGATATGAACAGTCAAAGGTGTGTAATTGGTTTTAGTTTAGGGGCTGCGTACAGACCAACGTGATCTCAAATAAAATACTAACATAACAAATTTAAATGTTCTTAGTTTAATGTGGAAAAAAGTAAAATTTACATTCACAAATTATCCTTTTACCATAAAATGCGGATAACCTGAACAAATATGAAAATGAAACGTGCAATTTTAACAGTATAATGTCTTTAACTACATGTTTTGTGTATTTGTAGATTCACTGTGATCTGTAAGTTATGTTAATATTGTTGAAACTACACATATTTTTCTTAAATTTGAGGTTGTACATGGTTGTTCAGGTTATTCCCATTTTCATAATGTAATTTTACTTTTTTTCACACTAAAAAAAAGACAGGAATTTGGATTAATAAGTTATTATGCCTATTATTTTACTTGTCCAACCCATTTGACATCAAATTGGGCTGATTGTGACCCTTGAATTAAAACGAGTCTAATGTCAAACCCTTGGACCAGAGGATGCACATGTTCTCCTGTTAATCCACTGATGAATAAAAGCACATATGGACATATTGTGTTGTTGTTATGCAATATGATCCACTTGTTTGTCATCCTGAGTTGAGCTGCTGTTATATAGTGACCTAATGATATGACAGTAGACGAGAGCTACCTCCAAGCACCGACCTCTGACCAGCTGACCAGCAGATTAATGATGCAGATCTTCTGATTAAGCGTCACATCGGACATGTCCTTGTATATATACAGCCAGGTTTTAGAGGGTGATATAATTCATATGATCTATGGTAACACTTCCCACAGATGTTAAAATGAGCTCCTGCTTCACCAATAATAAACAACATGAACTGGTTGTACTTCCCTCCAGTGTGAGTGTTTCATATACAGTGCAGCACATCCTGCAGCAACTAAAACAACAGCTGTAAAGCCCATTACATAATATAATTCACCAACAGAAGCATAACAGAGCCCTGTGCATTCAGAGTACAGCCCTATGAACTGAACACAAAACAATGGACAGAAGCAGCACTCAGTTTTATGGTTTATTCTAATTGTTTGTACCAGAGGTTTGGGGGCAGCTGTGGTGCAGTAGGTACAGCGGGTTGTCCAATGATCGAAGGGTTGGTAGCTCAATTCCCACCTTCAACTGTCCACATGTCGAAAATTCCTTGGGCAAGACACTAAATGTCCTAAATGTTTCCCAGTGAGGTCTGGTGGTGCCTTGCATGGCAGCAGCCGCCCACTGGTGTATGAGTGTGTGTGTGAATGGGTGAATGTGAGGCTTGGATGTAAAGCATTTTGGATAACAGTGCTATATAAATATTGACCATTTACTATTTAGGTTTGTACTGAACCCATAAAATGAGCTGGTTTCACAGTGATTTAAAGGCAGAAACTTGGCTGTAGATGTTCTGCCTAATTCACTTTTATGTTGAGAATGTTTGCAGCATCTGTTTTATTTCACTACTTATTTACTGTAATGTAATTTATATGATATGTGTGCATGTTTTGCTGTAACTCTGTCTAAACTCTACTAACTGCTGCATGTCTTGGTCAGGACGTTCTTATAAAAGAGATTTTTTTGGAAGCAAGAATGGCAACAGCAATGAAAAATGTGGCTTTATAATTTCATCACCAGAATTGTTTAATATTGTAATGTATTTTTATTTTTTATTATTTCTTATTTAATTATTTTTTCCTATTTTCCCCTTCTCTACTCTGTCTTTGACATTGAGCATTTTTTTCTCTCTGTTTTTTCTCTTACTCTTGTCTACCTCCTGCCTAAATTACTCTTTTCAACATTGTTTCTCAACTTAATTTGGCGAATCATATCCCCACTTTTTGATCATGTCTCCTCCAAAACAAATACAGGCATATGCGTGTCAATATGTATTTATAGGCGTACATGTGTATATGTACATATGTACACACACACACACACACACACACACACACACACACATTAATCAATTAACCAATCAGTGCATGTCTTTGGATGGTGGGAGGAGCCAGAGTATCTGGAGAGAACCCACGCAGACACGGAAAACATGTAAACACACAGAAAGGCCCCGCCCCCATCAACTGGTGTTGGAATCAAACCCAAGACCTTCTGTCTGTGAAGCACCAGTACTATACACTGCACCCACCATAATTTCAATATTTCAAAATTTTCAACCAAACAACAATATAAGTGTTTTACTAAACATAACTTTTTGAAAATTACCAAAGGCTTTCCTACAAAATGTGTATTGGATGATTTCACATTAGTAGCCACATTGAAAAAGGGAAACAAAGCCTTTCCATTGGCTGTAGTGGGATGATAATCCAGGGGGCAGAAAACATGTATCGGGTCAAATACAACAAGTTTTAGAGGAAAATACTGATCTTGTTGATAAGATAAAGACCTCAGAACCTGGTGTAGTAAATATGAAACAAATGGTTTTATAGGGTTAAACATTTTACATCACTAGTAGATACTTTTGGTCACTGGTGGATGTTTGGACCTCTATGGGTTAATATTAATAGTATTATATATATTATTATATTGATAGTATTGATAGTATTATATATATTATAATATTGATAGTATTGATAGTATTATATATATTATAATATTGGTAGTATCAATAGTATTATATATATTGATGGTA
>JAPTGZ010006401.1:0-21452 GCA_029814645.1 Fowleria isostigma
GTGTACACATGTATGAGATGTATATGAACAGTATTGATTATTGTACATGTATATGAAATTGCCACTGTACATGGGGTCCATGAGCTCAAAATGAAATAAAACTAAACTAAAACTAAACATTTATACAACTAAACACATTACTTTCACTTCTTTAATAATAATCATCATGAAAATGTGATTTATTCTTGATCAAGTGTAACTACCTGGGCCTGAGTATGTAGCCTAATAATTGCACCTGGTCAGAGGTGATAAATGGAAATAAAAGGACAAATGTGCCTGAAAACATTATCCCAACTTTATAGTTAAGAGTCCCCAAAGTCCAGTATGCACCTATATTGCCAGTTCCCTACTTTTTCTTGTCTTTTCTTTTTTACATGAAAGGTTATGATAACATACAATTGTGTGGTTATACTACCAGCTGTAAAGTGCTGGGCCCTGGCCATAGTGACAGCATTTACTGGTATGAGATCAGAGGTAAGTGTGTGTTAGAGGCTTTATATGGTGCCGGATGGGACTGGTTCTCATTGGCTCAGATGCGGTGGCAGACCTAGGCCTAGTTAAGAGGTGGAACGTGGTGAGAACATGAAGAGTTCTATGTCAGCCTAGACATAGAATTAACTCCTCAGATGTGTACATACATTATCCAGACGCCCTGGAAAGTAACAGTCATCAGTGGCTTAACTTGATAACTTTTCAGGTGCATCTCCCTTTGTATGGTTTTTTAAAATTCTGATATGCATCCGTCTTCCTTCAACACCAGAAAGAACCTTTGACAAAGCAGTTCACTGGTACAGAACTATCAACTGATGTTCAGTCCACCAGAATATCATCTGATGATCTGACACTCACTGCCAGTGTCTCTGTAGTCTCTAACTACAATGAATCCACCTTGAACTGCACATCCTTGAACTACACATCTTATCTTCACTACTCGGAGACAACAATGTCACTGATGCATGCTTTTGCCATAGTCTGCCTCTGTTTTACCCCAGTTTTATCTCCTCATCTCCCAAATCCCCTGTCATGTACTGTAGACGGGTGCACCAATATTTTTCTCAAGCCAAAAAGTAAGACCATGTTAAACGAAGCCATCTCAGCTGCAGAGTATTTTATCTGACTTCACAGCAACAGGGAAGAATACTACATTATTTCTAAATAAATATTCAATTTGTCATATGATTTTAATACAATATGACACTTCTATTTATTGTGTGTAGTGGATATTGCATTATGGAAGCCTGTAGTAACTACTTCATTATTGTAACATGATGATCACCATTTCTTGTAACTCTCCCGGCCTCCACCTGGCACAGTAATAGCCTAATTCAGGTGGCAATATTCATCCTACCACATGAATTACAGAGGATAACAAGAAGCCCACTCCAAAACAGACCCTGACAACAGCTTCCCCTTCAATATGTAGATTTCCACAATTATCTCCAGCATGGCGATGCAGACAGAAGCTGTGTCTAAAATGCACAAAATTAAAGATCTGTGTTTCTACCTCACGATAATCAGCTACCTCTTAATATGCAAACAATATTCTGAGGTCTGTGGTGCTTAAGATTCCAGATTAAATTTGGTGAAAATAACAATGAATAAAGAGCAGGGAGGAAATCGATGGAGCTGAAGCATAAACAGGCCTGCCGTCTGGAGAGAGCTGTCTGCAGGTGGGAAATAAAATGGTCAAAAAGTCATCAATATTTACCTAGCTTCATGTCCACCTGCCTGTCTGACACTTTCTGTTTTTTAGAATGAAGAAAGGGCGAAGGCATTCCCCACACATGGTCCTCTTCCCAGCATGATGCTGTATGTGTTTCTTGTTTTTTTTTTTCCTCTCTCCAACACTGCCTCAGGTCTGAGGACACAATTGGATGGCAGAGAATTGCTGAAAAATTAACCAGAGACACCCAAGACAGGAAAAGAGAAAAAAAAGGAAAAATCAAACACTTTTCTTCAACTTTTTCCTCTTTTCTGACTCCCGCTTTCTTAACTTGCCCTGAAGCAAGTTAAAGGTAGGGGTGAACAATCCATTCCCCTTCAGATTAGATCAGTTGGTGGCTGGGGTTTACAAGGCACAGGCCTCTGTTTTACCAGGAGGACAGCTTACAGCACACTGGATCTACAAAAGTCGTGGTGATGACTGTATATTATGCTGGAAAACAAACACATTTAATTTGCTGCAAGCTGGTACACTATCATGCATGCTGTTCCCGGTAATTTCATAAAAAGCAATATCTCCACTCATGTAATATAATTTACTCCTCCCTATGTCCTCTCTTTTAATTTTATCATTTAACATTCAGCACAGAGGTTTGAGCATATTTTGTTTTTCTTTCACTTCCTCTGATTTTATCACCACTGGACCTACATCTTCCTCTTCTCACTTTAAAAAGCTAATTCCGTTGACAATGTCCCTTGCCATCAACAATGCCCCCTACTCCTCCCATCAATGTCTTCTCCCCCTTTCCTGTCTCATTAGTTTGGGTTTTATGCCTTAATCTACACAATGAGGATGAAGTCATGGCGGTTATCTTCAGCAGCCAATGTCTGTCTACCTGTAATCCTCCTCAAAGTCCCCGGCTTTCTCCAGGCTCACAAATCGGCACACAATGCTTTTATGCAAGGCCTCGGCTATAATGCCCAGAGACGACAGCGGACTTTTTTCTTCTTTTCCTCATCCCTCCACATAGTTAAATCCCACTCCTTAGAAAAAGGGAAATGTCTCTATCTAGAATTCAGGACAGGGGAAAAGTGAGCATGCAAAGGACATAAGAGCTGTCATCCATAAGAGTTACATGCTGGCTTACTTGTTTTATATGACTTCCTATTTCTCTCAGTGTCTTTACCATCACAGTCACACAGTGTGTACAGATGTCTAGTTCCTGCTGCATAGAACGGGCAAGATGGATTTGATGAATTGCAAAAATAACAAAAAAACTATTTACTTTACAGTTACAGGAGGAAAAAAAAGAAAAAAAATCAATGAATTTATCATTAAAAGTTAATTGAGAGGGAAGCTTAAAAAGGTCAAACAAGTCACTCCATTTGAAGAGGGCATAAGGGGGTTAGCTTTTAACTTAGCATTTTTATTGACTCTGGCAAAACAAAATGAGCGGGCTCTGTAGGATTGTGCACTCTGCAATGGCCATTCAGGCCTTCAGAGCCCCATTGTAGTACTTTGAAGAGAATGAAAGGAAACCCCACTGGTGGAAATGCAGTGGAACAGCCCCACAACAGGCCACAACTGTTCCCTTATGCATGAAAGGCAGGGACATAAAAGACAAGATGGACTTCTGAGGTAGGGCCAAAAACAAAGGCAACAAAAGTGCTGATCACGAGGGGATGACACGACTCGTCTCGGCAGAAGGAGCAGGGAGAAAAGGGGCAGGGGACAATAGCACTCCCAGCCAAATGACATGTTGAAGAATTGAAAAATCCACACAAGAAGTGTCTTCTCAATTCACTAAACCCACAAGAGCTGGGTGACTGTCTGCTGGACCCTGGTCAGCCTGAGCGGGGTGGGTTACAACAACCCACAGCTTTCCTCTATAACTTTCTTTCCCAAATGTTTTTTCTGTTTTGGCAAACAACTTGGCAAGGACAGAGACGGACTGGGGTGATGGCTTTAGTGTGTACATACCAAACCAAAACCAAACCAAACCTAATCAAAGCATGGTGGGTTCCGCTCCCGCAGCTTCCGTTTTGATCTGTTGGCTGTCTGTGTGTCTGATCCATTTCTGTTTGTGCCCTAAACACAATTATGCTACTGCCTAACCTCCATGGAAACAGCCAGACGAACAAAAACATGTTTGCTCTCATTCAAAAAGCGTCCTTGTTTTTTAGTGACAGACTGTAGTGGTAGCTAATATTCGAGCCAGTATTTCTGAAGTCACACTAAGTAATGATTCATTAATAATATTGCTTCCTGCCAATTTTCACCCTGATGTCCTGCATGCTATTTTTCTCTCTCATTTCCTATTATATTGTTCCCATTATAGCTACACATACATAGAAGTGTGTGTGTGTCCACTAGCTTTCATTTAACATCAACATAAGAATAGAAGAAAACCTGTAAAGGCAACTTTGAGAAATCTGCTCCTAACTCCTAGCTTTTGTTATATACTTCTACAGCCTACAATGCCTTTAAAGTTAGGCCTAGGACTTGTTAAGCTAAATGCTGAACACTGCACTCCACCGGTGAAGGCCCTCCTCCACGATAGCCCGAGGCCTATCCCACAATTCTTCACACATACCCACTGGCCCTTTCACTGGCCATCACCCTGTCTGATTAATGGATCGATGTGGTAATTGATTAGTGAAGAGGAGGTGGGAATAAGAACATAGGTCAAATGTCAATAATGTTCCTGTGACAAAAGGTGGAAGACATAAAATGTACCAGTGATAGCCTGCAGCCAGACCTCTACCCATCAAAGCCCTGGCAGGGCTAACATAAAGACCCTGGCCCATTCTCCGGTCTGCCCTGCCCTCCCTCCCCAACGCTTCTTTTCTCTTGGTAATGCTGTCTGTTAAAGTGACAGGAACCATTCTGGGAGCTGCTTGTCAGCGCACCTTCATAAAACAAGCTGTAAAGCAGCAAATAACAGGCTTATATGGCTTCATTATGCTGGCTATGCAGGATCACAGCCTTGGGCTCAGGGGTGAGGGGGGGTCACAGTGTTAGCAGAGAGGAAGAAAATGTTGGCAAGTCAGGCTGGTTCTCGTGGAGGATTGCTGTCCCAAGGGCTGTCACTATGTCCATGTTTGCTCAGGATAGAACACCACTTGACCCTCCTTTAACCCTGTTTTCCCCACAATCCCAAGTGGGTCAGAAAAGAAGTATAGGTAACTTTTAGGATAGTAATGACCGTGTATTTAACAAGACGATAAAATTAGAGCAAACAAAAAAAAAACCCAGAAAACTAAACCAAATTATCATCTCTAAGTTTAGTTTAGTTTATTTTGAGCTTATGCACTCCATGTACAGTGGCAATTAGATATACATGTACAATTATCAATACTGTTCATATACATCTCATACTACTGTTCATATACATCTCATACAGTCCTTAACAAATATCCTCCCCAGTCCGACACATACCACAATGGTGTATATGAACGGTTAAAGAGTGGCTATGAGGAGAGCAGGGCCAGATGGAGCATGCATCTGCGACAGTAAACCTTTGGCCGTGGCAGGGCTGGACGCGAGAGAGATTCTCATTTATTTCATGCAAATGTTTTTGAGCTGTTTCACAACCTGACAGTGGGGGATGTGAGGTGGTCAATACCTCAGGTTGTCTCCATAACATTTTCCCCCCTTTTTTTTTTTTTGAGTGACTTGCTGTTTTTCTGAGTGTTTTTGCCTGGTGAAAAACTGTGTCCACTTAGCTGCTAAATAAGAACACAACAAATGGTATTTTCCTTTGTCGGTTGCTTCAAATGGAAATTTAGCCCTTTTTAGCTTTACAGATTGAATATTTATTTTTCAAAGAGTAATGTTTAACATAAGGAAGCATCTTATGCAAATACAGTATATGTATATAAAATGACAAGGCCTCTATTAAGGTTCAAAGCTTTAACATCTAAAAATAGTACTGATATTAGCAAGTCAAATATGCAACATGTAAAGCTTACAGAACATCTGGTAGGCAAGCTTACTCTATGCTTACCAAAGTAACTGTCCCTTTATGTGCCTATCTGTCATCTGCCCAGCCTCAGTTGTGTTCAGATCAGTCACTTATCTCTTTAGTAAGGCTGTGAGGCACTGGTACAAGCACCATCACTGTGATCATTGTGTAGTAAATTGTCACCTCCATCAACATTAGCGCTCTGTAACATGCTAACCAGAGGGGGAAAAGGGGGAACCAACTGCACGCTCTATTCTGAGGCTGACACTTGTTCTCTGAGGGGCGGTTTTCGGTGTCAGGATTACAGTGCGCGAGAGAAAAGAGGCGGAGGAGAGGTGGGGTCGTTTCTCCACAACTCATGTCAGCGGGTCCGTTGTAATGGCAGCAGAGGGAGAAAGAGAAGAGAGACAGTGAGCCAGGGATGATTGATTACTGTTTACTTTTAAGTAGCCTTTAGAAGTATTTACTGGAAAAATCATTCTTGGACACTTTGCATGGGACAAGTAATGCATTTTATCATACATCAATCACATGACATATTTGCTGCATGTGAATATTAACTTCACATCACAACTTGGTTAATTTAACTTTACATAAAATTATAGAATTACTAAAAATTCAAAGTAGGGCTGCATGATATATCACAAAAAAATCAATTCACAATAATGGAGTGTGCAATATTCATGTAGGCGTGCAATCATTTATTTTCTGTTTTCCACACCATGGGGTACCAGGGTGGTTTTCTCTACCATTGTAAGTTTATATGATATTAATGTTAAAAAGATGTGAATATTTTCAGAGCACAACTTTGGTCAAGGCCTGAACACTTATATTTAAAGATTTTATTCATGGAGTATTTACCAAACCAGGCAAGTAATGGAATATAGTTTAGTTAAAGCTCTTACATGGCAGTACTCTGGCACTGTAGTTATTCTGAAATGCATTCATGTCATTTACACATTGTTCTATGTGAATAAAATGACCAAATATTTGACTGTGTTTGTGTCTGAAGGTCTATGGTAGTAGCATCACCAGGCTTTTGGACAGAACTGTGTCACTGATTGTAGTAGTACAGTATTTTGTCTTAAATTATAAATGAGTCAGTATACAAATAATTGACTCATTTTAATATTGTTAAGGAACATTCTTTAGTTGGATGAGAAATATTGCAGTATTATCATGATCGCAATGCTGTACACCTACATCACATATCGCAAGTTTTGCCATTTTCGTGCAAAGGCGTTACTACACAGCCATGGAGTATAGACAACATTACAGACACTGCAGTGCACAAATACAGGAAAAACCATCTTGAGCCCCCCCCAACGCCAACACTCCACTGTCACTGTCTTGAACTATAGAGCCTGAGTGCATTAAAACTGGCAAGGTGGCTGCACTCTCCATCTCAGTTAGCACAGTTACATAACCCTTCATGATATGAATGCATTAATAGCATTAGTTCTGCATGTAAGCACACTTTGGGCAAACGGTAGGCTACTACTTCACATTTACATAATAGATAGAAGGTTGCTGTTGGATGTCAAACCAACTTCCATTAAGCTAATTACCGACGGTGAAACCTCCGCCGACACAACCTCAACGCTAACGTGACATGATTTTATATCTCAACTTTAAGCAGACATCCACTCGTGTATTAATCAGCTGAAGTAGAGTTTGGAGATGATACCTTTGACTCTACAGGTGTCAAGGCCCATCTGTTGTGGAAGTAAAAAGAGAGGGGGAGATTGAAGGGGGGCTGATAAAGGATAAAACAGATGCATTGGTTTTTACAAGTAGAGAATAACAGAGAGCAAGCAAAGAATGAATGGCTTCATTGGCTAAGAAACAAATGCTGTCATAATATGCTCTAGATAGGACAAATCTGGCTCGGGTGGGCCTGGATGAGCCCTGGATATGGATATGAGTGGGCCCGCAGATCAGAGCAGACCAGGCTATTAGGATATTTGGCCTTTGATGTGATATGTACCACGTCTGGCCTCTTGCCCCCACCTATCCACCCACCACGGCACAGACACAAACACGCCCCTGTACCCCTCCTCGGACCTTGGAAAAAGTCTGACAGATGGGTGTACTGGAAAGATCCACTCAGGAGACCAAAACATGCTAAGGCGCTGTCTGTCTGACATTTGGATTTGGAGGGAAACTACAACCAGAGAAAAACAGGACAGAGAAAAAAGGGACATCTGTGGATTTTGTCTTACTTCCTCTCTTGTGGGACATGATGTGTCATGACTGAGTACAGAGTCTTTTGGATCATATTCCTTTTAATTAATGGAGCCCCCCAACCTCCCACCCCCCCAACACACGTAGATAACATCCACACACTAGCTCATAGCTTCTCCTCTCTTGCCTGTAAGTTGTCTGTGCCACCAAGTGGTTGAATAAAATAACTGCATGTGCTTTTCAACTACATCTGCTTCTTACTTGTCAAACCACTGTGCTTCAGTGGGCTAAAATATTAAACATGACACTTTTACAGTTGCATTTTTATCTTAAGCTTCTAGTTTTAATCGGTTACTGTATTATTTAACAAGATAAAAGGTTCAGAATTTGGTTGGCTGACCAAATTCCTCTTTTTATGCAACTCTGGTGAAGACTGAAGTGAGAGGTGAATGGACAGGTCTGAAAAAACAGCACAGTGAGCATTGCACTTTAGCATGGCCTTGAGACTTTGGAATGCCCAACCACTGGCGCTTTGCATTTTAAACTTGACTGAGTCTTTTAAAAAAGCAACTGAAAACCGTTTTGTTTAGACAGGCTTTTAGTTTTTTGGTTTTTTTGGGGGGGTTACTGCCACCTGCTTTTATGTTTTTTATGCATGTGTCTCTGCAAAGTGTGCATTTATTTGTGTTTTCTGTTGCCTATGTATTTTACTTCTGATTTTTTTGTAAAGCACTTTGTGAAACCTTTCTGTAAAAGGTGCTATATAAATAAACTTAATTATTATTATTTTTATTATTATTATTATATGATGAAACATTTAATACCTAAACAGTAGCCTACAAAACTACTGCTTTTTAATCACTTTAGACTCACCTCATAAAGACATTCTCAAGCATTATCATTATTTTTTTTTCCTTCATTTCTCTTGGAAAATCATTCTTGTGTCATCACTGAACAGTATGCCTTTTTAAAAAGGAATTTTAAGTAATAAAGCTGATGCTCCCTATAGTGCTGTAATGACAGACACTTCATTCTTTTAACCAACAGGGATGCCTTTTGCCCTCGACTTCTGCCCAGCCCCAAGCCTTTAATTAAGACTGGCTTAGGCCCGATTGATCCTGACACACCAGGAAGTTTCTTGAAAATCTGACTGCCAAAACCATGGAAGTATTATATAGGCCACAACCCCCTGTAGCAGCCTGCGGCCCCTCCCCACACCCCACATAAAAAGGATTGTAAGCTGAAAGCCCACTTGGACCTTACACGGCTTTCACATTTCATACTAACCCTTAACTGTGTTCGATACTATTTTGTCTTTATATTAGGTGTTGAAGTACTTTGCAGTTACTTTTCACATTATTTTAACAAATTACTATTATTTTTACACCGATCCCTATAAAAAAAACTTTTAATTTTAAAAAACGCGACGACAACAACAGGCCTACACACCACCACATCATTAAATCAACACATTTCCTTTAGCAAATGCTGTGATGCAAATAGGAAGCTGGGATTTTCAGACTGGCAGAGCTGTGTGTACAGCGGGTGTTGTGCACCACATGGAGAGAATTCTTGTACTGGCTTTCACCGCAACACGGCCACTGATGAGTCAGTGGCTCCTATGAAAGTGCAAGAGCACCACAACTACCACAGCCTTCAACAGGATGTACATTGTTAAATCATGTGTGTGAATGTAACTGTATACAAATACAGTAGATTACAGGAGAAGTAAATGAAAAAAAAACACTTTGGGAGAAGACAGATTTTTTTAAAATTTAATAATAATTAACTATTACTTCATGTAAATGCACATGTTTCTCAAGCAATGATGTTATATGCACTTTAAACTTAAGTTCTCACTTCTATTAAGTGGTAAAATGATGAGTGAATGCCAATTCCAGAATAATCATCTTAACAGTGTGACTTTTAACTGACAACCTGAAGGGCTTGGACATGTTTAGGAGGAGGAGTACATTGTAGTTAAAAAGGAGAGGGGTTTCAAGTTCTATATAAAGGACTTGCTTCAGGAGGAACCAGCCAAGCCAAGCTGTTACACTATATAAATATATATAATAAAACCTAATATAGACGGTGATCATAACATGGCCTTGACCTTAGTTTCTCTTTGCTGAGATTATGTCCATAAATGTCCAGCAGGATCAGCTTGATGATATTATGATGTTATGATATCAGAAAAAAATGTGCTGTTAAGTTATTAGATGAAATATTCCGAAACATAAACCAAGATTCCATCACAATGTGGAAAGTGACAGGGCAAGAGCAGGACCCAACCTTGGCCTATTTCTCCACTAAGGGAGGGGTGTGGGTGGGAGTGGACAATAATCAGCGCCTCTTCCTTCCCTCGTTGGGAGGATCATGGAAACTTACACTGTCAAATCATTCAAAATACATACATTTCAGAACCAAACTATGACATAATACAAGCACATTTTTTTGGTTTTAGAGTAAAAAGAAAAGAAAATCTCTCAGAATAATCCTGGATAAAACTGCACTGATGTCATTTACACAAGATCCCTTGGTCACTGCAGTCTTATTTTTATGCAAATGGTAATGAGTCAAACTCTTTACACCTCTGCAGATCTATAAACACTTTGTAGGGTTTGAACACTTAATGTCAAAATGTCTATAAGATGGCAAAGAGTAAAAGAAGATACTGTATTTAAGGCTAAAAGAGGTTGAACTGACTGCCAGTGCCTACCAGTTGGTTGTTATAGTAACCCGCCTGTACAAGTACTGTATCTTACCATCCAGTAAACCCTCTCAAACCAAAGCAGATGCTTTAATCATGTCAAACACAGGCTTTTCTAGGCTACAAGTACAGAAGATGTAACAGTATGGGTCAGCTGTCTTTGTACACATGTGACAGCTTAGGCTATAACATGTATGAAATGTTTACTGTGTGAAGTTATCCTGACAGATGATTATTATACAAAAAGTATAGTTAGTATACAGTAATGATTTTATATTACACTGGTAAAAATTCTGTCCTAATGGATTGGTGTTTCTACAAGGCCCTGTTCAGACCTGGCATCGGTCAGCTTCAAGGGTACATGTCCACACCTGGCATTAGAGATGTGTCACGATGTGTCTTAAGTGATCACTTGAGCTCAGTTCTCATTGTACTGCTCTACCTGGATGTTCATCCATGTTTACAATAGTGCAAACTTTAAGTTAAAGTTTAAGAAAGTGATTCTGTGATGTTTCTAGGTAAATTTAAGCTTGAGCAATGCAGCTCAAAAAAAGGCCCACAGCTGTAAAATTGAATGTTTTTTTGCCTGAGGTGATAACATGAATTACAGCCAAATTATGGTGCAAACTGGATTATTCAATATCTTGCAGGGATGCACCGATCTGACTTTTTTCAGTTCTGATGCCGACAGTGATGCTGGGGCCTTGCGTATCGATCGATACCTAATACTAAGCTGATATTGTTGATTTAGAGCAGACCAGGGGGCACTCCCCTGGGGAGGCATAAGCACATGTGGGAGGGGTGAGTGACATTGTCATGTTTGTGTTAGTGACTACTGTCATCTGGCACATTGTCCCCCTCATTCACAAATTTGTTTTTGGGGGGCAGCGGATAGTCAATGATAAGGTGAGGAGAGTGCACTTTCACTTTCTCACAGCTTTATCTACAGAGCTATATAACTCACCACATCTTCTACATACAGGTCTGTCGCATTACTTTTAGAATTATGTTTAGCATGCATGACACAGCCAGTGTTGCAACAATTTAAAGGGGAAGGATCGGTCTTATGGATCAGTTGCTTTGACAGATCTCTGATCCAGCTAGAATGTTAACATCCGGGCTGGCATCCGATCCCAATATTGGATTGGCAACACCTTAATATCTTGCAAAGAAAAACTAGCAGTATCATTGCAATACAGATAAAAAGCACCCATTATATTATTTTCATGCATACTTAGAACAGATACATTGGCTTAGTTGGCAGGCTACATTTTAAACCACTTTTACACAGAGATCCCAGAAAAAAGCAAGATAGTAATCCCGCCTTTTTTCCCACCACTGACCAATTTACACAGCCAAGACAAAGGAGTAACAGAGGTGAGACAGACTGGACTTTTACACAGCAAACCTGCATTCCGTAATCAAAAGAGCAGTGACACAGCCCAGCATATAATATGACGTATAACTTGCACATCAGAAATACAAGCATAGAGGTATTGCTATTCTCTCCGGATTCGGACAGTCTTTCACCGTTCCACTAATGTTAGCATGAGTAGAGTCCTCCACCTTAAGTGACAACAGTTCACAGATTTCGGCTTTTCCCCAGTTCGACATCTTTCTGGTCATATTGATATGTTTGTTTACTGTGCATGGCCTCTGTTCATTTCTAAATCCACCCCTGCATGGGGGTCGCACACACAATAAGTTATCAAAACAGCACACCTTGTTGTGGAATGTGAGGTGATCCTTTTGCATAGCATTACAAAATCATGATTCCACCTTTATCATGGCTCTGTTACTGTCTCCAGAGTATTAAAAGCCACAATGAAAGGTGGAAGCAAAGGATCCCACCATTTCATTGTCACAGACATCATTCCAAAATAAAAGCAAAACACTCTTGCAAGAGAAGTGTTGTGTAAAAGGGGCTTCAGTTTCATTGAAGACTTAAGCTGACTACACAGTCTTACATAGCTGTGCGGATATGTGTCCCAAACCACCTCACATTCTGAGTGACCTAATCAATGTGCCCAGACTGCATTTATATTTTACACTGGAGCTGATCCCTTGTGATCTGATCACTCATTGCACATGTTGCTGCCAGGTCTGAAGACTTTCATAAAGAAAACAACAGTAATTAGGAGTGTGACAAAGTATCGATATGGCAAAATATCACGATATTTAATCTTACGATCAATTATGAATTTGCTCTCGCTGTGTATCCATTTTTAAAAAGGCTATTATTAATTCAAGTATAGCTGCTATAAGCCCCTTTCACTTTCCCCTCATTTCTCCCTGTGTGTGGAGTCAGTATTTTACATCTCCTCCAGGGGGCGCTCCTACCGTGAGTTGCTGAAAATTGGGCAGAAGTCACAGAAGAAGAAAAAACAAACAATGGCGCTAATACAAGCAGTGAAGTTAAACTGACAGATACAGCGTTTGCGTCAATAAATCCAAAGTGTAGACTGACTTTGTCTTCTATATGTGGATGGTACAAAGCTAGAGAAGGACTTTACAGTTTGAACAAAGCATGAACTGTCTCACAAAAAAACAACACACGGGCGGCACGAAAATCATGTCCATGTAGAGACATGAGTTGACACGTTTATGAATGAGTTTAAATCCGACTGACCTCATGAAACCATGTTGTCACACCAGTTCTTATGTCATTTTCCATATTATACATTCACATTCTCTATCGTTTATATTTTATTCAACGTCATCTGATGGAGGTCAATGTTCGCCCAGATATATGGTTTGTGTAACATCAACCCTCAGTGGGCAATATGGAATATTTGATATCTATTCAGATTTGACAGAAGGTTAATAACAGTGTCGGGTGTGACAGCTCATGTGTACATATTACGCATCAATTAAACATGGCGTGTATATGCAAGTCTTAATATTATGTGGTTTAAATAGTGTCAGTGTTTGTTAGACACATTAAAAAATCCTGTTTCCAGTTCTGTTGAACTAAAACAGTGTCATTTTTTTGCACTGCTACTGTTTGTATTCTGATTAAATTATGATAAAAAATATAAACTATGACATTAATTCTTTTGTTTGTTTTTGTTTCACCTCTAAAAAACACACCGATATATCGTAGGTTATAAAGAGTAATATATTGATAATCGCAGTCTCGCAATATTGAGATATATTGTTATCATGACCCATGTATCACGAATCATATTGTATTGTGAGATTCCCTGCCCTAAAAGTCATTCATTCAACCACTCTTCAGTTCACTGCAGTCAAAGATGATGAACTATGAAGTTATGTAAGAAACAGAAGTACATCTAAGGAGCTGTGGATTGTGACAAATGATTTATCTACAACTGATTCCCTGCTACAAAGAAGGTATGATCAATCCCATATTAATTAGAGAATACTCAGCTAAACGTGGAGTTGTTGACATTATATGAGCATAGAATTTGAACAGAACAAGAAACACACTGCTGAAGTAAAAAGTCAAAAGGACAGTCAAACAGGTTCATTACTGGATTTCAGATTGCAATTGCAGGCATCAGGTACAGGAAGTCATTACGGAGATTCCATTTAGAGTTTGTGAAAGGGTTTCCTGAACAGAGGGCTGAATGGGTGTTGGCATATTGTTGCTGGAAATGTCTGCTGATTGACATAGGGCATGACAGATAACATGGTGTAGACTGTTTTGACTGGAATGTAGCCTAATGACTGCAGAGTTAAATATGTTATGGAAATTCAGTTCACGTAGTCACTTAATCATTGTGAAACTCAAGTTAAAGATCTCTAGAAATTAGTGTTATTTGGGATTTTGAAAACATAAAAAGGTGGCTCACTTCTGTTGCCAGTTCAGCAGTTGCCCCACTGGCTTTGTTTCACTAAAGGTGCTGTAGTAAAGCTTGACTTCAAAAGACTCTTATCACTATCACATTCTCTTGAAAGAGAACACAGTAATGGAGACCGGACGCAGCGGCTTACACTAGGTTAATCCAACACAAGGAAAGGAGTGAAGAAATGCTTTGAATCTTGCTTTGTGAAGGGAAGAGCTTCCATATAGGACTCCTGACCTTCCCACTCCACTTCCTTCCCGAGATGTAAAGGAATGCTCAGTCAGTTTCATGAATTTGTTGTTATGTGTATTTTAGCTTCCAGTGGTGGTAGTTGTCAGGCATCAGCTTTCATTTCTTTCCACCAGTTTTCTTTTTTAACCTGCTTGCCATTATGCTTTTCATGCCTGAAAAGCTTTGTAGGATAAAAATTATATTTCCATTAGCCAGAGAATAATCTACATTGAACAGGAATCTATTTAACATTTATATCAGCTTAAATAAATTTGACTGTTATCTAACATACTGAATAATGTGCAGAGGAGTCAAAATACATAAGGTAATATCAAACAACTCTACTGTTTAGTTTTCTCTATCTTTACCTAGGCAAACTCAGTCTCCCACAAGGTCTCCACTTTGACTGTGGCTTCATCCTGTATTTTCCAATTATCACCTTTTAAAGGCCAGCTGGGTGCATTCCAAACCATCGGGGGGCAATTCCTTTTGCATTGCTGTGAGACAAAGTCATGCCCAAGTACTTTCATGCTAAAGGTTTAGACAAACTAAAAAGGACATTATAGCTACAGCAAAAAAAAAGTCACTACAAAAGAATATGTTCAGCCAGATAAATTCAAATAACTGGAAAAGGTGGTTTGTTTGCTACACTTCAGTGCAGTGTCTGTACAATCCTTCCCAAAAAAGGTCAAGGTGTGTTTAACAAGTGGCCTGTCAACAACCTTAGTTTTAAGTAAAGTTTGCTTGATAAACACACAGAGCAGCCTAACCAAAACTTTTTCCATACAAGCCGATCAATAAAGGTCTCCGGCGAATTCCAGCTAATTATGCTGATTTTATTCTCCTTTTTCATTAACTGGATTTTTAAACAGCTCAAGGAATATTCTCCATCACTTTTATTGAGGTCAGTTTTTCTTGCGCCCATTGAAATGACCAGAAATATAAGGATTTTCCCCAAATGAAATGAAATGACCACTGCATATGTAAGTGAGCGTGTGTGCGTGTCATGTGTGTAAGTTGTTTGGTGGTTTGGTTGTGGGTTCACTGTTCCATTTGCTTTGCACATTAATGAACACTGCATTCTCTGCTTGCCTTAAGGCTGTCTTTCATAATGCTAAGACTGTTCACTAGTGTAAACCTGTGTTTGATTTCTCCTCTCTCTCTCTCTCTCCCTCTCTTGCTCTTGGACTGCATATAGCAGCATTTAGCTGTGAATTAATTTTCATGTTTAGATATACCCTGCTGAGGTGTGATGCTGGTGGTGCATAATCAAAATCTGCAACACTACTTATGGGCAGATAGGCTTTGTGGTTATTTTCACTGCACAGGTCTGGGTGGGGTAAACTAAAAGCAGAGAAAGGGGTCAACAGGCACAACACAAACCAGCAACAGGACAATGTGACATTTAGTACAAAAGAATAAATCGATTGTCTTATAGAAGGATACGGAGCAGAGAATAACTTTTGCAGTGTGCAGCTGGGTGTGTGTTTGGTAATGCGCATGTCCCTGGCAAGGGACAAGACACGCACCCACAACCACAGCTCAAACACCAGCTTCTCTTAACATGGTGTGTCTAATGCTCCTATTTAGTGTTTGGGGTGCAGTGGCGCATGGCCTGAGGTTTTTTGGGAGGGGAGTGTGGATAGCACCTAGCCTGACAGCTGTGCCCCAAACTGGAAACAAAAGCCTGAGGAAGTACCGCATCATCGAAGATGTGACTAAAAGCCATTTCAATTTGCTTGTGGTCTGGCCTATACTGCCATTTGATTTAGATCACTTTTCATGGTGAAAATTGCCCAATAGCAATAACTACTCTTATAACGCTGGCTTAAAGTGGGAGGACAAACTTCATTATAATGGAAAAGGCATCATGTAGCACATTTAGATCAAAAGTAGAAACACAAACCACTAATTCAAAACAGACTTTATTTCAAACAAACGCAAACAGAAAGAACATAGGCTACCTTTTGTGCATCAGTCTTTTCATTGGAGTTTATTTGTAATCCTTTGACAGGAGGGAGTCCCTTTGTCAATCGGGGTACATCAAAGATAAACCAACTTAGCATGCTGCTAGTGTTTGTGTGTCTATGTGTGCACGTCTGTATTCTAGACTTTAACAGCGCAGCAAGGCATGTTTTTAATCTATTGATTTAACAAGCTTAGGTAGCAGACTGTAGGCTATGCAAATACAAAACCAGTCATGAGCAAAGGTGGCATATCTTCAGTCTAAAACCTGGTATGCATCTGAGGAAAACCTGGCATTTACAGTAGAAGATACCATACCTCTCTACTACAACTGGCATCATCACAGACATTCTCTAGGGAATATATTTTTTTCTTAATATTAATATTAAGTGCGTCGTTTCTTTAAATAAATATTTATATAACACATGCCAACTCACCCATCCTGCAAAAATCAAACCATTTAACACCCAGCGTTTTTGATTATTACAACCACTAATCTTTTGCAAACATATGCAGTGAATGAGACAAAACAGACAATAATTGCTTGTTTGTTGCCACATCAGCCATTAGGTGATAATTAGGTCAAGGTGAGATTTTCAACTCTTTTAAATGGTTTGTTTGATCTGACCACATGTTCCCAGATGAGGTAGTCTGCATTAATTGTTAGTCCAAATTAAAAGGTTGATGAAACCTTTGCAGATGTTTCATTAAGTAGTGCCCCTTAAAGCTGAATGAAACCACCATCGTATGGTACTAATGGAATAGGTGGCAACTAGGGGTGTAGCGGTACAGAAAAATTTCGGTCCAGTACGTTTTCAGTACAGGGGTCTTTGGTTTGATTCATTTTCAATACATTTTTGGTACAGTGAAGGAGACCGATGGGGGGGAGGGCACTTTGTAACTAAATGTGGGATACAGGACATTTCTACAAAACATTATTCAGTCATTTTTGCATTAACAGGCACTCCACATGTTATGTATTTTTGAATTTTCACTGTTCAGTTATGGCAAACCCTGTAATTTACTGAGTGTTCTTGAATGCTTCACAGGATTCTCTGTTGAACGTGTTGTGAACGTGACCTCACACCATAACAGAGACACAGTGA
Organism: Fowleria isostigma; assembly: GCA_029814645.1. NCBI lineage: Eukaryota > Metazoa > Chordata > Actinopteri > Kurtiformes > Apogonidae > Fowleria > Fowleria isostigma. The sequence continues at coordinate 17,633 of JAPTGZ010006401.1, forward strand.
GGGAGTAGAAGAACAACTCCACTGGATTTTGCCAATTTGAGTTCAAAAATAAAAAACTTTTTTCTATAAAGGAACCCGAGACCTCTTGTGCCACAAAGCTGCAACATATGTAAAACTGAAAATTAAAGTTAACATGCTTTGAATGTCTGACCTGGCTTCCGTGCCTTGTGCTGAGAATTCGCCGATGCAAAACCCTGTTTCCGCTGCCCTTTTCCTGAGCATTTGTGTTCATCAAATAAGTTACATGTATTCCTTTGGTTCAATACGGACGTGTATCGAAGGCCCCGTACTGAAACAGCTCAGTATAAACAAGTGCACCAGTGGTGAACACATATGTAGTTTTTCAATCTAAAAGACTATTCTTCATATCCAGTAAGACAGGTAAGACATTAAAGAACAACACATCTCATAAGTGTGTCAGATCTGAGTTTTGTTATGAATTGATATTAAAAATGTGCTTTAGTTGGAGGCCACAGTGTAGATGAAACACTAGTAAATGTGAATTGCAGATGAGGAGGTACTCACAAAAGGGTGGTGCAGCCATTCCTGGCATCCATATCAATGACGAGCCTTGTTATAAAATGGAAAACTAAATATTTAGAATACATCTTAACAGAAAAATAGGAAAACTATCCATCCCTCACATAAAGGAACTTCCTTTATTATGCCCATGTGTCCACAGAAACACACACACACAGACGTCAGGGGAATGAAATGGCTCAAAAATATCCACTGGTTTAAATTAGACCATCAAACAGCCAGCTGCTGATTTGGTTCCTGTGTGTGTATGTGTGCAGTGGTTAGATGGAGAGTTGAGGGAGGACTGAGCAGGTTTCTGACCTCCCATGGGTGCAGCAGAACGAGTGCAAACGGTGTCAGTTCTCTAAAACAACAATGTGAATAACAGAGGGTTTTTCTGGATGGTGGATCGCAAATAAACCTTATAATGCAACCTGCCAAAACAGAAAAGTAATTTAATCTCATATAACCTAATGGCTCCATAGCCAGGAGCAAAAACAAAAACCTCACTTCAAATATGGACTGGGAACTTTGTAACATCTGACATGAGTAGCCCACATTTCTGCCATTCTTGTATTATAGCAATCGATAAAAGGTACAGTAACACAATTTGTTAAACTTTGGTAATATTATTAAACATCCCTAAATTGTTGCACAATTATGCTGTTAACAAATCAAAAAAATATCCATATAACTTCTCAGATGGTTGTATAGTATTTGTGAGTTGGAATAGGGACCAAAGGGCTGATGGTTAAGAGATTTGGGACTGCCAAGTAATGTCTGCAGAATAATGATACATATGATGTTTACATCAGTTACACATTGCCCAATATAATTTCCATGCAATAAACCTTTATGCAGGTGAAAAGTGCATATCCAAATAATGGCAGATAAACAAAAGCCAAATTCTCAGCCAGTATAATGATGACACTGAAAATTGATCTAATATGCTAGTTAACTTAGGCTACTTAACACTCATATTTTAAGTGCCACTAAAGCAGACTTAGTGAATCTGTACTGCCAATTTCTTTCACTGGGCACCACATAGAGGTTTCAGTTCAACTGATTAAGTCATTGCTGAGATATATCCATGGAGGTCCAAGTGACAATGCCTCACTAGAATGAGTGTGGTTTATAAAAAAAGTGGGGGTTTTTTAAGTTGTTTTTGTGTAACTTTCTGCTGTTACATATTTTCTATAGAAGCAAATAACCTCTAAATAAACTGTCCATCGATCACACAATGCTTTGATAGAATGTTAAAAAGATCATATGATGACCTGTTAAGGTAGTCAGCCAAACCATGACAAGTTTACTTATGGTTTCTGGATGTTTAGGCTGTGTGTGATGTCTTTTGTTGTCATTACTGGACTAGAATCTGCATTTCTGTATCATTGTACATCAATGGATGTTCAGATGGATCCAGAGGTTACATTAACTGTTCATTATTTTGACAAATACTGAGGGTGAACAACTAAAGAAAGTTTCATACAAGACTGAACAGAACTGGTCAAACCATCACTGGTCTGTCTCTCTCTTAATAAGGATCAAACACCATCCTACCTGTATATAACCTTACAGTGCCACCATTCACAACTACACTGAATACAACACTATTGCTTCTTTCAAATGACTCACAGTTGGTTCACCTGTAGCAGACCCCCTGTCCAGTTGATGGCAAGTGTGCATATTGATCAGTCATTGTCAAATCTTGTCTCATTGTTTACCCAACTTTAGCCAACATTATATGCTACATTAACAGCGCAAAAAAAGACAGCCGTATCTCCTTAGTTATTCTAAAAAGCCCAGTAAATGTGATGGCATTGATAAACGCAGTGATAAAGGACAAGCAAGAAATACATCAGGTCTTATAGCATTTGGCGTGTTATACATACACATTTTCTGCCTTTTCCGTGTTATTCAAAGCTATATGATGGTGTGTCAATTTACACCAACATCTCCGGCTCATATAACCCTAACTCTCAGTACATGATATTTGATGCAGTGTAAACATGCATGCAGAAAGCTTAAAATGCATACAGATAATGCGCCATTTAAAAGTGCCATGTATAATTACGTAAGACATGATATCATGATATATCAGTTTATTGGCCATCAGCAACTACACTGCATCATTGAGATGTTTTTGAATATTAAATATGTTATGGCCCAAAGGTTGGAACATATTTAATTGAAGACACAGGAGACAAAAGGATTCAAATGATAAAGTTCTTTATTTTTTTATTGTTACTTTTAAGCATTGATTTTTCTTATTTAATCCTTCCTGAAAGCCAGCCAACTTAACAAAAGTATGGTATATGGACCAGGCTAGCCCTGTACAGGACTGTAGGAGCTGACCACATAGAGATACCACTACCCTACTGAACACAATCCACAACTAAGTTCTGACCAGCACAGAAGGTGAAAACATGACGTCCGGACTCACCTGGTCTAACAAAAAGCAAAGGCTGACATAAGCTAAGCCGCAGCCAACATGATGCTATAGACCTATCTGTGATGCTGCAATGTCTCCCATTAATTGCACAGTCTATGTTAGTTTAAAATTGTCTGGTCAGAGTTTTATAATGGACCAAAAATAGTTTTGCATTCTGACATTATTCTAAAGTATTTGTGTAAATTAAATTCACTACACATTGAATTTCAAAGTCCAGACCAGAGATTTACAGTAAGTCTGAGGTCATTTTTCCCCCAGTTGTTATATTTATATACTTAAAATACATTACTCAAGCTCTGTGGATTAATGCAGACTAAAACTGGACACTTCAGGACGAAAGATATTTAAGTATTACAATATATAGATTTGAATAAACACACATTAACCCAGTTCCATTAATGTTAACACATGGCAATTAAAGATGGATGGCAAATGAGTAAGAAAGTTTGGAAGTTTATGTTATTAACTCTGTAAAGCCTGAGCCATTAACAATTAACTTAAGCATAGTTATCCTGAGTATTTTAATGATGGGCATGGCCTTAATTATGATATGAATACAATAGTAAACAGCTTCAATAATTTCTTTGTGAAAGTTGGCCCGGAGTTGGCCGCCCAAATTCCAGATCCAAGTATCATTCAACATAGTAACATTGTACATACAAATCCCCAGTCTATGTTTTTAATAGCAGCTCTTGAGCATAAAATAACAGAGATAATTTATAAAAGTAAAAGCAAACGATCTACTGACTGTCAAGGTAGAGATATGTCATTAATAAAAGCTGTTATAAGTAATATTTCAAAACCTTTCACATATATATGTAACCTGTCATTCAAAACAGGCTGTATTCC
>JAPTGZ010006416.1:0-10375 GCA_029814645.1 Fowleria isostigma
ACACAATGCACGATGCAAATCCGTGAAGTAGCGAAACCGTGAAAAGTAAACCGTGTTATAGCGAGGGATCACTGTATTGTGATGTAGATAGACAAATATGCAGCAAAAGTGGGCATGGCCTATGTTAAACAACTAAACTTTATCCAGGAAATCTCTGTATATAATGTTTATGAATATGTCTTTTAAAATGTAGAAGTTAGAGGCAAAAAACCCAACATATTTATCCTTTATAGCCCCACCTAGGGGTATTACATGTGTAATTTTTTTAATGTCAGATCTGTGTTCTATTTTAAAGGTTCCATATAAACTTCACAGCCCTCAGCACAAGATTTCAGTTGTGGGAATTTTTTTCTGTTTATCCTGTAATAAGCCACGCCCATGTTGTCCAGCCACACCCACCTTCAACATATTGTCTCAGGATTGGATCATCCTCATAACCACCAAATTTTGTAAAAATCAGTGAAGCTGTTTATGAAATATAAATTTGATGTATTTTCAGTGCCTCCTAGTGGTCAACCTTTGCCAAATTCTGCTGATACCTTCACAATCATATGTTAACAAAGTACCTTAGATTTGGTGTTGATAGCATTGACGTTGAGTGAGATATTCAACAGCTGGCATTTTTGTAGCTAACTACAGAAATTTGTTAGTTAATAATTCACACACTTTTTGACAAAACAAAACACTTTTGATAACTGTGATCAGGTTGGGGAGAAGAGTGTCCGTGCCAAGATTTATGCAGATCAGACAAAATCCCACAGACAAGTTCAAAAAAGTATGTTTTTCCAGTTTTCACAATTTTGCCAAAAAAAGTGAGGGTGGAAATGGGCATGGCATGGCAATGGGCATGGCATAATTCTGCCTGACTCAAGGAATGAGATGATATGAAGGTTTTTAAAATGTGGTAATTGGTGTGGGAGTGAAAGACCAATAGGTGATTTTTTTTTTTTTAATTATGGCGCCCATTGTTGGTGGACATATGTGAATTTTTGCATCTGAATTACTTGCTGGGCTGTGTATCAACCTTCCCAACTGCACTGTGCTGCCTTGTACGGTTTAGCCTGTAGTACCACTTTTACTGGTGGAAAAATAATAAAAACCTAACCAATTACAATACGGTTCGTTGTACTGCTGGTACAGGAAACGCATCAGCTCTGATACATTCTCTCATCCCCGCAGGCTTGGCCCCCTAATAAAATGTGTCCAAAATATGGTTCAAAATACCAAAAAGATCTCCAACACCTCCTAAAATGTTATTTTTCTCTTGTTCACCTCCTTAGATGACAACCCTGTTATGTCAAATATAAACATTTATATCAATTATAAATACACTTTCATATGATATTGTTGACATATGTTTGTTATAACTGATAAAACTATTCATTTAATCATCTACATATGTTCTCCCCGTGTTTGTGTGGGTTTTCTCCGGGTACTCCAGTTTCCTCCCACCATCCAAACACATGCACTGATAAGTGCATTGGTGATTCTAAATTGTCCATTGGTGTGAATGTGAGAGTGGTTGTTTGTCTCTACATGTCAGCCCTGCGATGAACTGGTGAAATGTCCAGGGTGTACCCCGCCTTCGCCCTTAAGTATCTGAGATAGGCTCCATGTGACCCCCATGACCCTAGTGAGGAGAAAGCGGGTATGGAAAATGAATGAATGAATGAATGGATGAATCTACATATTTTAAACAGTAGTAATGATGCATTGAAGTTGTGTCCACAACATGGACACAACCCTGTAACGGAAATTAATTTAACAGAAGACAATAGTGAGTCACATGACCAAGAGGAAATGACATCATCAAACCCTATGCTAGGCCAATGGGAAATCGTCTCTTCTATTTTTCAGATTTTTTCGATCTTTTCATTTCACTTTTCATTTCTTTTCTTTTGACTGGTTGTGTCACTCTTACTAACACAACCCTGTTACTCTTACTATGAGAATAAGACAACATAATTCAAAGTCTTTTGTTAAAGACTAATAGAACTAAGATTAATAGAACTAAGTCTGTCCTTGTCGCTAACAGTAGCATTTCAATCACAGCTAGCATCTGTTCATGAAAGACAGATAACATAGCATAGATTTATAACCCTGTAACGTTAATGAGAGGAACAAAGCATCTCCTTCAGTTTACTTAGGAGGGACAATGTATTATCTGTAGTAAAACAAGATGTACATGTAGAATTTAGTACATTAATTTGTGTTAATGTTTTTCCATATCTTTCCATTTTTTCCTCTTCTTTTTTACCACATTCTTTTCTTTTTTCCTCAAGGTACAGTGCAGACGTCATTGTTTGAATGATATTGAAAAGGTGTTCAAGCTAAATATCAAAAGTTGCTTAAATTAATATTTCTAGTTTTATGTTAAATTAAATGATTTTTAAATGTAAATATGACCTTCTTTTATCAAATGGTGAAGGACTTATTCATAGATTTTTCTTTTATGTATTTTTTTAGGTTCACGAGTATTCATAACAGGGTTGTACTAAACATAGAACATAACAAATTCAAACCTCTAATATAAAATGTACCTTTGATGCTTAAGCTGGACCAACCCAATTATTTGATGGTTTATTACTTGGTTTTATTAAATACATGACAAAACTTTATGAAATAATGCATTGATTTTTTTAAATAGTTTGATGAATGAATTGTCTCCAGTTCTGGAATGACCCTTAAACCGACACTTATACCCTGCCAGGTGTATAAGCATATATGCTTTATGAGGAGCATATATGAGGGACTTAGTTTCTGTTGTCGTTATGATTTAAAAAGATTAAATACATTTTTTGGATGATAAATGTCTTCACTCAATCACTAACCATGAGTGAAAGATAAGGTTTAGTATTTTCATTCATATTCTCTAAAAAATTGACAAAGAATCATAGATTCTGCTGGGTTATGTAAACTTATGAACACAACTGTATGTCCCCGTTTTTAATGAGAGAAACTGGAAACACAAACAGCATGGAGACAACAGGTGGACTCAACCCAGAAAGACTCCAGAGAATCGAATCAAATCAAATCAAATCGAATCACATCAAAACCAAGCCAAACCAAATCAAATCAAATCAAATTAAACCTAATCAAATCAAACCAAACCCAACCAAATCATATTCCCATGAGGTAAAAGTGCTTACCATTACACCATGGGACAAAAGAGTGGTGCAATGTTTACCATTGTCCAACTCAACAACGGTAAAATGAACCTTCTTTTATATCATTACAGTCATTTTTCCATAAGTTCACCTCATGGAGATAGTTGTGATATTACTAATTCATGATCCCTGTAACACTGAGAGCTGAAACCACCGTTTACATTATACTCATGCTGTTCATTGATTAAATATTCAACATTAAGCAGTTGAAAACAAAATAACACACTGTAAACTGGTCCAAATGCATCAATAATGGGATTACATGCTGTTTTCTTCTAAATGAAACAAAACTCTGAACTCAACAATTAAGGCAACAGAAAACATACACGATGCACCAGAAGCAACACGATGAGTTCCCTACAGCAGCTTAAAGTGAAGCTGTACCGCTCATGTTTACCACATTCATTGTGTTTTGTGTATTACCTATAAGCAACGGAGACACAAATTCAGAAAAAGAAAAAAAAAATCATCATAAATGCAGTGAACTGGACCTTTTTATTACATGAAATACAAGAGGGTAATATCACATTTATATGGCGTTGCGGGGGGGCAGTGTGGGGTGTGAGGCTGGGTCCGCTAACCACAATGTTAAACCAAAAATGTGTTTTGAAAGAGATTGAAAGAGTATTTCTGATTAAATTCCTTGGGGTTGTGATTGATCATAAACTAACATGGAAACAACAGATTAATGACGTCAAAGATAAACATTCTGTGTCTATGGAATCCTTATAAAACAGGAGAAGTTTTAAATGATCAAACACTCGGTACCATTCATTGTTGACTTTTCCAACCATACCTGTGTGACTGTGCAGAGTTACGAGGATCCACCTTCAGAAGTAGAACCAATCCAGTTATTGATCTGCAGAACCAGCTGTACCAATCATCCGTAAAGATGATCATCACACACAACTGCACTGATGGTCTGTTCTTCTATAGTTCTTTTCTTCACATTAATGGTACTCAAAGCACTTTACAATACAAGCTTCACATTCACCCATTCACGCACACACTCATACACCAGTGGGGGGTCTGCCACTATGCAAGGCACTACCTCACTACTCACTGGGGGCAATTACATAAGGGTTCAGTATCTCGCCCAAGGACACTTCAGTATGCCGACATTTGGAGGTGGAATTTGAACCCCTGACCTTTCGATTACTGGACAACCCGCTCTACCACCTGCGCCATAGCCACCCTAAATTCATGTGTTCTGAAATTCAATTACTTGTTTTATTACAAAAGTGTGCAAGTAATGTTCTGATCCAAACCGAGGTTAAAGGTCACTCCCAGACTGTTTAAAGTTGTTTTCGATAAAGCAGGTCTGATTTCAGAGGTGTTTGTATGTTAACTGAACTGAGTTCATTGATTCAAGATTCAAGATATTTGTCTGTTATTGGGGTTAAATTATGGAATGACATAAATATACATTTACAGATGTGTAACTCATTAAGGGTTTTCAAAACACTGGTTTGTAAAGATATTCTCCATTGATACTAGCAGGGAGGAGTTTTGATGTTTTGATTGGTCAAATAAAACTGATTTGGATTTGAATGTAGGCAGGGCTTATATAAGCATTTATCTTCTGCCTAAACCTGTTAATTTTTCAGAAATCACAGTCGATCGACAAAATCAGCCTCATTGGTTGTATTTTCTGTATTATGGATGATGACTGAATAAACCTGAATGTAACCGATAAAAAATACATGACTGAAAACACATACGGTGTATTTTTATTTTTATTCCCCGTGTGTGTCCATGTAATCCCAGTCCCAGTGGACTATTGTTATTATTATTATTAGTAGTAGTAGTAGTAGTAGTAGTAGACTATTGTTGTTCAGACTGACCTCTGACTTGTACATAAACTTTGGTATAAATGTGTCCCAGAGCATTGGAAATAGACTAAAACATATGATTCCATAAATGTTCATCCTGGTCTATAAAAATGTGATATTATCTGGATTCACATTCTGATGCATGGATTTCATTAAAGTTGTAAAAAAAAAAAAACGTCCAAATGCGTCCATCTAAAATGAATGGGTCCATTTTCAAGTGTCTACCATCCACACATGATTGATCCTAAAATTATTCTGAAATCTGACAAATGTGCGAAACAACCCAAAGATTATATATGTGACACATGGTAACGATATCTCATATGGTTTATACACAACAACACCATACCAAACCCCATTCACATCCAATAGAAACAGAATGCTGACAGCTGATTGGCTGAAATTGTCTCCACTCTAACTTAGAGTGAAGAGGGTTGGGTTTTATGTTGAAAATCTACAAACAACTCTTCATAACTTTCATATTTTTAGGGTTTTAGCAACAATTTGTACATCAACATGTTGGAAAAACTCTTTTCTTTAAAAAGCCATTCACATTTTAATGTTAAAATGATTCATTTTGATCTACAGACCTATAAGTCAAAGAGGGATGATTTTTCTCTCATTCGCTCCAATGGGACTCAGATCCAGACTTTAGAACCAGTCTGTCTTTGGTTCTATTTGGACTTTTACCCCCAGACACAGGTCCACCAATCTGGCAAGTACTAACACATGGTTACATTTACTTCAAACACACAGGTACATTTACAACAAACACACGGGTACATTTACAACAAACACACGGGTACATTTACTTCAAACACACGGGTACATTTATTTCAAACACACGGGTACATTTACTACAAACACATGGTTTACTTTACTTCAGTAAATGGAGGAAAGTTGAGTTTAAATTTCTAATTTAAATAGTGGTTTATGTGTGTGCTTTGGCGTACCCTAGTGGTGGTATGACGTTATAGCGCAGTTGAAAACTGACTGGATACCGCACCACCTCTACTGATCGTATATGATACTGATGTCAATCTACCTGTTAAGGCGGTGCTACTGGCAGTGAATGAATGGTGATGTGTGATTGACAGGTGACTCACAGCTGTGGCAGGTCGCTCCAGTGTAGCCGACGCCCGAGCAGTTACAGTGGAAGATGGTCCAGGACTGACTGCAGCGTCCACCATGTTCACAGCGACTGGGAGAACACCTGGAAGACAGACCGGGACGCACTGAGCCATTGAAGTAGGTCAAAGTCATGTTAGTTCAGGAGTCACATTCAGCCTAATATGACTGAAAGTGGGCCGGATCAGTAAAATAATATAAATAATAGAAAAAAAACTGATAAATAATTCATTCATTTTCTGAACCTGCTTTATCTTCACTAGGGTCACAGGAGTCACATAGAGCCTATCCCAGATACTTAAGGGCAAAGGCGGGGTACACCCTGGACATTTTGCCAGTTCATCACAGACTGACATATAAAGACAAACAACCACTGTCACATTCACACCTATGGACAATTTAGATGAACCAATTAACTTATTAGTGCATGTGTTTGGATGGTGGGAGGAAACCGGAGTACCGGGAGAAAACCCACACAGACAACATGGAAACTCCACACAGAAAGGTCCCACCAGTCATGAAGCTGGGACTGAACCCAGGACTTTCTTGCTGTGAGACACAAGTGCTAACCACTGCACCACCGTGCCGCCCCTTATAAATAATGTCAACTCCAAAGTTGTCTGTTTGTGTTTTTGAGTGAAAAATGTGTAATTCCATAATGAAAATGTTTACATCTATGAAGTGTACTTGAACATGGGGCAGCTGTGGCACAGGTGGTAGAGCGGGTCGTCCAATGATCAAAGGGTCGGCAGTTCGAATGCCGCCTCCAACTGTCCACATGTCGAAGTGTCCTTGGGCAAGACTTTGAACCCTAAATGTCTCCCAGTGAGGTCTGATAGTGCCTGGCAGAGTGGCAGCCCACTGGTGTATGAGTGTGTGTGTGAATGGGTGAATGTGAAACTAGTATTGTAAAGCGCTTTGAGTACCATTAATGTGTAGAACAGCGCTATACAAGTACAGACCATGTACCATAATATGAACAACCTGGAAATTCTTAAGAAAAATAAGTGAAATGTTAACATTACACCTTAGTTTATCATTTATACATGTGCATCACAATTTACAGATTACGGTGGATCTACAAATACACAAAACATTTAGTAACAGGCAGAATATTAGTAAAATTCCACATACTTCTCTTAAGACATTTTTGGTTGTTTAAATTTGATCAGATTGTTCACATTCTTTTAAAAGACTAGTCTAAATGTAAACATTTTTGTGTATTTTAAATTTTGTTTAAACACTGAAACAAAGAGGAAAAATGTTCTAGTTTTCAATATTTGTAAGTTATTATCAAGGTTCAAGGTGACATGATTGGTACCCGAAGGTAGATTCATCTTACCAGTTATAACCATCCGACAATAACATGAAGACAAATAACACATACAAAGGGGATACAGGACAGAAGAACTGCCGGATTGCAATGAAAATTTTATTTTAAATCGCAGACTACGACCAGGCATCTGTAAAATAATGAGACTTTTTCAAAATCACTTACAAACTCCTCACAGCAGCTTTAAATTATAATGACTGGTTCAAACATCTCCTGTAGACTGTAGAAGAGCGTATGGACATGGGCTTTAGACATTATGATAAGAGCATGAACTCTTTCCCCCATAAACATGCCATTTGACGACACCCCCCGTACATTTGTATGGTACATTTAAGAATAATTAAAATAATTCTAGAGGTTTCAATGACTTTTAGTGACATATATCATTCAAAAAAAACCTCCTTTTGTTCATTCCCAAAACTTTTGGGCCATGACTGTAGATGATGAAAACCAAATTAATTTTAGCCAAAAAATGTCTCTGTCTTGAATGTCTGGGGTCACCAGAAATTTGTCAAAATGTGGGTCATGAGGAAAAAAAGGCTTGGAATCACTGATCTAAGGCTGGTTAAAAATAGAGAAAAAATCAATTTATTTACTTCAACAAAAGCTGTGGGTCTTTACGGGTTCAAACCTAACTTAAACTTCACCCTTCGATGGTCCTCCAGTGACCCTGAGGATGTCCAAACGGTGAATCTGTAAAAATGAATGACATATGGAGGTCGTCTGTTTAACGTCAGTCTGTCCTTTACCTTGAAACAAATCATTTCTGAAAAAAATAAAATAAAATTCAGTCTGAGTAGACTTCTAGAATTATGTTGGTAATAAATATTCAAAGGAACCTGGTGCATGATGTGTTTCATTAAACTGGTAAAAGCTTTTAGGTGGAGGTTTTGTGACATGTGTCATTGATTCCAGAGGGAGGAGGAGGAGGAGGAGGAGAGAGGAGGAGGAGGAGGAGGAGTCATGTGGACCAGGAGGACAGGGACATCGACAGCAGGTCAGCTCATCTGATTTGAACATGGTGTTGGAGTAGGACGGTGAAACTAAAAACACTGTTTGATGATAATGATGATGATGAAGATGATGATGATAAAGACAGCAGAACCAGGGCCAAAATTTTTCAGCCCAAAGCGGCACCACATTTTCATTTGTCATACACAGTAAAAAATATAAGGTCAATATGTCAGAATCAAGCTATTTTAACCTAGATAGAATATTCTTTAACAGTAGAGTTAAAAATCAGTGTAAAATTCAACGCTTTAAAACTTAATTTATTTGATTTTTTAATTTTTAAAAGTTATTATTTTTGTTTTTGTTTTGTTTGTTTTTGACTTTTTTAAAAACATTTTTAATTAATTAATTTTTATTTAGTAATATTTCAGAGTCAAGCTGTTTTAACCTAGAACATTTTTAACTCTATGGAGATTAAACAAGCTCTAACAGTAGTTAAAAGTAAAGTTCTGCACAGACGCAGTGTCAAATTCACCTCTTTTTTAATTAATTAATTAATTTGTTTATTTTATTTTCGAATAAAAAAGTTATTATTTTATTATGTTGTTTTTTCCCTTTTTTAAACATTTATTTAATTTTCAAATTTATTTATTTTTATATTGTTAATATTTCAGAGTCAAACTTTTTTAACCGAGATAGAGAATTTCTAACTATGGAGATACAACCTGCTCTAACAGTAGATTATCTATTTTTTATCTATTCTTTAATTTAATGATCTACTTTTTAATGAAAAAAGTTAATATTTTGTTTAGTTTAGTTTGTTTGTTTACCTTTTAAAACATTTATTTAATTAATTTTGATTAGTAATATTTCAGAGTCAAACCTAGATAGAGTATTTCTAACTCTATGGAGATTAAACCAGCTCTAACAGTAGAGTTACAGTCAGTGTAAAGTTCTGCACAGATGCAGTGTCAAATTCAACTCGACAGAGTGATGATTAGTGCCAGTCTGCTGCATTGCATTGTGGGTACTGGACATTTTACTCATTGTTTTCTATTTTACGTGCAGGGGTTCAAGGGGGGTTATTGTTAGTGTTTATTTAGGTTAATGCAGTGGTCTCAAACATGCGGCCTGGGGTTAAATCCGGCTCTTGTGACGAATCTGTGAAATACAAAAGTACTGAAGATACAAACAGTCTAGGATGAACAGACCAACATGAACTGAAGTGGGTCAGGCCAATAAAATACTGTCAGAATTACATATAAATAATGACAAATACTTTTTTCACTTTGTGTTAGTGTACAGATGTAAAATTACAAGAAGATGTTGACACTTATAAACTATCCTTTTCCAAAAAATGTGAATAACCTAAAAGTCTTAAGAAAAACAACATTTTTACCAATATTCTGTCTGTTATGAAATGTTTAGTGTATTTGTAGATCCACTGTGATGTGTACGATACATGTGTAAATGATAAACTGACACAGAATATGGATAAGAGTGCACTTATTTTTCATAAGAGATTTCAGGTTGTTTATGTTATTCATATCTTTCAGGGATATTTTTTAGACGTACATGGGCGGCTGTGGCTCAGGTGGTAGAGGGGATCGTCCAACGATCAAAGGGTCGGCAGTTTGAATCCCGCCTCCAACTGTCCTTATGTCGAAGTGTCCTTGGGCAAGACACTGAACCCTAAATGTCTCCCAGTGAGGCCTGGTAGTGCCGGCATAGTGGCAGCCGCCCACTGGTGTATGAGTGAGAGTGTGAATGGGTGAATGTGAGGCTTGTATTGTGAAGCACTTTGAGCACCATTAACTCTTCCCCCTTGGACACCGACGAGGAACAACCCATATATATGTGACTAGTTTCACCTATATATATGTTACTAGTTCCACCCATATATATGTTACTAGTTCTACCCATATATATGTTACTAGTTCAACCCATATATATGTTACTAGTTC
>JAPTGZ010006433.1:0-10375 GCA_029814645.1 Fowleria isostigma
CCTCCCCCACCCGACTGCATCTAGAAATTCTGTCCATAAAAGTTCTGACCAGAACCGGTGACAAAGGACAGCCCAGGTGTAGTCCAACCCTCACTGCAAACAGGTCTGACTTATTACCGGCTACACGGACCAAGCTCGCACCCTTAGGTACAGAAACTGAATGGACACAAACAAAGGGCCATCCACCTTGTGTTCCTGGAGTCTGGACATTTTGAAGGACACTTTGTAAATGTAAACATTTTCATTAGGTAATTTTACTTTTTTCACCCTAAAACAAAGAGAAAAGTTTGGAGTTGGAGGTTTTTATGTTATTTTTTTGGTCTGGCCCACTTCAGGTCATTTTGGGCTGAATATCCTGAACTAAAATGAGTTCGACACCCCTGGTTCAGAGGATCAAGTTGTTTTTTTTGTTTTGTTTTTTGTCAATTTGGAAGATGCTGCTTTCAACACAAACTCCCACAATGTTCCTGCACAAAAACTAACATTTTCTGAACACACTCCCAGCTCAGATACGGTGGATTTCTAGCCTCACCCTTTCATTCATAAATGCAGATACACAATATGAGCATCTGAATTGGAGGTGCCCTGCTCTGAACAATGTTCCCTTTGTGAGTCCCCTCCTGTGATTGTCTGTCAGCTCCCCTTCCCCCTCCCTGGCGTTCCCAGCAGTCAGACAGCTCCAGGTCAGTCTGTCAGGTACGTTTTACCTGCAGCTGAACTCTGCCCCACCTCCTGCTGTAGCCGCCAGCACCGGCAGCGCTCTCTTATCCGCTAAACAAACGCTGAATTCCAGGTTTGTGCCCTTAAGCTGTGATACTTCCACCACATGTCGGCCTAATATGTTTTTACACGAAGCCTCTCGGTGAAAAACAGGAGACTTTGCTCCTGAGCTGCATTCGTATCTAAGGAAGGATCATGTAGCTGGTTGTCAGAACATTCTCCTCCTTGAAATGACATTTGCATTATTTGACTTTGAAGGAGTAATTCAGCCGCATGAAATATTCTACGCATTTATCCGCTGTTTTACACAACAGCAATCACCCTTCTTTAAAAATACTAGATTACTATCTGAATCAGGTAACCAGGCAGAAAATGATTTAGACTTAGTGATTTATGATGGAGAATATTCAAACTAAAGAAGACAAACATCTAATGACAGTGCAACTTATTGAAGAGAAAAAAGCTCTGACAAGGAAGTGGCTACAACCACATGCACCACAACTAGAAGAATGGTTAAAAGCAATGTATGAAATCTATGTAATGGAGAAACTGTCCTTGTCCTCATGAAAAGTACAGCAGGATACATTTATGGAAATGTGGTCAAAATGGAATACACCACTGATGCCAGATATAAAGCTGTGGATGACTTTCATCACAAATTTTTTACCAAATCTTTAAAACCTGATTTATATCCTAAATATCACAAATCCATAAGTATTTCTGTGATTACACACCTGAATATCTTCCCTCACAGTGAACTTGTTAATTTCTCCATTATAGACTGGAGGCAAATGTGTCCCAAATCTGATTTTTTTTTTTCCCATATGCGACCTGTATCCGATCTGTTAAAGACAGTGTGAACAGAACTAATCCAACCCAGGACACTTTCATATGGGGTCCTAAATCTGATCTGATATTTAACAATGTGACTTCAGTCTCAATGGCCAGGTTGCATTTATTCATCCTTTACGTTATTGAAATGCAACAAATGTCTCGTGTCTGCGTCCCAGGAGGTCAAAACATATTTCCTTCTGTAAACACAGTGTGTGTCTGCGTGGTCACATATGACATCAGGACCTCTTTTGTACATGTGGGTCACCTCAGGGTCACATTCAGTTCATACTAAAACTGAAAGAAGTCACATTTAATATGGAATATAAACCAGCACACACACAAAAAAAATCTGATTTCTCCAAAAAAATCCAAATTTTACACCTAGTCCTGCTGTCTGAATGTAGCCATGATCACATGCTGTTTCTACTTTTAAAAAAATGAGAAGTTAAGCAATTTATCTTACTTTACTGCTCTTCTTCAGTATATTTACCATATCATAAAGCACCATTTTCTGCTTTCTATTTGCTCTGAACCCATTTATGGAAAAGTGAAATTGTCTTCCGTTTCTCTTCCTTCAAATCATCTCTAGTCTTAAATGGATATGACACTATTAACTGATAGCTGAGCACTTAAAGGAGGACTCTTTGCATTTGTAATTTCCCCCTGAAGTCTTTTTTGGCAGCCACAATGTAAGAGTTCGAGGATGGTCTGGCCTGCAAAATGAAAAATTAAGCATAATCACCTCAAATTTGGCACATCTCACCTGGGTAATATGAGAAGGACACCAGTAATATATGAGCAAAGCCATCTGCTCACCCTTCAATGTCTGTTCATGTTAATGTACTCAGCTCTACTAGACCCATCACATGGCAGCTACTCAGTGCATTTAAGTATGTACATGATCAAAACAGGAATAAGAGAAGTGATTTAAAGGAGGGTGAACATGGCAGTTTCCAGTGTAAGTCTTTCAGAAACTGCTGATATCCTGTCATTTTCACACGCATCCATCTGTGGTGTTTACAGAGAATGATTGATTGATTGGTAAATACTTTATTGATCCTTTACAGAAAATTGTCAAATGGTCTGAAAAAGAGAAAATAACCAGTGACCAGAGGTTCTGTGGGTAAAAATGCCCCATTGGTGCTAGACTGGCCAGAGTGGTATGTCTGAACTCATGTTAAACATTGATGAAGATGGATTAAAGCAGCATATACAACATATGGCCACTTTATTAGGTATACAGGATGGGGTCTTAAAAACTCTAAAGTCTAAAAAAAAAGGAACTAATTAATGTCTGAAAGAACCGACTTTTATCTGTTGACTGTATCTTTCAATTTTGTCTGTTGTTTTATTGGGCTGATTTTATCTGTTTTTGTTGTACACTGTTGCTTTTACTGTGCACTTTGAGATTTGATGTCAAATGTAAAGTGCTTTACAAATAAAATGTCTTCTTCTTCTTCTTATTATTATTATTATTATTATTGCTAACTTTTCAACCCCTGGTGATAATTGACCCGGAACAATGGGAATGAAGGTGTTGGTGTAAATAAATAAATGTTCCGAAAATCTAGGAGACACAAATTTGTGTCTTTATGGCTGCGAAATAGGCTATGAAATGGGCATTAATTTCTGTCTTACTAAATTTAAGACTTTTTTAATACCTTTCTACCTTGTAGAAACCTGTGGGAACCCTGGGTACACCTAGTATTAGGAGGTTGTACCCAATAAAGTGGCCATTGAGTGTAGGTCCACTCATTTTCCAGTAATGTTCTTGTCCAAAAAACAAATTGGCAGCTGTTCAGTTGTGTTTTTGATTTTGGGAAGGACAAAAATACATCATCCAAACTGGAGGGCTGCTGCTCGTGCACCCCGCTGTTGCCACACGTGTCGGTCCCCTGCCCCAACTCCGTCTTCGTTCTTGTATGCACTGTCAAGTCGTAATTGTTTGTCTTAACTGTGCTTTTATGCTGAGGGTTTTTTTGTCAGCATGACTCGATGTCCCATCTACTAGGCTTAAACGCTATTTTTTTGGACGAAGTGTAATGCTGTTTTTTTTTTCCCCTCTTCTATCCAGATGTATCTTTTTCCTTCTTTGATAAATCGGAGCGCTGCCCAAATAGCGATCCGGCAGTTCTTCCATCCTTTATTCCCCTTGTATGTGTTCTTGTCTTTATGTTATTCTCGGACGGGTGTAACTGGCAAGACAAATCTACCTATGGGTACCAATAAAGTCACCTTGAACTTTCTGGATATCTTTCATCAGACTTGTAAGTCCCGTACATGCACCACTTAGACATTTTGTTCCAGAGGTGAATGCTTGCCAAACGCTCCTCCCTTAACTTATGATTGGTCAGTGGTGCTTCTACAGTGAGACTTAGAGAAGGGTCAATTAAGAGCCATTTGGGGGCTGAGCTAAAAGATCTGAAATTTCCCATCACCTGCACCTATAGTTGCCTAACCTACTGTGTTTTGACTGACGTAGATCTTATGCTACATGGCTTACACGTTCACAGTTGCTTTTGTATTTTGTCTAGTTTTATCCTTTAATGAACTGATCTTGGTAATTTAGTGTATTATATAAATATAATGCGTGTGTGCAGACGTACAGACTGTTATCTAATACCACCTTTCTTGCCACAGTGTACTATGAATAGACATGCAGAAAAGCTCTCTCACTCCTTGCACATAAAGGTTTTCAGCTTGGCACACTTGCAGAATTTTATAGCTCCAAGAACAGTACATGGAGTTACAGGCAGCGGCACAAAAACAAGACGGAACCGTGCCAGCTTCTGCCAACGTTGAGGCATGTGAACCCCATTTTACCTGCAGCGTCTTTGATTATCATTCAGGAATGGAATCCCCCGCACTCCTCAGACAAACATCTAAACACGTCTGTTTACCGAGTTCACTCCACGGCCCGTACACGCCTGAGCATTTGCCCTGAGGTTTCAAAGGTAGAGTATGGCTATACCTTACAGAAACATGGAGAACGGAGTAATGAGGATGAGCCGGCTGGGACAGTGCCACCGGATTCCAGTCCTGCAGCTGCACCAAGGTTGAGGAGGAGGTGTCGGGCGTTCGGTCAAACGTTGGCAGCCGAGCCAAAGCCTATAAAACCAACAACATCCCTTCAGTGTCTCATACTGTGGAAGTACTTGGCAGGGACTTGTCACCTATAGAATCCAGGTCTAAAAATATACCCACAAATCAATAAACACCATTTAGACCTACAGTTGCTTTGCTGATTTTGCACATTAACCCATGATGACCCAGTGTGACCGTTGTGACAGTTCCCAAATGAACTCTTCTCTTAATTTAACATTTCCTGTGATTTATCAACATTTATTATAATATTATTCTCTGAATTTTGCATTTTTTTTCTGTGAAAATGATCTATTTTTCTATGTTTAATTAAATGGTCATGTAGATGTTTATAAAGGCTCAGAGTAAAGTCAAAGGTTATTATATCAAAACACAGAAAAGGAAAAAGTGGCTTTTTCAGTAAAATCTCTCATTACCTGAACATAAACCCTGTGTGTCCATCCACTGTCATCGGTCCAACTCCATGGGTTTTACTGGTGAATCACTGAGCCCATTTACATGACCAAAACATCTGATAACTGGAGTAATAGCTGCTATAATCAGATGTGATGTGTTTAGATGCACTGCAGAAATGTGATAATTGAAAAACCCTGGTTTACATATTTCAGTCCATTGTTTGATTTCTGTCAGAGGACGTACGTACATGCATTATGACGTAAGATGTACACTTTCTGTCATTTTCAAAACATCTTGTCTTGTTACCATGGCTACGCTGTCAGCATTAACCGTCTTAATGTGGGAGCTAATAAGACCACAAAACAGGTCACATGTTGCTGCTATCCTTTGTTTCGTTTCTTTGTTTGTTGACTTTTTTCCTTAGGCTGTCACTGCATAACTTCTGTTAATATAGATTTTTTTGTAACACATGCACAGATGTAAAAAAAAAAAAAACCCTAAATAAATCAGAGTAACCTGTATAATTCATGAGTCCATTGAAGTATTGGGGAGAAATCTAGGTGTGCTGACCCAGTTTATCATAATCAAATTACTGCTATCGGATAAAGCCAATCAGATTATCCTGTTTACACGATCAATAACAATCTGATAACTCCTGAAATTAGATCACAATCAAGAGTATTAGTGTGAATGTAAACGTAGAAGATGACAGTGTTTTCACAGTAACTACGGAGCCTCTGAAAATCCAAATGGATCATATCTGTTGACCGTGACAAGATGGCCAACTGCATTTTACTCCAAATATTGAGATGCACTGGTAGGATTAGTGGATCAGCCGTTTCTATCAGTAGATGTTTTTGGTCGACGGTGGATGTTTGGGTGTTTGTGGGTTAAGATCAGGTTACTCTGAAAGGTAAAAAAAAAACAGTTTGTGAAACCTGCAGATCACTCACTAATGCCGTCAGAGTGATGTCATTTAGACATGGATACAAATTCTTTACAGGTTACATCTTGAGGTTGGAATATCAACCATGTGCCATTTTCAGTACAACAAAGTAATGCGATAAAGCCCACATTACATGATGAGAAATGAAGGATCCAGCATTTTTGGACCGAGATGCCAAGTGTCACGATCTACTGCTGTGATTTTTACCACCGTGGTTGTTTTAACCTACCACTAGTTGCTCATGTTTGTGTAAATACAACAATGATGTGAATGAATAAGTATGCAGAAAGAACATCCCTGGGATCCACTACACCCACTTTGCTTCCACTTACATAAGTTTTGAAAATAAATGATTGCTTGTGTAACACAGCCAAAGAACACTTTTGAGCTTATCTAGAAATGAAAGTTTACTTCCTCTGTCAAGTGTTAAGTGTATTTCAATCATGGTTGAGTTCTCTGACACTGAATTTTTATCTGTCATTTATACATACGATGTTTGTCAGTTTAGTAGGTAATCTAATGAGTCAAGAAAGTCACAGTTGCTTTAAATACTTTACTACCTCTGTCACAAAGTTTGAGGTTCCTGAGTGTGGTTTTTGGTGGTCGTGTAATGTAGACGAAACTCGCTTCCAGCTCCTGTCTTCTGTTTATCCTGCCACAGTATTACTATTGTTACCATCTTTACGCTTAAGTGTGACTAATTATATGTTACTCCCATCTTAACATGTATGATGTTGTTGAAAGGTAAGGCTTCATCTCTTTGCATTGCACCCGATATTAAAGGTACCATAAAAGATTAAATTTATATTTTTACTGTAATCCTAGTTTACAGTTAGCTACTGTAAGCTATCTAACTCTAACTAGTTAGTCAACGATGTAATATATTAAAAGGTTAAAAGTTTACTTGCTTTTTCATCCCTACTGGGAAAATTCTGTCTTTTTTTTTTTACCCATCCTAATATTCATCAACTTGCAATAGCATTACCCATTAGCACTAACCATTAGCATTACCATTCAACACATTAGGAACAATGACAGGATTATATATATATATAAAATTGTACCTATAATTTGATTTTAATTCTATGCTTCTAGCTAAATGAAAGCTAATAAACAACATAATGTATTGTTTAATTAGTGTTTCGCTCACCTTTTATTGACTGTTTTGAGTCCAAATAGCTCAGAAGTGTCTATGTTTTTTGGAGTAATTAGCATACATACATACATACTATACTCTATTTAAATTGATTTTTTATCATTAAACTTGGATTTTCCTCCAAAGAAATCAGTTTTTGTGTAATGAAATTTTGATGTATTTTATAACTACATTCCTTCATGTTAACTTTAATTTTGCTAAACTGAATACAACTACATGTACATTGAATAATCAGCGCTGCAACCCATGAAACATAAATAACATGCAACTAGGTTCAGTATATAGTGAAGTATGTGGACATGAGCGGACACACAGGCGTGTTTTTTGTTCTTTATAAATCAAAGACTGTATAGTGTATACACAGCGCTGCCTAACACTCTTGGCACTCACATAAGGAGTCTTTCACATGGATCCATTGTTTCATTGTTGCTGTATGGTGTGCTGCTTTAAATTGCTCAGAACTGGCTGAGACCATAAAGCGTAGAGTTACAGTTGGGACCCAGTTACCTGACAAACCACACACAGTGACGGCCTTCATTGTGTTTAGTCAGACAGGGAGGCACGAGAATGAAAGGTGAACAAGTGCAATTATGGTTTTCTACCTCAAGGTTTTTGTGATGATTTTTAAAAATTATCAGATTAGAAGCCCTGCAATGTCTGCAATTGTTTTCAAAGACAGCACTAATCTGAAGATTTAAAACCTTTCAACCTGAAATCTCAGAAAAATTTACCTTTTAAAGACTCTGGTTAAGGCTACATTTAGATGGTAACCATCTGAACCCAAAACACAAAAGTGGCGTTGCATATTCATTTTTGATTCTGCATTTAAGTCGTGTGTTTTGGGGGAAATCTATGGAGAGATATTTATGTTTTATTAATCAATCAAACAGAACAGATTTATCACCAAAAAAGAATTCTGAGAGCAAAAGAAAATAAGTGGCAATAAAAAAAAGATAAATTTGCTTAGAAATCAGTCATCTTTGCTTGTAACTTAAAAAGTTTTGCTTCTGAATTTGAAAGTTTTCCCTCTGAGTTTAACTGCACTCAATGGGCGGGGCCTATGCTGATGGATGAGAGAAGAGTTTCTATTGGTGGATTTGTCCTGGCTCCAGCACTGGCTACGTCTTCCGTGTTATACCCACTTTTCCCTTGTGTTATACGACCAGGAGGTAGTCTGTTGCTCTTTTCAAAGAGTAAAACTTGTCCACTTGAACCTAGAACAATGGAGTTGTCACTATTTACAGGTTATTATGTTATTACTTTACTGTAGTACATATTGGTGAAGCCTGAACTAAAATGAGTTCAACATCCTTGATTGTTAATATTTTCACTGTAATTTTTACATTTCATAAATTCACCCTGCAGGCCGGATTAGACCTTTTGGTGGACTGGTTTTGGCCCCCAGACCGCATGTTTGAGACCCCCGATTTGGGACGTGGTTTCACTTTTTTGCCTTTTCAAGCCCCAAAAACACTGTTGCCATCCAAACGACAGAAACATCTGATCAAGTATTTTGTAATTTTCACCCGGGAGCATGGTGGTGTAAACTGGGCCTATAAGAAGAAGACATCATGGTTCTGCTGAATCATCCCAGAGCACAGCCTCTACACCCTCATACACATCGTTTTGGTGAATTCAGCATTGTGTTTCTTTTTGTCCTGATTTATTCTGCCTTGAAAAGAACGCTGGATGATGTGTTCATGTGACAGGTGGCTCCAGCACAGACAATTAAACCCATGCTGTTTGGAGTAGAGCTCACAAGCAGGTTTTACTAGTGAGGACAGGACCGCGCTGGAATTCCTGAGGTGTGCGCTAAGTCGGCAGTAAAAACACTCGGTGTATCTGTCCCGGACTCCCACACACAGGCAGCCCAGTGTAAAGTGGTCATGCATCCTGACGGATCTGTCACCAGATGCTTAGTGTGTCCCAGAGTCGCTGACGGCCCGGGCCCAGCTCTTTGTCTGCCTGACTGCAGCACAACAGAACACACTGACATTCCCCACATCCACAGGCAGAGCTCGGCACCGCTCAGCGGGAGAAGACTTTATGACACGCATTTGGGCTCCTCAATTTGTCATCCAGTGAAAGGAAGTTCATTAGCTGTGGATGGAGCTAGTTTCAATCTGAAAAGCAGAGGCCAGCGGCATCTGTGGTGTGTTTGAGTTCAGTACACTGCAAAAACAGAAATCTAAGTTAAGAGGAAATATCTTATTTTAGGTGATATGTAATTGTTTTTGTCTGACTAGACAGTTCTTCTTACTAAGCAGTTTTTAGGTTAGAATTTTTTACTTGTTTTAAACATTTTGGTTTTTTATTCTCTCAATAAAACATTACAGGTTGTTACTGAGATGTTAGGACCTATTCTGAGTAATGCATGATTGAAACTAGAATATCAACAACATTCAACAACACCTACAAGTGTAAAAAGGATTTTTTAACCCAGTAATGCCAAACATATCATATTTGATACATGAGTTTTGAAGCCCTCTACTTGACCAGTGTGATTTTTATTTTTCTTGAAAAACTAGACGTACACAATTATATACATGCAATACATGGATAATCCACCAGTGGGCAGTATTTAGTTCACCACAGGCCTTTGTGGTGACACTAAAGGATGTCTTCTGGATTTCCATTGGTGAATTTCTTATTGCTGCATGATAGTAGCACTGGAAAATGTTCTTATGTATGTGTAGAATTACCAATTTGTTAGACAGTGTTTTTGTTTGTTATTTTTTTTAAACAATGAGACCTGATGTATCAAATATGATACAAACTGAAACTCATACGGGGAAATTGTTATTTGAAAATCTGGGTTGTTCAGAAAGACCAATAAAGGCTCCAATTTCAAAGAACTGGAATTTTCTGTCAATTATTTAATGGTTCAGGCTTTATAGGGTTAAAGTAAAAAAAAAAAAAAAAACAACCCAAACATATTTCAAGCATAAAATAAGAAATCTTGACTTTGACACAATTTTGTCTCTTTACATAATTAACTCTCCACTCTACCAACGATCATCCAATGATCAAAGGGTTGGCAGTTCGAATCCCGCCTCCAACTGTTCACATATCGAAGGGTCCTTGGGCAAAACACTGACCTGGTAGTGCCCTGAAAGGTGGCAGTTGCCCACTAGTGTATGTGTGTATGTGAATGGGTGAATGTGAGGCTTTGTAAAGTACTTTGGGATGTATAAATGTGTGGAAAAGCACTCTGTAAATTC
>JAPTGZ010006454.1:0-10373 GCA_029814645.1 Fowleria isostigma
ATATATGTATGTATGTATGTATGTATATATGTATGTATGTATATATATATGTATGTATGTATGTATGTATGTATATATATGTATATGTATAATATCTCCACTGACTTCAGTCGTTGAGCTTTGACAAGACTCACTCAACCCTGTGTCATATAGATGCCATCCCCTCTGTCTCTTAAATGCAAGTTGTACAAGCAAAGAAAGGAACACACCATAAATAGCTTTATCCATCAGCCATAGAGAACCTCCTGACAGCCCATAATTATTCCCTAGTTGTCAGTAGTCTAATAATAAAGTACTGACCGCCCAGCTGAGCCAGTTGAAGGGTTGTACTGGAAGAGGTGGACAGAAGCCATGGCACAACAAAGAAAAGGCCTAAAAAGATAGACCACAAACGAGCTGCAGTACACTGTTGACTGGCTTAGTATCTGAAGAAAGAAAACAGAAAATATTGGGTCTTTTAAATGCTTTCATGGGCCATCATGAATAAAGGAACCACTTTCACTAGAGGTTCTGACATGACACTGCATAGCTGTGGTTACAGAGCAACAAGCCATGACCATTACAGCTAAATAATTAGTCTAAAACAAAAGATAACTATTGTTTCTGTTACAAGTAACATGTATGATCCTGAATACACACTCACTGTTACTAATATATTAAGTGACATCTAGTGGTGAATCTGCAGACTGTACTCAACAGAACTCCCACCAGTCCCATTTTATACTGGGTGGGTGGGGGTATTCATGTTACTATTTTTTGGCTCATTAGAGCAAAACCGACCCAAAAAGGTCTAATCTGGCCAATAGGATGAATTTGCGAAGAGCAAAAATTACACCAAAGATACTAATAACTAAAAAAGCACTCAGAAAGGCGCAGACCTCCGCCAAGCATGATAGTCTCCCATATGACTCACACCAAAGTAATAATCCTACATTTATTTGTATCAGTGCCCTGACTGACCTTTTTTGTTTGTTTGTTTGTTTTTTGTGGAATTATATGCACAAATGCCAAAAATGGTCCTATCTCCCAATGTTAAAGAATCCTTTAAAAAAAACCTGGATCCAGGCGGTGATCTGGATCACTCCCAAAATCTAATCGATTGTTTCTTGTGTCATTTCCATTGTGTCCTGAAAATTTCCTCAAAATCTGTCAAGTAGTTTATGCATAAAGTTTGCTAACAGATAGAAAAACAGATAGACAGACAGACAGACTGCATGGAGCGCACTGCCCCAGTACCTGGCCCCTTCTCCTGTCGCACACATACAGCTCAGTGAAGTGCCGGTAGCTCCGCCCACACCCACATGGAGGAGAGGAGAGATGTGACTAGCGCCATTCAAACCAAATTAGTGCATTTGGACAGGAGTAAAATGTCAAATCTGTCATATCTCTTGTCTTTTCTCTATCTTTTCTCTCTCTCTCTCTCTCTTTTTACCTGTGCCTCTTTTCTGGTTCCCGTTCATTCATACCCTTCACCCAGACTCTTTCTCCCTCAGCCACGCCCACTTGTCAGCCCAATCTCTGACAGCTGTCAGACTCACTGGCTTCCACTCACTCATTAATGCACTGTTTAAGAGCCCTCTTTCTGGTACTCATGGCCAGATTGTTTTGATGCCTTGCTCAAACATCCAGCATATATTCCTGTCTTCTCTCCTGTGTATCGACCTGTTCCATCCCCAACCTATTTGCCTGTCTGCCACCTGGTTATCTATTCATCTTTGTTCCCGGTCCTCACCTCCTCATCATCGCCCTGGTACACGACTTGCCTGCTGCCTCTGACCAAGCCCCTCGTCTCTGCCCTATTAAACCGGACTGGATTATCTGGCTACTGACCCCCTTGTCCGTCCTCAGTTCTGCTATTTGCCTTTTCCTGTCTGGACCTCCGTCCCTACTGGATTCATTACCCCAACCTGGTGAACTTTAAAGACTCTGTTGAATCTTTGCACTGTATTGAGTGGGTTGTGTCATTAAAAAACTGTTAAAACTGTACATCTGTCCAGCGTACTGCATTTGGTCCTTTTAGTACTTATCACAGAATCACTCCCAAAATCTAATCGATTGTTCCTTGTGTCATTTCCATCATATCCCTAAAATTTCATCCAAATCCGTCAAGTAGTTTTTGTGTAAAGTTGCTAACAGACAAACATACACTGGCAAAAATATAACCTCCTTGGCCGAGGTAATCAAGGATGTTTAAGTTATTTTAGTTCAGGTTCAACATTCAGGTCAACACAATCTAAGGTAAAATAATAGTATCATAACCTATAAATAGTGACAACTCCACTTTTTTTTTGGGGGGGGGGTGGTTAGGATCAACTGGACCAGTTTTGCTCTTTTGTAGCAAAACTAACCCAACTGAAGAACTACCAAGAAGAACAATGACCCGGGTAAATGAGAATTTGAAAGAGAAATTGTTCTCATTTTAGTTCAAAACTCCAAATTAAAAAAAAAAACTATTATATCTGTTATTAAATGTTTATGTAACATTGTGTGTACTGCACATGTATAAATGATAAGTTGAAGCATAATACTGTTAAAACAACACATTTTTCCTATAAATGTAAATTTTTTCAGGTTATTCACATGTTTTTTTGTGAAAGGATTGTTTGCAAAGGTAAATATTTTCATAATTTATTTAATGTTTTTATTGCACCAAAAAAAAAAAAAAAAGAGAGAGAGAGAGAAAAAGCTGTCATTATTTGTAGGTCATGATGCTATTATTTTGCTGGTCTGGCCCACTGAAGATCCAATTGAGCTGAATGCAGCCCCCAGAAGAAATGACTTTGACACCCCTGCATTAGAGTAAAAAATGGTGAGAGAGTATAAAGAGATGTGCCTGGCTCAAGAGAACAAGGACAGTTTTCAAAAGAAAGCCCAAATTCACAGAAGTGGGGGAGGACAGGACCCTTCCATAGTCCACATAACTGGATTCTTTAAAGAGCCTCCAAATAAAGACAAAAAGACAGGGAATTATCAGGCTGAAGGACATTAGGATGTGGATAAGCAGATGGCTGAGTAAGAGGGTCTCTGCAGGGTCCTTTGGCTTCGCTGCTCTGCCCAGACGGCCTCTGTCAGCCCACATGTTACAACCTGAACCACATAAGACCTGCTACCTCTACCACCTCCTCTACATTTATCTCTACCCTATCATTACCATGAAATCTATTTTTTAAGAAACTCATTTAAATGATAAAGAATTGCACACCAAATTTGAAAATGTATTGCCTATAAAAAATGAAACCAATGAACTAATGTGTCCAGATATTACCATATGCAGAGGTTTTTGGGGGTACTTTTAGAGGTTATTGGAGAACATGTGAAGTAAGTTACAGTCAGATATACACAAAAACACTCTCAGCAAACACTCTCTAGTTATAAATGCAAAGAAAACCAAAGTCACATTTTTCACTTCCTCAATCACAATATTTATTTATTAATTAGGTGCATATTAATGAACATCTACAACAATTGCAGCTGTAAATATGCCAGATTATAGCAAGTGCTAATTTCCATCTATTGTCCCTGGGCAGGAGACAAGACAGACTACACAAAAGAAAAAACATCATAAAAACACACAAAACAACTCTGAGGATGAGCTACTGATGGACACAGGTCTGGTTTTCCTTCATCCAGTGTTTGAGTTGGGATTTGAAGGAGGCGTATGATTGTGAGATTCTTATGTAGAGTGGTAAACTGTTCCAATATTTAGTCCCAGTGACTGACAGCGCAGTCTGTCCAACAGTAGTGCACCTGTGTGGCCCCTCACAGTCTCCTGAGAGTGTGGCCCTAGTGGCCCCTCCCTCTGACAGACCAGGATTTGACCAAATCTGTCAGGGGAGGAAGGGCCAGTCCATGCAAGACTTTGAATATCAGGCAAGCATTTTTAAAATTCACAAAATTATTTAAATTAAGAATGTTACATTTATCTAAAACAATGCAGTGGTGAAAAACTTTTTTTTTAAGTGGTTCTATGGGTTTGAGTATTGTGCTAGCAACATGTGATCAAGTTACAGTATTCAACATGAGAGAAAATCATAGTGTGTAGCAGCAATAAGATCAGCTCAGTCAGAAATTATGGCAACACAAACTGGTCATCCAATAGAGTGGGTTTCTTTTTTTAAATATTTAGGAATCCTACTTGATGACCACTTGTCTTCTAAGGACCACATTCTATACGTTGTTAAAAAAAGCTGAAGCTGATATTGGGATTTTATTATAAAAACAAGATGTGTTTCTCTTTCAATGTAAATTTAAGGACTCAACATTTTTACCTGTACTTGAGGGGTATTCAAATCTGGTCCTTGAGGGCCGGTGTCCTACATGTTTTAGATACTTCCCTCTTCCACACACCTGGTTCAATTAATGATCAGCTCATCGTCCAGCTCTGCAGAAGACTGATAATGATGTAACGACTTCTAGGTGTGTGAAGAGGGAAATATCTAAACCAAGTAGACACCGGCCCTTGAGGACCGTATTTGAATAGCCCTGCTGTATTAGATTGTGGAGACATACTTTATATGAATGCACCTGCCCATTCTCTTCACCTGTTGCACAGTATTTATCACAGGGCTCTGAGTTTCATTACAAAATGTGCTTCTCTCACTTGTTACAGTGTTCTCTACAGAAATGTAAACTGGTTATCCCTATCTGCTCATCAGCTCAGTCTCTGGTATATTTTAATGTACAAAAAAATTTTGGGAGGATTTCCTCCTTATTTATATTCACTCTTGACCAGGAATCATGGAAGTTACAATCTCCACTGAATGAACCCTTTGAAACGGTTTGTTCCAAAGATAAGGACTGAATTGGGAAATTAATCTTTTAGGTTTTCAACTCCTGATGCCTGGAAAAAGCTTCAGTCTGAGCTTTGTCTCATTTATTTGACTGATTTTAAAGAGCATGTGAAAACCCTGTAATCACACTGTTGGTCTTTAAGTGTTTTGACTGATTACACTGCTCTATAATCTCTTAGAAAAATACCTACTTCAGACATTAAAAGTCTAAATCTTACATACTTTAATAAGGTGACTCAGTAAACAAATTACGAAAGTGCTGGTTCGCTCATGTTTTCAATTTATATGATGGTATGTTATTACACATACACTACTCACAAAAGGTTAGGTATATTTGGTTTTCAGGTGAAATTTATGGAAAACACAAAAAGTTCACACTACAGTGGTATTATATCATAAAAGTAGGGCATTTGATTAGTAATGTGCAATGGTGATTTCCTCATAGCAAACAATTTATTGAAACAAAAGCCAACAACAGTGGTGGTATACAATAACAAAAAAAGTCAATGTCTCAATCAACCATATTAGTAATGTCAATGTGACAATCTGATGATGTCCAAATGTGAACATCATGATGAAGATGACTGTTTAAATACCAATTCGAATTGAACCAGGACATTTATTGGCTGATTTATGGATCAAACACCCAGGGACAGTTCTGGGCTATGTGGCGCCCTAGGCAAAATATTGATTTGGCGGTGCTTAATGGTCAATGTATCTCCTGCACCTGGGACGTGAGAGAGACAGCGGGGGCTCGGAACAAGCGAACTGCACCTGGTGCGCACCCTTCCGGGAACGCACCACGCCTGATGCACACCGGGCACTGCACTCGGCTTCGTTCTCTCCGTGCCTTTGAGTCCAGTCTCCGTCTGCACAATTTGTGCTGGAAGAATGATGAACTACTGCTGATAGATTCACGCCGGTCTGTGGATCTCTGTGCGTAATGCATCCACAAGGCTGTCAATTTGGAGACAAGGTGGAATATCTTTTAAGAAATATTTCCTCATTCATTCATAAATGTCAGAGGAGGGTGAAGAGAGTGAAAAGCATTCATTAACGCATGCAAACCTCCTTTGCTTGTCTTTTTGAGATGTATTAGATATAGATGGAGTTTTTTCCCCCTCCCTTCCACTGGTGCCCCTCCAGAAGGTGGCGCCCTAGGTGGCTGCCTAGTCAGCCTATGCCACGGGCCGCCCCTGCAAACACCTGCTGTGAATTTTGCTGCTAAGCTCCTTGTTAGAGAACAGACAGTTGAGCAAAGTCTTGAAACACTGAACTGTTGGACATGTGCATTCAAAAGTTTACAGAAGGTCACATTTAGTTCACCTGTAAGTGAGTGCATTTTAGGTTCATCCTGAAATTTCACCTTAAAGCCAAATATACCTAACTTTTTGCGAGAAGTGTAGGTTTGGTTATGTAAATTTATACAATGGATTTATACATGGGCGTGCACAGACAGACACCAGGTGGTGCTAAAGCACCTGCCCTTGCCCTCAGGTGCCCTCCCCTTCTCAACTTTTTTTTCTTTTTAATATAAACATTAAACACACACAGAGACACACACACAAAGGCACATGCACACATATGCCCTGCCCCCCGCTGGACTTTGTCTTTCTCTGAAGTCTTCCTCACTTTCATCCTCCCACTCTGTAAACTCATCTCTTTTTCTTTTCGCTCTGAGGACTTTGCGTGTGTTTTTCATAGACAATTTCAGAGGAGGGTGAAGAGAGTGAAAAGCGTTCATTAAAGCACGTAAACCTCCTTTGCTTGTCTTTTAAGACATATTAGATGCATTCTTTATTTCCCCTCCCTTCCACTGATGCAAAGTGTGTTTTCATCGTATTTAGTTGTCTGGTATTTGGTCATCGAGAGTTCGGTATGGGCAGATGTGCCGGTGTGTGTGTTTGGGGGTGGGTTCGTCGGTCCAATGGTGGGCTGGTGCAGAGGCAAAATTCCTGGGCCAAATTTTTTTCCTAGTCCGACCCTGCTTTGGTATTATTCCAGTTTCTAAAGATTTAGAATAAATATAGGTCAATGGCTTGATTATGGAGGAATTAATTTTAATAATTACACATGCCCTAACCTCATCATGACCAACAGTTGAGTCTTTCAGACTGATGATAATATCCATAATCTCTTCCTCAGTAGGAGGATCAAAGCTCTTTTTGCTAAATGACAAAAAGAAAAAAGTAGCTTTCTGCCTTGCTGTAGCCTAATGTCAGGAATCAGTCTTGATATTGTTGCTCTCTTTTAGTTTACCAATTGTAACATGCCCCGGAAGGAAAGGCTTAAGAAAGAAAAAGGAAGGGAGCTACAGCAGGCCGCACAGGGAAGCAGCTCTCTGCTTTCCTGGATTAAAACACAATGTAAGGAGGACAAGAATGACATGACATGCCGCATCTACATGCCACACAAGCTGCCCTTTTTTTTCCACTGAGCACCTGTCCCCCAAAATGTCTGTGCACGCCACTGGATTTCTACATCTTCCACTAGGGATGTCCAGAGGTTTTTTTGCCCCTGATTCTGAGTCATTTGATTTTGAACCGATACCGAGTCCTAATCCGATACTTCCATAATACATGAAAAAAATAAAGAAGAGCAAGAAACGGATCCAGGATGTCCCTTTTTAAAAAAAAAATTATTCATCTTATTTCAACATTTAAGAGTACTTCTGTGGCTTGTAGCCTGAACATTCAAGTAATGAGTAAAATACATTTTTCACTTTGGACTTAAGTGCAACAGTAAATATTAAATCCGAATATTTAAAATAAAAACAAACAGCACCTTAACTTAAAATACCCAGCAGGCATGTAAACAGATAAGAAAATTAAAGTGCCACAGTGTTATAAAGAAAAGGCCGGCAAAGTGCTTTTAGGAACTAAATTCTTATTCTTCTTTACTTTCACAGAAGGAAATGTATATTTTTCTTGATGGAAAAACAACACTGATGGTTTTTGAGTCAAACGTAGACACTTATCGTTGAATCTATTAAACAGAACCGTGGTGAAAATGACTGAACCAGCAGTGATTGACACTGTTTTAAGTACATTAAACAACTCTTACCATCCATGCAGGTGCAGTTATCTGTCAGTATAGAGTTGGTCCACTGGTCCGTGATCACATATGTCTGTAAAACTGTGTTTATGTCCTTGTCTCTGACAGCATGTCGCTCCAACACCAAAACCCCCACGGTGTTCTAGATTCAACCTGTTGTGTGTTCTTTGTGTTCGTAAAGTAAAGGTTCAGAGGATGTTCACTAATAAAAAGTGACATGGGCTCCAACGGTACCGATGGATGCGTATGTGAGTTTTCTCTTGTGGATTGTCTGAGTTATTCCGGTATTCTACCGTTAAAATGTCTGGTGTAACACTCAGCATTCAACATCCTGGAGTCAAAGTAAAGTCAGTGGTGGTTCTTCCCACAGGTGATATAGGCAGTTGCCTAGGGCGCTACCCAGTGGAGGATGCCAAACATGCAGCAAAGAAGGCCAGAAGCATTACACTGTAAATTCAAATGTGAAGTGTGATCATACTAAGTAAAACATAAAGTAGAAATCTTTACTCATTTTTTTTTTGTTTATTTTGGATATTATATTTTGATTATTTAGGCACAAAAATTAGCCCCCTCAGGTGATTTTCTAATCTTCCAAAGAAAATACAGCCATGTGTCAGCTGCATTTAGGAGCTGCTCATTTTACCAAGAAGTGAACATATTCACACAGAAATTAACTGAAAACATGTAGGATGAGTATATATTAAGGTCATTTGAGTAAATTTTTTAAACATTTAATTTCAGAAGCTTTTTAGCTAAAATTTTAAATGTTTAATCTATAAGGACCCAATGTGACATTTGTGGCACTTAAAAAATGTTTTTGTTTATATTCAACCTTCACTAAGTGGTTTATCATCATTTATTGTAATATTAACTTCTTTATTTTGTGTTTGTTTTTCAGTGAAAATCAGGTATTTTCCAACAATCAACATTCTAACAATCAGTATTGATGTTGAAAAGACTCACAAGGAATAAAAAAAAACAACTAACAAACAAAAAACAAAACACTTCAATGCATAAAAATACATTAAATACAGAAATAAAATATTATACTTTGTGGCTTTCCCCCTTTTTGTTTATTTACATTGTAGTGTAGTATAGTATAGTATATGCACCACAGCATTCAATAAGACAAAATGGACCATAATCAAGAGGGACCTATATACTCTGCACATATGCAAGATAATGTATAAACATATGTAAAACTCTGATCACAAAACAACCAGAGATATTGTGTGGCACCCATGCACACTGTGTTTGTGTGCCCACATGAGACGGTCGTTTACTAAGCTGAACATTTCCTGAGACAAAAGCCTCTGCTGGTTTTATCCTCTGCCAGGTACTGCATAGGGAAACCTAGCAACAGGCTGGAGCAGACGGAACTCATTTCTGAACTTCAGATTATCACGATACAGACAACAACAAATAACCGGACTCACTGGCAGCTCTCAGTTGGAAAGACAGGACAGATTGTGCCATGGGAGTCAACATACACATCACACTGACCGGAGAACATTACCTCCTGTTGATCATTGCTGTACTGAATGCCAGATGAGCATATTTTGGCAACTGCAGATGTTTTGAAACCGACACAATTTTTTTATGACAGTGCGTGGGTTAAAGGGGCTCAGCAAACCCAACCACATTTAATTAAAACACACAGGCAGGTGATCCATCTGAAAAACTGTGGCCTTCATGTGTTTGAACATGCAACATTCAGAGCTGCGTGGTCTGTTTTTGTTCAGAAGTTTTTATCTCTACTCTGTTAAAAACACAACCTGGAATGAGACAGATAAATGATGATGTTAGGTTGAGGTTTTAATAAACACAACCCTGTAAGATTGAAGTGTGTTTCATCAAAACTAATGTTGTAACTTTTTATAAGACAAAAAAAAAAAAGAATGAATTAATAATAATCACAAATTGACCAATTTGAATTCAGGCCATTTTTTGATTCAATGTTCTGCTGCCCATGCTGTGCTCCCAAGCGTTTTGTCTAAATTCAATATAAACAAATTGTTCCTGCAGAGGTCCAATTTTTAGTAATAAACATAATTTCTATCACACAAGCCACCATGTTATCTGTCCATTGCACACTCTGAAAAACAGTGCATGGACAAATGATTTATCCTATTGTTCTATATTAGCATATAGACCAACAAATACCAGAGAAAAAAACAAGGTGAAGATGAAGAGAATATTAATATTCTTTTAGCAGTTAAGTAATGCTGATGTATTCCATTTAGCCAAATTTGGTTAAACCATAAGGAAAGTACACTGTGTGACTGTGGTGCAGGTGGCAGAGCAGGTCGTCCAATGATTGAAGGGTCGGCGGTTCAAATCCCGACTCCAACTGTCTGCATGTTGAAGTGTCCTTGGGCAAGACACTGAACCCTTATGTAATTGCCCCCCATGAGTACTGATGTAGTGCCTTGCATAGTGGCAGACCCCCCATTGGTGTATGAGTGTGTGTGTGAATGGGTGAATGTGAAGCTTGTATTGTAAAGCGCTTTGAGTACCATTAATGTGTAG
>JAPTGZ010006504.1:0-10372 GCA_029814645.1 Fowleria isostigma
ATCCTCTATTTACATATTGTAAACATATATGTGTGTGCTTCTGTGAAACTGGTCCTAAAAACAGGACAGAGGGGCAGGAAATTCAAACCAGATGTAGACTAATGTAGGTTCTCTCCGGGTACTCTGGCTTCCTCCAACCATCCAAAGAATGCATTAATAGGTTAACTAGTTAATCTAAATTGTCCATAGGTGTGGATGTGAGAGTGTTTGTTTGTCTATATGTCAGCCCTGTGATGAAGTGCTGAAATGTCCAGGGTGTACCCCGCCTTCACCCTTAAGTAGCTGGGATAGGCTCCAAGCAAGAACAGGAGTTGGAAATTAGCACTAGCTATAAGCTCTATATGCATCACATCATCTGCAAACATGTACCTATGTTTGACTGCACTGTCCCTGACAAATAAAAAAACAAACACACAAATAAATAAATAAATAAATGAGCGAAACTCGTGACCCCAGGTTCAGAAAATGAATAAATGAATGTAGACTAATGTTACAAGCCAAGTTTAGAAGCAGTTTGGGTCTATTTTAAAAATAAATATTTATTAAAATAAAAGTTTCAGGAAGCACCTAGCGATGTATACTATTTAAATTTAAAGCTAAATTTGTTTTATAGTTGTATTCATCATCAGAGACCCCTCCTATCCACAGCATGGACTGTTCTTGTTGGTGGGGGTTCTGTAGCCTTCGCAGTGGAACAGCTAGATTCAGAAACAGTTTCGTTCTACATGCCATAAAACTTTTGAACTCAACATAATACCCCCTCCTCCCTCACACACCCACCCTCACCTACACAGGACTGTTCCAACATGCAATAGAATTGTGCAATATTCAATACTGAATTTTTTTTTTTTTTTTAAATCAGAGAACCATAGTTTTTTATACTCAGTTTTTTTATATGTATATCAATTCTATCTTAAATATTCTATATATTTTATATGCATATGTATTCTATTGTCTATATTCTATACATTTTCTATGCATATTTATTCTATCTTCTATATATCATCCTGTATATATAGTGCCTGTTGTATTTATTGCTGCAACCAACTGCATCGAAATGTCATTTTTGATGTAAAATCTGGAATGAAAAATATAGTCTGTCTAAGTCTAATATAAATAGCAGATTTTTCATGTTTCACACAGTATATCTTTAACTTGCCTACCCTGCATTTTATTTTTCTAACCTGCTGCTGCCAACTGCTAAATTTTCCCATGGTGAGATCAGTAGACTTAACTCCAAAAACACAAGGCATTTTCACTATCATTCACATTCATCTGACATAAGCCTCCCGTTTTTTCCCATCATGCTCTAAAACCAGACTCACATACCTGTCTGCATGTTGTATATCCCACTGCTTTCCTCTTCTGCTTTTCTACAGCTCTTTCTGTCTCTGCTTCCTACACTCAGTTGAACTCTGCGACTATGCCGGGTGCAGAAGAAAAAGGGAAACACCTCTCTTCCCCCCCCTGTGTGGCTGGTCATAAAAAGCATGGGGGCGGAGTCAAACCGAGACGAACCGACTATGAATGACAACGGCTATGAAAGCATCACATGGACGCTGTAATTAAAGCCTGAAACATCCTTATTTTTAACTCCAGTTTTCAATAACCTGCTGACATTTACTGAAGGAAGAAGACAAACAGCACATCACAAACCTAAAATAACTACTCCAGAACTTTTACTCAGGCCTAAAAATGTATATTTTATGACTCTTCAGAATTCAGACTTGTACCAAATGTCTGACTTGTTGAGATCTCCATTTTACAACAATTTCATCTTGTTGTATATTTTGCGTGTTGTTTAAATTTTTTTTTTACCTTATTTTTATCTTGTTTTATCATTTTCATCCTGTTGCATCGTTTACATACATTATTTTTTCATTCTATTACATCTGGAATGTCTAATTGAGATTTTTACTTTTACATCTATTTCATCTGGATGTATCTATTACTTCTTGTTTCATCTTTTATATTATTTTCATCTTTCATATTATTTTCATTTTGTTGAATTTTTCTGTCCTAAAATAATTTTCTCCTGTTGAGTTTTTCCAAGTTATTTTTGTCTTGATACACCTCTGCCCTCTTCTGTTAAATATAAGTAAACACATTTAAAACTTTTCTATTACTTTAACCCATAAAGACCCAAACATCCACTGTTGCCCAAAACCATCTACTGATGTAAGTGTTTAATACCTGTTAATCCACTAATCCTATTAATACATGTAAATAATTTGGTGTAGAATACAGTTTTTCATCTTTTCATGGTCATCAGATATGATCCATTTGGACGTTCAGAGGCTCCGTAGTTACTGTGAAAACATCATCACCTTCTACAACATTCATTCACCAGTAAAACCCATAGAGTTTGATCAGTGACAGTGGATGGAGACACTTGGTTTAGGTTCAGTTAATGATAGATTTGGCTGAAAAAGTCACGTTTTCTTCAGTTTTCTCTGTTTCTAATATAATAACCTTTGAATTTACTCTAAGCTTTTATGAAAATCTACATGATCAGTGAATTAAATATAGAAAAATACCAGATTTTTATGAAAGAAATACAAAATAAAGAGGATCATGTTCCAATAAATCATGATAAATCCCTTAAGAAAGAGTAAATATAGAGAAAAAATTATTTGCAAACTGCCACAAAAGTAGCAGTGGGCCGTTATGGGTTAATTCAGATAATAAACTAACTTCTCATACTATTAAGACACACATCAAAACAATAAATTCTGTTAATGTTATACTAGCAAGGGGTAAGAACATCAGCTCTAAAACAAAGCCAGTGGGCAAGTATGCTAAAGTTGTAATACCACTGACAACCACAGGGGGCTGCTCCATTAGCCTCACCTATCTCCAAAAATATCTGGTCAATGATTTGTTTTCCTGAATTAATTCCAGTCTCATTCATTATATTTGGAACCTTTGGATGCTCTGTTTGTGCATCTTTCAGTTTTTCCTCAGTTAATGTAAGATCTCAGGGGAAATAGCACCTCTGACGTCAGCCATATTGGGCTTTGATTGACAGGTTGCTGACCTGTCGAGGTGGACTGTCTGTTTTGTTTAATAAAACACTTTTTTTTTTTTCTCAATAGGTAGCACAACTAGTAGTTCTGCTAACTATAAAGTGACTTTGTTTCTCAGTTTTGATGAAGTCTGTAGTTTTACAGAGTCAATTAACTAGTGTTTTGCCATGACCCCTCATACCCCCACAGCTCTACCTTATTAGTTCAAACTACACTTATGCTTCCAAAAAGCCAGCATGGCAAAAGATAAATCGCAAACTACTTGCTTCAAACAGCACTGCAAAAAATGGGTGTCTAAAAACAAGATGAATTCATTAAATTTGTGAAAACAAGTGAAATATCTGTCCATGCAGCAAGATAATTTCACTTGACAAGAATTAAGATTGTTAAATCTAGAAATAAGCATGTCTACAGATGTATGCACACTTAAAATAAGAAATTAACCCTTATAATTAAATAAATTATCAAAACTTCTGAAGTGTTTTTGGGAAGAACCAAATAATTTGCAGTAAGCGGTTCAGAATCCAAGTGGTGATGCAGCTCCTCTGTCCAGTAAGCACAGTCGACAGATATTAGCCATGGAAAAAGGTTTTTAACTGTATTTGTTACAGACACACATTTGCAAATCTCAACTTCTCTTCTTAGACACAGCTTTAATATGTTCATTGTGCATCTTTTTAAAGATATAATAATGCTTTTCCAGACCCACAATTGGGGGAATTTGTATTTGTACTAATTTTACTTTAATCTTTGTGTTGCTTTAAAGCTTATTTATAGCATTTTGTGAAGTTCTGTTTGAGAAAAATATTGCATAGTTTCTTTACTTAGTTAAGTTTAGTAGCTATAACTTGAAATGAACTTCAAAAAGCAGTGCACGTGCATTTAATAAAACTGAAGCTCATCTGAACCATCCAAATAACATCAAGCCTTACAATCTGATAACAAGCTTTAAAATTTTGCAGCATAAACAGGCAGCTGAAAGGTTTCAGACACAAAATTTCCAATACATTCTCAAACGGGAAGAAATGAGGACATTGTTTGAAGGGTCAAGGCCTGGGAGCACAGCAACAGGAGGTAAAGTCAGGAGGGTTCAAAGTGCAAGTGCAGCTGAGGAGTGAGAGTAAAGCAGGCTGGGAAAGGTGAGGGCATGTGTGCTTCAGCGGGTCAAAATGCTCGGTGCAGAGGAGTGAACAGACTGTCTGTGGTCGCATTCACTCAGAGACTCTCGCTGAGCCGAGCCCTGGTGAATGACGCTAATGCTCAGAGCAGCCACAGGTGCCAATGGCACAAACCTGGTGCTGGAGACGGGGCCCGTCTTGGCGAGCAAAGAGCAAGTTCTGATGGGTAAGAAGAAAAAGCAGTTGTTAGTCCCAGAGGGGTTTAGAGCCCAGTTAGTCAGCTGTTAAGATGCCACGGCACATGGAAATGAGGCAACCAGTTGAACAGAAGCAGCGTGAACCGGATCCTGGCTGCAAAGGTTCTGAGTCAGCCCTAAAGTGAGATGAAGTTTTAGGATTACAGAGAAGTCCAGTTCTCTTCTTAATGATGTCACAAAGACTTAAATGTACCTAAAAGTAAGTAAAAGGCTTATTAACCATGTTTTGAGAAAATATACAATGTAAAAGTTGATTCTGGAAGACTTCTAAGATTGTGATGACAATATTTTTTTTATAATAAACCTTTAAGAAACACACTAAGGTAAATTATTGTTGCTAAATCTCTTATGACACAGTATATTGTCATCTGAGCTTCTGCACTGTACAATTTCCTAAATGGGAAATATTTGAGAACAGCAAAAAGGAAATTTAAGGGCCTTTTTTTTTCTGGAAAGCAAGTCAATTTTTTTCCTTTTAATCTACTTAAATATATCTGTCTTAATAACTCCTATTGCACAAAAAGTGCACTATAACTGTATATAAGTAGATAATTTGTCTTGGTGTGCACAGAATTTGCATGCTATATTGTTTTTATTTTCTTATTTTACTGTCCTTACATTTTTAAATGCATCTTGTATTTGTGAATTCCTTGTCTGTGTTTATGCACTTGGCGAATAAAGATGACCGATTCTAATTTTAATATTCAAGGTAACACTGCAACAGATTTAACCTGTAACAAGTTAAAAATGGTCTTGCATTTCTTATATTTTTTGTTTCATTTACCAGTGCAAAGACTTTAATCCATTTTCAGAATATTTGCGTACTGTAACATTATTTGGTTTCATACTGGGTTGAAGGAATTGAGTCGAATTACCACTGGTTTGTGATTGAAATTTAGGTTTATTCTCTTGGTTATTGAGGAAAATACACAGAATGCTAATCATTTAGCATTGTATGGTTTTGCAAATCAGACATACAAGCTTATCATTAGCTTCACAGCATATTTGCCTCAGTCATAATTTTGGTTAAATTGTATGATTTTACCCTCTTAATACTGCTGTTACATTAATTAATAATTAAGTTCTCACACACTGCAGGAGAATAAAGTTCTGCCCAGGCGTTGTGGAGAACAGGCTGTGAGAACTCCCAAACTAGGGCTGTGTGAACAAAATGACATCATTCTGTTCTTGCAGCCCTGGGAGCAAGAGGACATTTCTCTGTTCTGGCGGAGTATGTAGCAGGTTTAAAACTGTGTAAAGAGTAAGAGTTTGGGGTTAAATAGAAGGGGATTCTCTTCCTGTTCCTCCGTTTGCAGTAATAACCTTGCAATGGACACTTCAGAGGCAAACGTCCATGGTAGCTCTGGGTCCACGAGGCTGGACAGTTTGCGAGGTTGGCACCTCTGAGACACTGAGGGATCTCTTCCCATGAGTCAGTGCCTCTGCAGCCCCCGAGCAGAACCCGCTTGTCTTGACCTTAATCAGAGGAGGCACGTAACCAGTCAAAGCTGTCTGATCCACTACATGTTAACTAGAGACGGTTGTCACACAGTTTAGAGTTGGGCTCACATCAACATGCCCTGTGTGGGTTGGTGCACTTAGCGTTAGTTTAATTACATTCATTATGCTTTTGTTCCCCATAGATCACGAGTGTCAAACATATGGCCCGTGGGCCAAAACTGGTCTGCCAAATGGTCCAATCTGGCCCGTGGAATGTATTTGTGAAATGCAAAAATGGCACAAGATATTAATCATTTTAGTTCAGGGG
Organism: Fowleria isostigma; assembly: GCA_029814645.1. Classification (NCBI taxonomy): domain Eukaryota; kingdom Metazoa; phylum Chordata; class Actinopteri; order Kurtiformes; family Apogonidae; genus Fowleria; species Fowleria isostigma. Next base: position 6,170 of record JAPTGZ010006504.1, read on the forward strand.
CCACATTCATCCCAATTTGATCTTCAGTGGGTTGGACCATTCAAATCCAGCCATAACAACCTATAAATACTAACAACTACAGTTTAAGTGTAAAAAAAAAAAAGGTAAAAGAAATGTGAAAATGTTTACATTTGGGTGCTTCTATGAAACTGGGTTTATTTTGGTATCTAGCACTGCCAGCTTTTTTAGACCTAATAATTAAAGAAAAATTTAGATTAATGATGAACTCAGATTAATGCAAAAAAATATACCCTTACTCTGAGCCATCCCAACATTAATTAATTTTTAATTAAATATTGGGGCCAAAAATAAGACTAAAATTGGGACAGGAAAACCTACCAAGGTGTCAGTGCATTTGATCTTGAAAACATGTCTGTAAATGGTCTTATATAGGTCTATAAATAAAGACACTGTGTTAAATGTGTCGATCCTAGTGGTTTTTCTAATCCAGACATGTGGGTTTTTCATGAAACTGTCTCATTACAGGTTTCCCATCGTGTCCGCTCTTGTTACACGTGGAACCTGTCCATTTAAACACAAATAAATTGTGAGTGATTTTCCAACAGCGGTAAGTTTTGTGAAACACTCTGCCTTGTATATTTACTTTGATTTCCTAAATCTGTGTGAGAATGAAAAGATATTAAAAAAAATAGTAGCGTGTAATTTTTCATGTCCTTCTTACCATGCTACACAGATTTTTGTATAAAAATAATATAAAAATGTGTTTTATCTGAAAAATAGGTTCTCTTTTATTTCAGTAAATTTATTTTATTTTTAAAATAGACCAATCGTGCTTCATAACATTAGTCTGCAGCTGCTTTGAATTTTTAGCCCCTCTGTCCTGTTTTTAGGACCAGTTTCAGAGAAGCATCCAATTAAAACAATCCTTTCACAAAAAATTGAATAACCTGAACAAATAGGAACGATGTGAAATGTCTGAACAGAAGTAAGTGCAATTGTACCAATATTCTGCCTGTATTTGTAGACACTGTGTTCTGAATTGTAATGCAATATGTAAATGAGCAACTGAGACATAATAATGTGAAAACACACTTTCTTTCTTAAAAAATGTCAGTTTTATTTACAGTTTTTAAAGGATAGTTTTTCCTTTTTCACCCTAAAACACAGAGAAAAGGTTGTAGTTGACATTATTTTTATATTATTATAAAAGTTATCATTTTACTGGTCCGGCCCACTTCAGATCACATTGAGAGGATGTGGCTCCATGAGTTTGCCACCCCTTTGCCATAGATAAATGAAGTTCCGATTTGCTTTGCTTATTTGATGCAAATATTTGATGATGATTGAGGTGATGATTTGAGGTGCTGTAGTTGCGTTTCATGCAAGCTCAGTGAAAAAATTAAACAGTCACAGCCAGCTGTCATTGAGACTCTGCGGGTGAAGGCAAGAAATCTGGAGTTCAGGAAGGATGAACTCAAATCTCATGCCGTTAACGGACACTAAAAGCATCTGTTTGTGAACAGAAGCGATGCTGAAGCAGAAGGTGAGCCGTCGCTGAAGCACTTGATTGGAATCTAATGACTGTTTAGGCAGGTACTACTTCCTAAAGCTGTTTCTAGAGGTTGATGTTCTGTGGACTCACCTTCCGGTCGGTACTGGGCGATGATGGTGACCACCTGTCCTGCACCTTTAAGAGCTGCTGCTGCTTGTTCATGTGTGGCTCCCCGCAGGTCGATGCCATTTACCTGTTTAAACAACAAGCAATAGTTTTATTACAGCTCTCCATTTATTGGACAAAGTAAAAATAACCACATACCAGAGACCATAATGAGAATGAGCCCTCACACAAATATGTTCCCCTTAATCCCACAGCAGCTCACACTTCACCAAAAGACTAGAGGCCTAGAAACTCAGTGACAAATTAAGGATACAAAGCTAGAAAAATAAGATTATTTTTAATTAAGACTGCTTTTTTTAATGTGCGTGAGGACATGAATCAGGTTATCTGCAGGTTTGAGGAAGGCTTTTTCAATATTTGAAACATTAATTTAAGACATTTTTACCTATAAAAAACCAAACAGCCACTGTCAACCAAAAGCAGCAACTGATCTATAATGTTTAAGAAACTCTGAACCAATAAACCTATCAATCGATGTAAATAATTGGTGTAAAGTGCAGTTTGTTATCTATTCATGGTCATCAGATATGACTTGTTTGGATGTTCAGAGGCTCCGTAGTGAACATGGAAACACCATCATCTTCTACAACATTGATTCACCAGTAAAACCCATGGAGATGAGTCAATGACAGTTGTTCGAGATGCTTGTTTTATGCTCAGTTTGTGATATATTTAACTGAAAAAGTCAACTTTTCAGTAGAAGACACTTATTATTACGTTCAGTTCTGACATCTTTGCTGAAAAGGTGACTTTTTCTTGAGTTTTCTGTTTCTGATATAATATTCCTCAACTTTATTCTGAGCTATTAAGAACATCTACATGATCAAAACTGCAAAATGAAGAGGATAATATAATCATAAACGGTGATCAATCAAATAAAAAAGTTAATGAGTAGTTAAAGAAGTTATAGAGAAAACCTATTTTGGTCCTGCCACGAAAGTAGCACTGGGTCTCTATGAGTTAAAACCAGAAAAAGCCTTATTTTAAAACCAGTGAACTCACTAATTATGAGGATGTTTTAGTGAAAAATGTCGCTTCAGGGCTGAAGAATAAAATAATGATAATCACTTTGAACATATTGAAACATAGTTTTCCATATTTAAAAGAAAAAATATTATTTTCTGTAGATATCAGCAGCTATGTTTTTTCATGACATATTGTATTGTCTTCAGGGTGTTACTGCTTTATTTGATATTTTTATGATGAACAAACATTTTATCATTATAACTGCTTTGGATATTTAGCCTCTAGAGAGAGTTTGACCCCAAGGAAGACCCTAAATATCTGTGTTCAACATTAAATAAGAATATGGATGGCACCTATATATTGTCTTTATTCATTATATGTGTCAGCTTTCACAACAATAAATCAAAGTAAAGAAAATGAAAAAAAATAAGCACTACCACACAAAAACAGAGATGACAAGTGTGTTTTTGTCTTGACGCATCTTCTTACTGCTGTCTTTTAAAGATAAGGATCAGGCCCAAAAATCACCCTTTAAACTGTAAAAACATAGTGATTGGTTATTTATTGTTATCAATCAAGCGTGTATGATCAAATTAAGTACATGCCTTAATCGGAGTCCTTTGCAACCTTTGTAATATGAAGTTGAAATGTCATTTGAAGCCACCAGTATATAAATAAAACGGTTTCATTTTGTGTTCTGTAAAGCCTACGGTTCTCCAATGCCTGGATGAAACTCCCCTGAGACCAAGAACAATTTCAGCACAGATACAAAATGTAGTTTCTTTGGTGCGTAACGGGGTCATGCATTTGTATTTGTTACTAAAACACAGGGACACAATGGTTGGTGAATAACTGTGGTGGTGAATATTTCCGAGATTTGACAGCAACAGAAAAAAACAATTAAAGATTAAAAAGGGGAATCCGAGTGTGTCAGTTCTTCTGTGTTTTACTCAAGAGCCTATGTTTAATTTTACAACTCCTTGCCCAACATTCGGTGTGCTGCTTTTTAGTGTCAGGACAACAGAACGGTGGCAGCAGACCAAACAGCCCCAGGTGTAAACGCGAAAAAGGAACCATGTCGGGCATGAACACAGTATGTGTAGTGTGCAAAGATGGATACGAGAGTGTATGCTCAATAGGTGGAAGGAGACACAGCGAGTTATTCTTAGACTTCAAAACCAGGCCACTGTTGGAACGCTAACTGCCTGCTTTCATCAAGGTAGACGGAGGTGCTGATTGGACCCAAACGACCTGCCAGAAGGTGCCACGTTGATTTAACGAACCACAGACCATACAGAACCAGAACATAACGAAATGACACCGCGTAATCCGCTACAGTGTGGCCTTAGTGTGGGAGGCAAACTATTACAATTAACCATAATGAGGCAGAATAATCACTTCCTTTCAGTTACTGTCCGGTGTAAAGTTGTTTATCATTTCAGTGAGTGATCGTATGGACAGACCAGGGATAAATTAAAGGAAATAACAGTTAGTGATATTCCTGAGGAACAGTTTCAGTGAACCATGGCACAGATTCTACAATCGGCAAACAATATTTTATAATGACATACTCCCTCTGTTGGTGTTTAATGAACTAT
>JAPTGZ010006542.1:0-10368 GCA_029814645.1 Fowleria isostigma
TGATAGTGCCTGGCATAGTGGCAGCCCACTGGTGTATGAGTGGGTGAATGTGAAACTAGTATTGTAAAGCGCTTTGATTACCATTAATGTGTAGAAAAGCGCTATATAAGTACAGACCATTTACCGTTTATGGCTTAAACATTTTCTATCAGTGCACGTAGACAAACCTTGCCCGGGGAACCGCAGGTGAAATAAAAATTTGTTCGTAAGTTGCCCTTTGTGCTCACAGACTAAACAACAGACTAATATACTTGTTCAGGCATTATGGTTTGTGTAGAATCATATGATATTTGTGAAATGTAAAAACACATTAAATGAGTGACTACTACACTATAAATATCTCAGTATCTGGGTAGATGAGAAACTTACTTTTGAAGTTTATATAGATACACCGTCATCAGAGCTCAGACTTAAATTAGGTTTTCTCCGTTGTAATAAATCACGTTTTCCTTTAATCCACCAAAGAAGGGATGTTGAAGTACTCTTCCTGTCGGTATTGGACAACGGGGATGTTATTTATGGGCGGGCGGCCAGTTCAACTCTTAAATCATTACATGCAGTATATCACTCAGCATTAAGATTCATCACTGGTAGTAGTTGTGGCACACATTGTCTTCCAAATCCAAAAAACTGTACCTGCTTTAACAGTGAGGAGAGATCAACCACTGTTTTTTATTTAGTCTCAGATCTACTGTCCTCAGATGCTTAGACCTACTCACAGTCATAATTTTCCCTCCGCGGTAGGTGACCCTCATGTCTAGACTCAACATGACTGACAATATTAATGCATTGAGACGCCTTTGTAACTCCGCCCCTTTCTGTGGGACAGACGAACTCACGGACACAGCACTAGACACAGTTACATAAATGACACAGTGATAAGCTATAACTACTGTCAGCAGCAGTAGCACAGGGTAATATAATGTGCAGTTTTAGCTTTCATTACTCCAAATAATTTTTAATTGTCAGTGTGATGTCCAATAACTTGTGGCATATTTCATCATCTCAGGTTATTTTACTACCATTGTTGACAGTATGTGTAATAAACATCTGCTATAATGTGTTCTTACAATGTGTCCCCTGAAGTATCTAATTATATTATCTCTGATTTTATGCATTTATTATTATTTGTTATTATTATTCATTGTGACTTTATTATTGTTAAATTGTTGTAACCTGTCTGGACAACAACAACATATAACGCAAGAAATTTATCCAGAATTAACCTGAATCACCAACCTTATTAACTTATACTGGTTTTGTTTTTATTTTAATGTATTACTTAACATGTTTTCATCAAATTATTGTCCATTCCTTACTTTTACCACTGTTTACATCTGCTACACATTTAGTTTGTTGCTTTTTGACTGTTATTTAGCTTTATTTGTGTGTTTTTATTTTCTGAGCCTCCACCTATAAAATGAAGGATTTTCTCAAAATGTGTTTTCAAATGTTATAAATAAAATGGGCAAATGAATAGAAGAGTTATAACAAAGGTCATAAAATAACAGAAAAAAACAGAAAACCAATATAAACGTAAATAACAAAATATAAAAGAGTAATTTTAGTATCTCATTTACTGTCGCTTATTAATTTTGTGTTGATTTCTTCAACCAAGTCTGGACAGGAAGTCCCGCTCACTGCCACTGATTGACAGGTTGGAAGTCACATCAATCTAAACAGTGATTTTTTAATTTTTTTTTCCATATTCTTTTCTTCTACACATATTTATATTCATAAAATGTTTTGAAATATATATATTTCAATTTCTACATATAATCATTGTTATATTTTTTTTTTCAAAGAGACATTTTATTATTTTTAAATCTCATTTCTTCATGTGTACCCCTCTATTACCCTGGTCCCCAAAGGGGAGGCAATGGGTATTGTTTTTGCTTTGGTTGCTTTGTTTGATTCTTTGTTTGTTAACACTTTAGCAGCAAAACTATTGGTTAAATTCATACAAAGTTGGGTTTATAGATTGCCAGTGACCCAGAATAGATCTGGGGTCTGTTTCACAAAGCAGGTTTAGTGAAAACTCTGAGTCTGTTAACCCTGAGTTTCCCACATTTCAGGGTTAACAGAGTTTTCATTAAATCTGCTTTGTGAAACGGACCCCAGATTACATTTTGTGAAAAGTAGGTAGTCTAAGTAGTAGTCCAAGTTCCAATTTTTTATGAATTAAAAAAAAATCTTCATTTACTTACAATGAGCGGAATGTCTCATGTAAAAACATAAAAATGTCTATATAAAAACATAAATTTTTGTTTCAATTTACTTGGAAAATATACAGAGGCAATCGATATGCTGACATCAGCACACGCAGACATGGTGACATCAGCTGGATCAATGCCAAAATAAGATACAATATGTATAAGGGGTGGGGTTTTTGTGCCCGATATCACTTGTTTTCCTTATTCTTTCCATTCTGTCTTTATTTTTACCATTATCTGTATTCTATTTATTCTTTCTGGTCCTCTTTAAATCCCTACATGTATTTACTTTTTCTACTATAACAGATGTATCTGTTAGCTCTTCTGTGATTACATAAAATTCCTCTTTCAGTCTGTTTATCTGCTTTTGCATTGGCTACATGGCTACTTGATTATTTATCATGTAAAATTATTATTAATGAATAAGAGTTCATGAATAATATTTGTCTTTTTTTTTTTTTTTTTTTATGAAATGATTATGCAATCATGTCCATTCTTTCAAATGTGGAGGACTACCTGTGTTTGGTGTCAGTGCCTGAATTTGAATTTTAATTGAATTTCTTAAGACTTCACTTTCACATCTTCCTTCCTCTGCTTTAACATCCAAGAAAGTAAGACTTTTTATCTGCCCCTGGATATGAGGTTCCCAGTGTTGAAAATGTATCTTTGTGCATTATTTGGGAATGTAATTTGAAAAACCAATGAAATAGCTGAAAAGTCTTAGACAATATGGTAATGACTACCCAAGTCTTAATTCCATATAAACGCCCACATGCTTTTTATTCTCCTGCTGCTCACATAACATCTATTACAACTTTCTATAGCTTTAGGCCAAGCTTTTCTCTCGTCTTTCTTTCTTCTCACCCTCTGTCTTTCTCTCCCTCTCATCTGCGCTCATTTCCAACTTTGCCACTGCACTCTGTTTTATTTCCAAATCAAAGTAATGAAATGGATCTTCACTGAGGTGATTTCGTAGCAAGCGAAAAGAGGTAGTGATTACTGCATCACGGGGAGGGATGACAAGTAAAATGAAAACAGGAGGAGGAAGTGAGTCGAGAGACAAATCAAAGAGGCCCTGGTACCTGACTTACTTTTATTTCACATTCCACCTGGATCTATAGCATTGTACCTTAAGGAAAAACTCACCTTTGAATACTCGAACACAGTCATCAATCTGTGGTGTTGAGTGGATTGTGGGAGTTCGTTTGTCATGAGGTGGTGGCATTTTTACTCTACAATGGATTTCTCTCTGTGTAATTGTTGAATCCTGTTGCAGAAGCGCATATCTGGATAGAAGCTCTTCTTTTTTGATTCAGAGGTGTTGCTTCAGACAGTTGATTTTTCCCCTGTCTTGAACTAGCGCAAAATATTTGTACACGTCTCTACATCATCTGTTTGGTCAGTCATTCGTGGAATGTGTTTCACCAAGGAACAAATTGAGAAATGTGTGATGCAGCAGCAAAACCTGCCCTAAAGAGTTTATTTTTTTTCTGCTGTTTTTCTTCAATAGTTAAAAACAAGTCAGTGGAAATAACAAATGGTGCTTTTTAATTCATTAACTGGAATTTCTGTGAATTCCCCGAAGTTATCAGGGTGAAAGGAGCTTAAGTGCACTTGCGAACCTCTGTTACCATGGGCCGCTGTATTGTGCTGTCGTGTCTACCTGCTTCACAGTCCTATTATAGAGACATCAGGGGAGTAACAGAGGCCGACAGAGACAAACAGGTCACCCTTACCTGGGCTGCAGGATAAACGATTTCCCCTCCACCACTGCTCAACCTCCCCTATTTTCTCTTCCTCTCTACTTTCATCCCTCCTTTTGCTCCCCCCATCAGCCCACCACTCTCATCTCTGTTCTACCTGTCTTGCTATCTGACTGCTTCTCTCCACCCTCCTCCAGCGGCCCAAACACCAACCCACCAACACCCTACTCCTCATCCCAACCCAATTTCTGTGCCCCAACAAGCCTCCCACCTCCACAACAGAATTAATATTAAAACGTGTGTGTGTGTGTGTGTGTGTGTGTGTGTGTGTGTGTGTGTGTGTGTGTGTGTGTGTGTGTGTGTGTGTGTGTGAGAGAGGGTGTGTTTGAGCAGAGGAATGGGAGGGGGTGATGAGGGGAGGACAGCATGTACAATGACCTTACTCACAAATCGTTGCCTCATGTACAGCAAGCATGTCCTTGTTGCAACACCACAACAGCTCCCAGCCGTAGACCACAGAATGGCATAAACAAACACTCACATAAACATGCACGCTGACTGTCTCTGTTCCTGCAGCAGCGTTGCCTTACGCTCATTATCTACCTTTAAGAATTCACTCAGTTTGCTTGGCTTGTATTTAACATGAAGAACAAGTGATACTCCCGTCTTGTAGGGAAGTATTGTCGCTGAGTGTAACACTGCTTTTTTAGGTCTGACACCTAAGTCAGGTGGAATAAGGAGGAGAAATGTGCCCGGAGCCTGTTCCTCTTTAACTGTCATAGAAAGGGACAAATGATGTCAGACTCTGTTGCCACTGCTTCAAAGATGCACATGTCCTTTTAAAAAGCCCTGGAGCTCTGGCATTTAACATTAACACAAGACAGGTGCTGTCATGCATTCAGCTCTGTGTCACCGGCGAGTCCTTGCGTATTTATGCATGCAATCTCATCTGCTGATGTATGATCACATGCATACTGTACGCGTTAATGCATCGGTGTGTGCGTACATATCTGTGTGGGTCTGTGCTACTGTGGCATAAATCACTGGAGCTGAGCAGGGGGCTGGTGCTGCTCTCTCCATCTGTCTCTGTCTGCAGGGGTGAGGTATTTTACAATGATGATAGGGTGAACGGAGGGAGGCGAGAAAAAGTGAGCCATGCTTGAGTTGTGTGGGATGGACAGAAAAATAAATGCTGGTATCGAAAGGCAGTGTGTGGATCATATGAATATGTGGAGAGAGTTGAGGGAAGGGATGCGCTGAAGCCCTCAGTTCCCATAATCCACATCTCTGCAGGGCCTGTTACTCACTACCTAAGATCTACTTGTGTGAAATAGATGCTGTTATCCAGGACTGAGAAATCACACCACCCATAATGTCTGAATGCTCCCTCATCTACAGACTGCACTGTCCACACCTATGAATACAGCTGGAAGCTACAAACTGTTGGGTCTTTGTAGAAGTTGTGCATCAGGAATATAGACAGACTGTATGAGCTGTCTCTTGATTAAAGGTCAAGGACAGGATTTGGATTAGCATTTATGGGATCAATAAGTAATGTTTGGAGATGAAGCACATCTGCTGCAAAAATGTATGTCTTGATGTAAGATTCGATGAAATATTTCCAACCTGAACTGAATGGATTAAGACCAAAATACTTGAGGTTATTACATTAAACCAAAAAGACTAAGACTGGCAGTGGACAAGTAAACGTATTACCTGAAATTAAAATGAAAAAATCCTGGGACAATGGGCACAAATGAAAAGGAAATAAAACTGCAGTTAAATTGTGCTTCTTTGTCATTTTCCGCCAGTGTTAATAGTTCATGGTGTACAAGAATAAAATGACTTTGCGGAATTTGGGACCTTCATGAAATAAAAACCAAAGTGAAACTCTTGATAAAAATAGAAACTAGTGTGAAGATTATAATGATGCTGGTGGTGAGGGACAGAGGCTCCAACATCTTATCTGAGACTGGAATCTGACCTCCGATCTGTGTAAGAGAGGCTGTGTTTGGACTCACTCATATATGTGTGTTTCATATGGTGCAGTGTGCTGTATGTGAACATTAATGCAGTGGACTACGCAGCTATGTAACAGCCAAGCTTATCACCATGGATACAGATACCTGTCAGATGTTTGCAGACGTTGACATTCATTTGTGCAATGTTTTTACAAAAAAAAAAAAACTGTGTAATTGTTGCACATATAAAACATTGTTTATCTCAACTGCAGGTGCTACAACACTAGCTTTTGGCTTGTTTATTTTTTTTAAGATTGCATTTTAACACCAAATAATCGTGTTTATGAAAATGTATCTTAGCAAATTTAGCAAATTGTATCATGGTTGTTACCTTACTCAAGTAAAAATTTTAGTTATCTATACTTTACTGAAGTAGTAATTTTTTCTTTTTTTTTTTTTTACTTCTAGTCCTTACATTTTCACACAATTCTCTGTACTTTCTACTCCTTACATTTTAAAAATAGCCTTGTTACTCCTATTTTATTTTGGCTTGTTTTCATTCTGTCATCGATCAAATTTTTAAAAATTCAGATAAATGGTGCCATCCAGATAAAGTGAACTTGATTATCGTTGGATGCAAAGTATAAACATATTCCATTCTGACATCCTATTGGTTTGTATGCAATCCATTGCACCTGACTTTTTGCATCATTCTAATACTTATATTCAAGTAGTCATCATATCTTGATGACTACCATGTTTATCGGACTATAGGTTGCCTTTTTTTCATAGTTTGGCTGGTCCTGCAACTGATACTCCAGTGCAACTTATATATGTTAAAATCTATAATTTCACATGTTCTTAACCCTAGAACACTATCGCTAAAATGAGTCCCATTGGTTTAACATGAAAATCGGGTGAAAATCACCCGGCGATAGTGTTCTAGGGTTAAATGTGATTTTCACACTGACCAAGGAGTAAACATTACCTACAAACAGAGGGCGCTCCAGGCTTGTGACAAGTACAGGTATCTGCTACACCTTTTTGTTCTTCAGTGGTTTCATTCTTCTTCATTGGTGTTTTTTTTGCGGACCTCCCCTGGAGGACTATTCACTGTCATAACCAACCCTGCCTCTACAAACGTGCATTTGTCTTCAGTGAAGGCAAAAAATAGTGATTGCACACCGAGGCGCAGCGGAATGGGAAACTTTATCCGAACATAGAAGTTGCAGACATTTGTTTTGACTTCACAGAGGAGGTCACGTAACCAGAGCTGCTCTTTAGCTCTGCAGCTAATGTTATAGCAACGCTATGCTAGGTGGCTAAAAATAGCCATCAGTTAGTTGTTCGGCAAACAAAGACCCAAAAATTCCTCCAGGCTGCCCTGGTGAGATCCATTCCCCACTGACATAAACCATACAGTTTAAGAGCTAACTGGCGAACAAACATCCAACAGCCACGTTAGCATTTGCACGCTATCATTCCGGGGCTAACATTTACTGTACACAAATCACAAGTCTCATCAACACCAGCTACAACTAGATTCAACTGACTAAATTCTGTGTCCATAATAAAAACACAGTACTGAGACAGACAAAGGATCTAAAAAACTGAACAAACACCTACTGGACAAACAGCCGTGATCACTGTAATATATGATATATTTGATATTACAGTACGTAATGATAGTGAATATGCTAACATCTCCACTAGCCTAAAAGCATCATTGATAAAATAAGTTCATAAACAAGTAAACACTGTTACAACCAAGAGTATCACCAAGAACATTATAACACATTATTATAACATGCTGTTGAAGATGAAATGTCTGTTCTCGGTCTCGGATTGTGTAAAATAAAGTTCAGAGCTAGCTGCTTCATGTGCAGTGTTCGTACAGAGACATTTCAGTCTCGCCTTATGCAGCGCTTAGTTTGTGACTGACACAATGCTAAAAATAAAATAGATTACCGACAAAGAGCTAGCTTCACAGCTAATGCATTAATATTTTCTAAATGTTTGACTGATACAACAGACACTACAGTCAAATCCCCTGTTCTAGTGTATATGAATAAAGAACAGAATCATTCTGTACCTGTGCAGATGAACAGGGACAACTCCACATATTTTCATTTCACTCCTTCATTCTCTCCATTGGTTAAATGAATGGCAACATTTATCAGTGTTTTAGTCCATACTGTCACTCTCCCTGTTTATCTTTCTTCTATCCCGCTCCCCCCCCAAAAAATGTGACTTATACTCCAGTGCTACTTCTATGTGGGTTTTTTTTCCTTCTTCATAATCCATTTCTTGACAGGTGTGACTTATAGTCCAAAAAATATGGTAGTATGAAACACATGTTAATGCTCAGCAGTACATATATATATGGTTTTTTAATACATTCACAGCAGAATCAAATGTATTCAATGGGCACATATGTGACAAACAGGTAGCCTAGTGCATCCCAAATTTTTCAACATTAACATTTTAATATAACATTATAGTCATTATGGCCTTTAGAAAAATGTTTTTTGGGGAGGTAAGGTAGTGCATCATAGGCCTCTTTTATACTTTAAGTAGTTTTGAAACCAGTACTTTTACAGTTTTACTTGAGTAAAAAGCTTGAGTTGATACTTCAGCTTCTACAGAAGTCATTTTTAAACCCTAGTATCTGTACTTCTACCTGAGTGATGAATGTGAATACTTTTGACACCTAAATTTGACCTAAATTTGCCACCAAATTTCCTGAGCTGACTATTCATATTTAGTGTTTTAGGTTGTGAACCCATGCCTAAATGCAGAAAACACACTAATTCCAACTTACCATGAGACATAACACGAAGATACAGTACAGCCACAGCAGCATACAGAGACATTTGGGCAGTGTAATATACATGTGGATATTTCAGCTCTGTCACGTGCTGCTTACCACCGTAGTATTCTGGCCAGAATCACTATGCCAGTAGTATGTAGGATCCCTTGACACTGGCTGTTAACTGGTTACCTTCCTTCTATCAGTCCTGCTCACCTTTTCTTAACAGGATAAACTAAAGCAGAACAGCTCCTGAACAAATGTATCAGGTACTTTCTAATCAGGTTGTCACAGTGATGAGAGAAAATGCCCTTGAACCATAGAACAGCCACTACGCTGATCTTGTTCCTCTGAAGTGTCCTTGAGCAATGCAATGAATCCCTAAAACATCCTGAGATTGTCCCCCAGCTGACTCTGCAGCAGAGCAAACGAAGAAATTACACTGTAGGTTACATATGCAGCTAACCAGTTAAAGTAGCGGCTTTGACAGCTTGACTGGACACTTTGTTTCCTCTGATCCTGCTGTAGCTGCAAGAAACTGTGAGAGCTTAGTGGAGAAACAATTGAAAAGTTGGAATAGGTTTCGAGCCCTCATTTATGACTCATGTTGCATCCCTCATCCCTCCTATCAATTTGGATTACAGTTTCAAAGAGACTGAATGACAAAGACAGAGAGGAGGAGAGACTGTTGGCTCACATGGGTCTCCCATTGAAGGAGTGAGGGTCATGCTTGGTTGGCTTGGTTGTTAAGGTAGAGGGAGCAGAATCTCTCCTGACAGACAACCAGTAGCTTGCCACAGTGTAAGATTTGGTTCTGGGTCCTGAGATTAGCTCAAGCATGGCAATCTCTCCTTGGAAGCATTCTGGAGGGCTTAAAGAGGCAGTCATAGAACAGCAACACAACTGTGGAGTGGACACAGCCATGCCAGGATTTCTTCCCCCACAAATGTAGAATTAACCAGCAGACAAACACAGTCACCAGAAAACAAATGTTGCTACAGACATTTCTGAAAATCAAGGATATTATAGTCACATTACTGTTTCTTAATTCATGAATTTGATAAATTTATACATCACTGGAGCTTTGTGATCTTTCCTCACTGGCCAGCAGTTAGTGTGTAGGAATATGGATGGTTTGGTTTGTTCCGACAGAAAGTGGTTTTCATCTAAATATTATTAAATGTACGGTGAATTAATTGTTTTTTACATCTCTGCAGATTATTTCTGTATTATATTAAGTCATGGTATTTTTTCCTAACCAAATGTCTTAACCTGACCACAAAAATTATTGAATATTTATATAAATGTAATTTTCAAGAGTTGATCAAACTGATTAAAGCTAGAAGCACTGTTGTTGTTTTCACTGCTGGACACAGCTCTAAATGACAGGAATGGAGGTCACAGCATTAAATCTACATGGGTGAGTTTGATTATGAATGTATAATTTATGGCAGTATGTACTGTAATATGTGAAGAAATTTACATCTATTAATACTTTATCTGATTTTCTACCAGTTCTCTTTTATACTTCTAATTCATTATGCATAGTGTGTTTGCCCTTGTATTCTATTTTTATTCTTATATTCTATTATTTTTACTGTTTGTCATCTATCTATCTATCTATCTATCTATCTATCTATCTATCTATCTATCTGTCTGTCTGTCTGTCTGTCTGTCTGTCT
>JAPTGZ010006579.1:0-10364 GCA_029814645.1 Fowleria isostigma
GAAAGGTGATTGTCTGTGAGGGAGCTTTGGATTTTGGAAATGGACAAAAATGTCCAGGGGTCATACGAGGGTTAAACAGCAGCTCCGATTACGTGACCTCCTCCGTGAAGTCAAAACTAATGTCTGAAACTTTAATGTCCAGATAAAGTTTCCCATTTCGCTGCGCCCCAGTGCCCAATCACTATTTTTTGCCTTCATTGAAGACAAATGCACATTTGTAGAGGGAGGGTTGGTTACAGCAGTGAATAGTCCTCCAGGGGAGGTCCACAGAAAAAAACACCAACAAAGAAGAATGAAACCACTGAAGAACAAACTGGTGTAGCAGATACTGGTAGTTATCACAAGCCTAGAGCGCCCTCTGGTGGTAGATAATGTTTACTCCTTGGTCATGTTGGTCAGTGTGAAATTACATTTAAGAACATGTGAAAATATATTTAATTTTTAGGTGTGGATGACAGACGATAACAATGAAACTTTGGTTTATTACTGTTATTTCCTGATGAGGATGAGTAAATATTAGTTTGTGTCAATGATAATTGCAGTATTTATCCATATATAATTATTAATATGATTAAATATTGAACATCAACTTCAGTCATGAATGAAATCAGTCAGTATACAATAATCATAATAATGGTAAAACTGTGATTACTCCTTCGACAATAATCGTACCAACAGAACCCATCATCGTTGCATCCCTACCGCAGCAGTTGGCACACAGTCCACTTCCCTTTTATAATATAGGTTCTTTAATTAAGAGGCCAAGTCTGAAGCAGACACGTCCCCCAGCCGGGGTCGGGAACCCTACTGTTTATGTTCAGAGTTTTATTATCCCTATTCTTCCGTTGATAAAAGTGGTGCTGCAGGCTAAACTGTGCAAGCCAGAGTGGTGAAATTGGTCCAGACCCCTGTACATACCTCAACACAAAAAAAAAAAAAAATCACATGTTTACCAGCAGGGTGCACTGTAATCAAGGCAAAAGCATTTTGGCATAGTAGGTAACTAAGTTATCAAAAGAATTTTGTTTGGTCAAAAAATATGCAAATTAAAAACAATCAAATTTTTCATTGCAAAAATTTTGTTCTTTAGAGTGTGTGATGTGATCAACTGTTACCATGGTGATAAGCTGTCCAGCAGACATTCAAGGTGAATTGTTCTGTTTACATTGTTATGGGACACCAGTGATTGACATTCAACATAGTCAAACATACACATACAGGGCCCATCGTCCTTCAGGGCTGACTTCAGTGGGCTCTGTTGAGTGTGGGGCCAGGTAGCACAAGGAGACGAGGCCCCCATTCATAACTGCTTGCAGTTCTAGTTATCAATATTCTGGTCAGTGTTGGTGAATAAAGAGTATTTTTGAATTGTGTTTTATGGTCTGAATTCGTCATTCAAAGTGGTCAGTAACATTAAAATAGATCCTGGTTGAGTGTTTTTGTCTACATTGTCCAGATCCACTAAACTGGGCCTAAACTGGGTGTGAACTGGGTCTAAACTGGGTCTAAACCGGAACTAAACCTGGTCTAAACTTGATATAAACTGAGTGTAAACCAGAACTAAACTTGGTCTAAACCGGGTCTAAACTGCTCTCTACTGGATCTAAATCTGGTTTAAACCTGATCTAAACTGGGCCTAAACTGGGTCTAACCTGGGTCTAAACTGGAACTAAACCTGGTCTAAACTTAGTCTAAACTGGCACTAAACCTGGTCTAAACCTGATCTAAACTGGGTGGAAACCGGAACTAAACTTGGTCTAAACCGGGTCTAAACTGGTTTCTACTGGATCTGAACCTGGTGTAAACTGGGCCTAAACTGGGTCTAACCTGGGTCTAAACTGGAACTAAACCTGGTCTAACCTGGGTCGTCTCTACTGGGTCTAAACCTGGTCTAACCTGGGTCTAAACTGGGTGTATACCTGGTCTAAAGTGAGTCTAAACCAGGTCTAAAGTGGGCCTAAATTGGGTCTAAACTGGGTCCAAACCAGGTCTAACCCTGGTCTGAAGTCTCCTCGTCCCAGCTGATCCTCCTTTCTGGTCATGCTTGTGTTTTTTCTTCTCGTTCATTTAACGCCGTGGATCCAGATGGTGCGATGCGATGGAGGTGAATCTGACCATGTGTCTGGTCTGTCTGAGGTCGTTTTTCTCTTTTTTCAGCCAATCAGACCCTCAGCAGGACTCATTACTGGTCCCTGATTGGCTGCAGATGGCGGCGGGTGTAAGTGATGGCGTGGAGGCGAAGTGAAGCCTGCTGGGAGGTGGATGACACGGCAGTGAGGAGGCCGGTGTGTGTTTGGACCCCGTCCCTGCGGGGGGTCGGCGTGTTATTATCCTGCGTCTGTTTGTTGAATAAGGCTTTTGTCAGTGTGGGTTTTGTCGGTGTGTGGTGAATATGCGTCTGCGGTGTTTGTTGAACATGGAACCCTGGAGGACATGGTCCAGTTCTGCTTTTGTCCCATCCGTCGTCCATCAGGTGGATTAAATAAGGTCCAATGACGGAGGAAGGCTGTTGCCATGGACGCAGCCAACGTTGCTTCGTACAGAACCGCGTCGCCACTGATAAGAGGTTTAACTTTATCACCAGCCCTATTGATGGACAGCTCTACCACCGCCGTGGACGAGGCTCCACACAAATGGATTTGGACCAGGTCCAGAGTCTTAAACGGACAAATGGAAGTTTATTATCATGATAGAATTTATGACAATTAAGTTTCTCTGCAAAGTCTATAAGAAATTTAGCATAATGGTTTAATTTACTGGCACTTATTTAGTGATAGCACTGTGTGGTATCTGGACCAGGACTCTACAGCAGAGACGGACCTCCATGGACCAGATTTATAAGCCCAATGCTTTCCACAGATGAACAACGGTCTGTAAAATGAAGAAATACTGACCAAACCAACCAACAAAATGATTAAAAATGAAAAAGAAAGAGTACTATAGGCTACAAAATAGATGAAAATGAACAAAAAACATTTTAAATATACAACACAGTGATTAAAAATTAATATAAAAATACCATAGGCAACAAAATGAACAAAAAACAACCCAAATATATAACGAAATTATTAAAAATGAATTTGAAAGAATACTATAGACAACAAAATGGATTGAAATGAAGAAAAATCAGCCTAAATATACAACACGAATGTAAAAGAATACTACAGGCAACAAAATGGATGAAAATGAACAAAAAACAATTTAGATATATAACACAATAATTAAAAATAAATATAAAAGAATACTATAGGCAACAAAATGGATGAAAATGAACAAAAACCAATCTAAATATACAACAAAATGATTAAAAAAGAATATAAAAGAATGTTATAGGTAACAAAATGAAAGAAAATTTACAAAAAACAGGATAAATATACAACACAAATATTTAGAATAAATATAAAAGAATACTGTAGGCAACAAAATGGACCTAAATGAACAAAAAAATAGCCTAAATATACAAAAAAATATTTGACAAATATAAAAGAATACAAAATACACAAACATAAACCAGCTTATATTGAACTAAACATAGGGTGGAATAATTTTTTCCACGACTATTTGGGTTTTTCATTATTTTCTAATTTTGACTTAAATGTTAAATACGACCGAGAAGCATCAGAAACCAAGATTAATATTAACACCAAATGGTCCATCCAGACCACTGGGGGGCAGTGTGGACATGGACCAGTGGTCCATCCAGACCACTGGGGGGTGGTGTGGACCATGTGTGTGGAAATGACATGGACGAGGAAACTGAACTCCGTCAGATTAGAGTTACAGACTCAGCTGTTGAAGTGTGTTTAGAGGCATAAATATGGAGCCTCCGACTGTAGATTAAAACATCACAAAGAAAGAACCCACACTGAACCCACAGAGCTGAAATAAATTCATATAAAGTATCCATGAACAAACTAATGAACTACATGTGCATATTGATCAACCAAACCAGTGAAACTCATATATGTGTCAAATCCACATGTATTCTCTCATTGTCATGTATCTTTTACTGACATTAAGTTTTGTAGTTCATGCTGTAGAAGTGTCAAGTACAGAAACCTCCAGATCTCACCACGGTACATGTTCCAGTGCCTGTATTTGGATGGACAGATGGTAGTAGGTTGGATGGAACAGACTGGAGAATGTGGACTGACAGGAGGCATCACTCCCACAAACACTGATCTACAAGATTCAACGTTGACTGTTGACAGGATACATGATGATGTTGATGTGTCAGAAGAACATAGACACACCTGAACCTGTCGACATCAGCAAAATGGAACTGCATGTAGTCAATACTCCAATAAACTGGGTTTAAAGGCTATCTTTACCTGTCTGACTGTACCTGTCTGTCTCTATCTGTCTGACTGTACCTATCTGACTGTATCTGTCAGACTCTACATGTGTGACTGTATCTGTCTGACTGTATCTGTCTGACTGTATCTGCTTGACTGCATCTATCAGACTGTACCTGTCTGTCAGACTGTACCTGTCTGTCAGACTGTACCTGTCTGATTGTACCTGTCTGACTCTACATGTCTGACTATCTGTCTGTAAGTGTGTAACTGCACCTGTCTGACTGTACATGACAGACTGTAAGTGTCTGACTGTGCCTGTCTGTCTGTCTGTCTGCACCTGTCTGACTGTACATGACAGACTGTAAGCGTCATACTGTGCCTGTCTGTCTGCACCTGTCTGACTGTACGTGTACTGTAAGTGTTCGACTGTCCATGTCTAACTCTACCTGTCTGACTGTACATGTCTGGCTATACATGTGTGACTGTAAGTCTCTGTCTGTACCTGTCTGACTGTATTTGTCTGACTGTGTCCGTCTGACAGTACCTGTCTGTCTGTATCTGTCTGTCTGTACACATAGTTAGATTTTCATCTGTTACAGATTCATCTGTGACCTGTTGTACATTACGACTGTTTCTTTTTTGGACATTAGGTCACAGTGTTGGATTGTGGGTGTGTACTTCCTGTCTGTACTGGTGTTGATGGTTCAGAGGTCCACTTGGGGTGGGTTTCGTGGCCTGGTTTCAGTAGAACCAGACATATTTGTCTGTGTGCTGTCTGCTGTTGGACATCTGAGACAGACCCCGGGGTTGGGCTTACAGACGCTGTTCAAACGGACCGTCAGTATCTGGACCTGAGTCACTACGCTGAAGACTCTGATCCATCACCGGGCCTTCAGCCCTGCATCAGCAGCGCCCTCTAAATTAGCCCGCTAATGCTAGCCAATAATTCACTCCACCTCCTGCCCAGAACAGGCCGATCGATCGCCAGGTTCAGTCAAAGCCCTGATTTGTTTAGTTGTAATGAAGCGGTGTAATTCAGCCGCAGCTCTCCGGCTGACGGCGTCTGGCGGCGTTACAGATGCTGTTTCACACTGATTGGATCGGTACTGATGAGCGCTGGTGGGCGGCATCCTCGTCACTGAGTCGAGGAGGTGAGAAGGAGATGCAAGTCGCGTTGTATGTCATGACAGTATTTGGTGTGATGTACATATACAATTTGAATGCATGTCAATTTACCTAAACTCAACCCTAAACCTAAACTCTACCCTAAACATAAACCTAAACCTGACCTTAACCCTAACCTGGTCTTGGTCCTGGTCCTCCCCTTCTTCTTCCTCTTTCTCTGATTTTTAATTCAGTTGAATGGACTGATTCCTCCTCATCTTCTTCCTTCTCCTCCTCTTCCTCTTCTTTCTCCTCCTCTTCCTCTTCTTTCTCCTCCTCCTCCTCCTCCTCTGGTCTTTATTTCAGTTGAATGGTCTGATTGTGTCTATGAATGAACCGTTGGTGAATCCACTCATGGTTTGCTCAAGGTTGATGGTGGATGAGTCTGAGGACTGAGTCCAGGTCAATTGGGCACAAAATAACAAACACATGTTGTCATGTTGACCAAAAAACATTCATACAGAGGGTTAAGGCCAGTAACACAATAGCATCGTAATCAAGATCCACTTACATTTATCAAAACCTATGTTCATATTCATCTTAGGGCTGGGAAAAAAATTGATTTAATCTAAAAATAAAATTTGTTGATCAAATCAATTTAATTTTAGAAAATCAATTTTCCCATCATGCAATCTGCCAACTATATGTCCTTCTGGATTCTTGTAGTTCTATGAGGTCAGACCCCCCCCCTATCCCGCGTGAATCACAGTCACAAAAAACATAGCGGAGACATCCAGCAGTTCAGAGCAGCTCAGTCACAACAACAGTTCTACCACTTCAGTCGTTTGGAATTGGTCGGGATTCACGGCGTAGATACATGACAGACAAATCCTTGCAGTAAAACAAAGTGTCTTCTTCTTCAATAAGACCCCGCTAGCACCGCAGCCAAAACAAACAACTGTCAAACAACTGTCTTAATAATGGTGCACTTGTTTGAACCGAACCGATTCGGTACGGGGCCTTCGGTTCAGACGTGAACAAATGAATACATGTTGCTTATGTGATGAACACAAACAGGGCGACACCGCAGGGTTTGGCAATGGTGGATTCTCAGCGCGACGCACAGAAGCCAGTTGGACGTTCGAAGCATTTTAACATTCATTTTCTGTTTGTTGCAGCTTTGTGGCACAAGAGTCCACAGGTTCATTTATAGAAAAAATAATTTTATTTTTTAACTCAAGTTGGTAAAACCCAGTGGACTTGTTCCTCTAGTCAGTCACCGTGTCTCTGTTTTGGCGTGAGGTCATATTCACAACATGTTCACGTCAGGGAATACTGTGAGACCTTCAAGAACACTCAGTAAATTACAGTCTTTGCAATAAACGAACATTGAACATTCAAAATACAAAACATGTGGGGTGTCTCTTAATGCACAAATGACTGAACAATGTTTAGTCTAAATATCCATAGGTCCTCCCATCCCCCCCCCATTGGTCTTCTTCATTGTACCAAAATTTTCTGTGCCACTACACCCGTATGACAAGAACAGGTGGAAAATGATTATGGAGGCGATCAGTTCATATATCGTCATAGATATGCGGCTAATCTATTCTGTTGAAAAGAAAGGGTTTAAGAAGTTACTGAAAGTTTTGGATGCTAGGTATATTTTACCACCCGCAAGTATTTTTCTGACGTCACACTTCCTCAGCTGTACAATACTACGACAAAACATACAAAGTCCGTTTTTCTTCAGGTTCCTGTTTCAGATATAATAATCCTCAACTTTAACCTGAACTTTAATGAACATCTACATGATCAGTGAATTAAATAAGGAAAATACTTTTTTTTTTACTTAATTTTTATTTAGTTTTGCTCATACAAATATGAAAAAAAATATGCAAAGTATTTTGCACACATATACAATTAAACATCCCAATATGGCATACATCTGCGAAAATACTTAATTTTCACCGAAAATGCAAAATACAAGAGATAATATTACTAAATAATATAATATTACTAAAATGGAGATAAAACTACAGAGAAAAAATAATTTGGGAACTGACACAAAAATGACACTGGGTCCTTATAGGTTAAAGGCAACCATGCACTTATTTTTCATTTTTACTAATCCATAAATGCAAATGTTTATATGTTCAGCTCCAGAGTTACCGTGGTTACACATCATCAGTCCAAATGTTAATGACTGAAATGTTTAAAGGATGCCAGTAGTCAATGTTCATTGCTATATCTAAACTTACAGGACCACTCTGTTACTTTTATAGGTGATCTTTTGAAATGATAGCAATGAAAATCCACTATGGTACCTTTAATTAGTAAACTTGTGTTATTCTTAGTTATTGTGAGGATGCACAGTGTTACTGTGTTGAAACCAATGACTGCCTTTGCTTTATTTTGAAGGTCTGTCTCAGTGCACTGAAAACAATAAAATTACTGGGTTTTTTTTCTCTATTTTTGCAGTTTGCATTTTACATTCATTCATTTTCTGAAGCTGCTTTATCCTCACTACGGTCGCTGGAGCCTATCCCAGATACTTATGTTCTTTTAAGTAGGAAATTAAAAATCGAATCGAAAATCGAGTTTTTCATTAAAAAATTGGAGATTGTTTTTTAGGGTAAGTCACCCAACCCTAGTCGACCATGGTCCTGGTCATTAGAATATCATGAAAAAGTTGATTTATTTAAGTAATTCCATTCAAAAAGTGAAACTTGTACATTATATTCACCCATTACACACAGACTGATATATTTCAAATGTTTATTTTTCGAAATTTTGATGATTATACCTGAATACTAATGAAAATCTCAAATTCAGTATCTCAGAAAATTAGAATATTACTTAAGACCAATATAATAAAAAAATTTCGAGAAATGTTGGCCAACCGAAAAGTATGACCATGAAAATTATGAACATGTACAGCACTCAGTCCTTTTGCCTGAATTACTGCAGCAATGCGGCGTGGCATGGAGCCGATCAGTCTGTGGCACTGCTCAGGTGTTCTGAGAGCCCAGGTGGCTCTGATAGTGGCCTTCAGCTCTTCTGCATGGTTGGGTCTGGTGTATCACGTCTTCCTCTTCATAATACCCCACAGATTTTCTATGGGGCTAAGGTCAGGCCAGTTAACAGGGATACCATGGTCCTCAAACCAGGTACTGGTAACTTTGGCAACAGGTCCAAGTCCTGTTGGAAAATGAAATCTGCATATCCATAAAGTTGGTCAGCAGCAGGAAGCATGAAGTGCTCTAAAACTTCCTGGTAGACGGGTGCGTTGACCTTGAACCTAAAGCCACATTTCCACTAAAATTAGCGAGTCGACCCACGTTTTAAAAACCATCATCAACCCACTAACAATCAGCATTTGGCCTTTCTCCATTGACCAAAAAAAGCCAAGTCTCCTCACTGGCAAAGCTGCGTGGCCTCCGCTTCCCCCGCTGTGCATCTGGTGACATCACCACGCTGGGATCACGTTGATGATGACATCACAAGTGCAACAGAATTCAAGGAAGTAAACAATGTGGAGCAACACAAAAGCGAGTCAGGCGGTGGTCAGTGTCCTTTCTTGTTTTCCACTTTTGTCCATCCTCAAAATGGTCGTTCACGAATCTCGTTATCTTGCCAATGCTGCGACATGTTTCTCAATCCAGTCTTGATTCGAATGTATGCAGAGCTTTGTTGTGGCATATGATATAAGATGCGACTGGCGTGATGTTATGACCCATCACGTAACGCTCCACATCATCATGTAAACTAGCGGGTTGACTCGCATCTGGCATTCCCAATGCATGTCAATCAGAGCCGAGCCGATTGAAGGCGATTTTAACTTGCATTGCTTGCTGAGTTGTTTGACGCCGGTCGACGTGGGTCAGTGCGCCTTTTCCACTACCACCAAAAGCTGATTGTTAGCGGGTTTAAACAGGTTTTTTGGCCAGTGGGAAAGGGCTATGGGAAAACACAATGGACCAACACCAGCAGATGACATGGACCACAAAACCATCACTGACTGGGGAAAGTCCAAAGTCCTCTTTTCAGATGAAAGTGAATTTTGCATGTCATTTGGAAATCAAGGTTCCAGAGTCTGGAGGAAGAGTGGAGAGGACCACAACCAACGTTGCTTCAAATCCACTGTGAACTTTCCCCAGTCAGTGATGGTTTTGTCTGCCATGTCATCTGCTGGTGTTGGTCTTCTGTGTTTTCTAAAGTCCTCAGTCTACAATCATCTACCAGATGACACTAGAACACTACATGCTTCCTTCTCTGACTACCTTAATGGAGATTATGATTTAATTTTCCAGGGGGACTTTTCACCTGCCCACACTGACAAAGGTACCAAAAGCTGGTTCATTGACCATGGTGTTACTGTGGTTGGTGGTCCTTCAGACTGTCCTGAACTGAATGAACATAGACTGTCTATCAGGTATTGTCAAGAGGAAGATGAGAGACCCCAGACCCATCGATACAGATGACCTGAAGGACCTATCAAAGACACCAGGGCTTCCATTCACATGAACAGGACCACAGGCTGACCACCTCCAGGCCACGCCCACATTGATGCAGTAATTCATGCAAAAACAGGCCTGACCAAGTGTCGAGTGAATATTAATGAAGAAATTTTTCAGAAGCCTGGGATTTCTGTTTAAAATATCCTTTTTTAAATTGATCTTGTGTAATATTCTAATTTTCTGAGAGACTGAATTTTGAATTTTCTTTTCTGTAAGTCATAATCATCAAAATTCCAAGAAATAAAGGCTTGAAATAGTTCACTCTATGTGCAGTGAGTCTAGATAATATATAGATTTCACTTTCTGAAATGAGTGACAAAAAATAGTGAATTTTGTCATGATATTCTAATTATATGACCAGCACCTATATGTATGTGTGTGTGTGTGTGTGTGTGTGTGTGTGTGTGTGTGTGTGTGTGTGTGTGTGTGTGTGTGTGTGTGT
>JAPTGZ010006589.1:0-10363 GCA_029814645.1 Fowleria isostigma
CAGGCTCCCAGGCCTCTGGTAGAGGACCCGAGTCTGAAGGAGACACCGCCCAGGTGGGCGAGAGAAAGATTTTTTTTTTAATATGTATTTCATCACATTGTTTTCTAATAAAAATCAAGTTCAAATAAAATGCAGGATATAATATCTGAGAATAACCTAACCTTATCTGAGAGAATTTTAATTATCTTCCAAATATTCATTTTGGCTGTTTTAAAGATGTTGCAGCTCTTTCATAATTCATAGTATGAAATTTGTTTGTTCAGTATTAATTTTCATCCTTGTAAATTTAAGCTCCACTGACTGTACATATCCTGACCAAGAAAAACAAAATTCTCACTTTGTGCAGTAATTTCACCCTGGTTTTTCTTCCTCCGTCCATAATAATATACATTATATAGCCTAAATGTCATCTAAAATTAATGTTTATTTGCAACATAGTATAGCAAACTGTTACATGACCAAAAACAAATTAATTTGAGCAAATAAATGCCTCAGTTTTAAATTCTGGGGTCATCAGAAATTTGTGATGTTAAAATGGGGTCACAAATGAAATAAGGTTGGCAACCACTGTGTTAAGGACATGTATTTGAGTGATTTATAGTTCACATGACATAAGAGACTGTAGTCAGGTCCCCGTTACATGTGGTGCAAAAACTAACATATTTCCTGGAAAATAAAAATATGTGTATGTTTAAATCCACTGCTATGTCAGGATAAATTGTGTGGAAAAATGTGTCAGTTCACACAAGAAATAATGGTAAACAATGAAATAAATATAATAACAGAGCACCAGTTTTACTTCAGTTTGAGGTAAGCAATAAAAATATCTGAAAGCCTGGTGGCAGAAAGTGGACGGTGGAAAATGAAGATGTTAAAACACCTAAAATGACATCTTGCTTTTGGAGTAGTGGATATATAACATCAATCTACAGATATATTGTGTTTTCAACTACTTACATTCACAGTTAAGTCAAATGTTTACTCTAAAGTCATGATTTATTCATAAAAGCTTTTCCTCCTCAACCAACTGCAATTTTTTTTTTTTTTTTAATATTTCACTAGGGTTTTGAAATCCCAACATTTCCACTCAGGTTTTCCAAATGTGAATAAAAAAAAAAAATGGTGAATGGAAAAACACATTCTATCCAGAGAGGCAGTGTGAATGTGTCATAAGCAAAGTACAGAGGCCTGATGTGAAAGATAACACTATTATTTTGACTACAAATGAGTTTAGAATTTTTGACACATACAAAGTACTTATTTAGGAAGTAAGTAAAGCTACTTCTAAATAAAAAAAAAGAATAAAGTATTATTATTTGGTTATTAAGTAATAAAATCACAGGTCCAAAATCAATGTGGTACTGATTTAACACTGAAATACTGAATAAGCTGCTTGAGGATATAGGATGTGTTTTTTAAGTTAATGAGTTTTTAAAAAGACAGAGATAACATCCCATTTTCTCTGTTCAAGCCACTGAAGTTTTACAGGTTTGAGTCAAAAGTCAACAAAACAGCAGTGGCCTAATTCTTACATGTCCCTGTCCATTCTCAGAGCTCTGTGAGGTCTGAGGGGTTAAACAAGGTCCCGCTCTACAAAGGCCTGCTGAGTTCCCCCCGAGACTTATGGGAAATACTATAGCATGTCTGGCTCCTTAACAGGAAACCAAACCCATCCACGCAGACGAGGGCAAAGACATATAGAAGAGTTTATGTAGCTTCTGGAAAAAAAAAAGGATAGACATAAATGAGAGAAAAGTGTATGAACTTATCCTGTCTTTCTTCAAACTAGTGGATGGAATAAAGTGAAAAGTTTTTGTATTTTTAGAAACAAATTAATTTGCCACGCTGTTCACGGATCATTATGTAACCGACAGATGACAAACATCTGCCTCCAGTTAGTTTCATGTGGTGTTTCAAATCTTCTGTTGTGCACTGACCAAGAAAAACAAAAGTGTAACTCTTTTACATACGGTGTGTATATTACGGCGTGACACACAGGTTTAAAGAGGGATGCAACTTGTTTACCTCTGTTTACAACCTGGATTTGTCAGATAGATGTACCGATTGTATCAGAGGTGTGTGTCTGTTGGCTCCTCAGCCTTTGTATAAATCAGATATGTGATCAGCGACAGTACAGGTAGTCTGGTGTAAGCAGTGATTTGCCCATCGTGAATGATTCTCAAGCTCACCTGCATAGACCTGCATAAACCAAAAGGTATAAGGGCTTAGATTTTTCATCTCTGCCTGCCTTTTTCCACCTCAGACTAGTCAAAACTATTGTCATATCACACATTGGATTTGCATCAGTGCAATGCAGACAGATGTGAGTATGATCTGTAATCTGAGCTTCAAGAGGCAGCGCAAATAAACACATGAACCTGTTTACAAGACTTTTTATGTGTAAAGCACTTGACTCTTTATTTTCAGTTAGGGTTCAAAAGTCTTTTAGATGTTTTCTTGTATTCGTTTGCAAAACTTTGAACATGGAGCCAGGAAACTTAGCATAGAGATAGCTTTACCCAGTGAAATCCACCTACCAATTGCAGTTTCCACCCATTTCCAGCCTTTGTTCTCTGATAAAGTGTCAAACAAGTATCTGAGAATAAAACTTCAGACTTTGAGGAGTTTCTTGTTTTCTCAAGGAAACAAACAGAAATGTTTGTGTCAGTATTTCCAGGAACTCACCTTTCCCATGCCGGCGTGGGCGTGACCCATCTTGACCACCACAGGGTAGGCTGGGCTTTGTGCCTGCAGACAAGAGAGACATCAAGATATGAGCTAATGTGACAAACTCAGAATTACCACAGGATGGAGAGTCAGTATTTACTTTCTTGACATTTGTGGGAATGTCACCTGGATAGGGTGAGGGTAAGACATCAACTCTTACAAGAAAAGGCCTAAAATGTTGGCCTTGCTGGTATGGAAAAAATGCTAAATAAAGTTGTAAAAAATATATATATTTTTGGAAGTGAAAAGAAGAAAGCAAAATGCAACAGATTATGAGCTCTTGTGAGCAGCAACAAGGAGATCAAAGGTCAAACATATAGTACTTTTACCTCTTCTGCTGAAATACAACACAATGGGATGTTCTTTGAACACAACATCCAACAACATTATAAATGTCAGGACAACTGATGTCATCACTCTGGAAATAGATGTCACACTAAGTAGGGACATTCAGAACTTTTTGCTCCAACTAGATGACAGACATGTGGTAAACACCACATTAAGAGACACCCAAAAGGGGAAAACTATTTCCTTTGCAATTGATGGATGTATATATGAAGTGTCCAGAACCGTGGCCTTGTAAAGAAAATGCACTGGCTCTCATGCCGTCCTGCCAGACTGCCCAGTTTAGGCGGTGTGAGGTGGAGTCGGAAGAATGCTGGGTTTATTACACAAAACATCGACGTTCTGGGAAACTGAATGGAAGACCACAGCTCACTGGGATGGGTTTGGACAAACCCAACACACCACAAGCATGCTATTTCTCATAGTTTGTAGAACAGAGGTGGATGAAACATCAACAGATTGCTTCAAACCTCCCTGTGGTTTCAACGCCCCTGATAAATCTACTGATATGATTGTAAATGGGGTTTGTAATCTAAAGAGGGACTTTTCCAGTTGCAAAATCACTTTCCCCACTGCTATGCAAAAAAGCCATTTATGAAGCAATGCAATTTGATATCAACAGCCTTCAAAACATATCTGCAGCAATTATGGACAATCAGCTATCCAATCCAATTAATTACACAGGCAGGAACACACATTCCAACAATGTAATGGCAACTAGGTCTTCGGAAATATTCCAAATTCCCACTGCTTTTAAGCATGTTGCCTTAGACGTGACTGGTTAATAATAGGAGATGTGATAATGTGAGGAGATATAAAGTCAGACCTGTGAGGAGGAAGTGAACGCCCAAACATCTGCTATCACTTTATCCAAACACCGCCTTGACAGGCGATGGAAGTGCACATCCTAAAGTTGCTGTCAGCTTGTTTTGTGCAGAGTGGTGGGCAAAAATGCATCTGCTTAAGGGTGTGAGCGCTGCCTCTGTTGACAGGTTCTGACAGTACAGGCCTGGCAGACACGCTGCCAAGATAAAGTGTACTCTAATTTGCTCCATTATCACATTACAAGAGCCAGGATACAGAGTTACAGAGAAACTGTGTTTGCAGGTCTATTACTGCATCACAAGAGCAAATAGTTACTAAAGTTGGGATCAAATTAATATTGATTTAATAGATTTTAGAATAGACTAAAATAGATTTTTTGTAAGTGACGAGGTCAAAGACTTATGGGCCTACAGGACAACTATAACAAAACCATACCCTCAATATTGTCTTCTCTCCAAAGCTTGACAAATAAAATAAAGTTCCACTTTTAAAGTACAAGAAATCAACATAATTGGAAGACTTTTATTAAAAGGAAAATTGCTTACATCCTCATAAACAGGTCAGTAAAATAAAAAAAATGATCCAAATATTCAATCTCACCTAACTCACACACCACACAGGCCTGTCCTCCTGTGCAGTGGCATTAACTCAGCTATAAAAAGCAACTGGTAATGCTCTTTAACATTAATGTGCACATAGAAAATGCTATATTTTGGTTAAATTTCATACAGGGCTATATATGTCAGTTATTCTTAATGAGACAGTAAGTTCATTCATTTTCATTAATGAACTTGACATGAATTTTTATCATTTAAAGATCAGCATTCACTCATTTGAAGCAAGAAAAAAATATGTATTCTCATCATAAACTGTTATGTTTTACAAAAAAGCAGATTTATATCAAGATCAACAGGAGTTCAAAAACCTCTATAGCAGTTCTATGTGCGTGCACATGATGAATGATGATGATGCCTGAGGTTTTCTCAAGTATCTGTGAGGAGTCATAGGAGCACAGTGCATTTGTCTGCTGGACAGTGTTTCGGGTGGACAGGGTTACAGCCACCCACTCTGTCTGGACATGTTCCTCCCAGTCATTCCCATCACTGTGTCAATGACGGCAGACGGCGCACATGCCGGGGAAAGACCACATCCTCTGCAACAGACAGGGACATGCCTTCACTGTCGATGCCTTGTATTGATTCACAGACCACAAAATGATGTTACAGCACCGGATAAGGAGGATATAAATGGAGAATTACCTCAGTTCATCAACATTTACTCTAGCTCCACCACATGTAAGCCATAAAGTTTTTCCCTGACATTTTGAGACCATATGAGGTATGGTATGGTATGGTATGGTATGGTATGGTATGGTATGGTATGGTATGGTATGGTTTTATTTGAAGAGGGACAGTGCACGACAATAAATTGACCTATAGACAAGAGTCATAAGGAAATATGTTGGTGCCAGGTTATAGCAGAAGCTAATTTCCACCCATAGTCCCTGGACAGGCTGATGTTATACCATATAAATAAATTATGAAATAACAGTAAGTAGGGTATATAGAGAAAAGACCATTAACAGTTTACAGATGTATAAGAAGAAAATACATAGTAAAAAGGTGTCACATATCACACTCACACACTCACATACACACACAACTACTCTCATTCTCTCTCTAAAACACATAGTCATACAAATACACACTCACCACCTCCAACCAAATACATCCATCACTAGTGAGTGCACTATTGAGTCTTAAATACCAACTAGGGAATACAGTGTCACATCAAAGTTCATCTGCATGTCGTCATGTACTATGCCTCAGTTATTATGAATGACAGCTGTCATTAAAGGTTCAGTATGTCATATTTTCACATAATCACCTGTTTGTGAAGTGTGTATTCGAGTACATTTTGAGCGGGGACATGCTCATTTATTAACATTTGCTCCATTTTTAAACTAACAACAGCCTGTTATGACAACCTGTACAGTAAATTTATGTGTTCAATCCCAATGTTCTTCAGTGGCACTCTCCTCTATAGTAGCAACAGTGTGCACTGTTATCAGACAACCAGCTCCCAGCTCAACACAGTGTCCAAAACAAACATCAGAAGAGCACAAAAGCATACATTCCCCCTTCCAGATGTCTGAAATGGGTTTCAAATATGTAGGTATCTTTGTCACTCCTGCTCTGAATAAGTTACTCCCTCCTAATTCAAAGAGTCAAAAGTGATTTGACACAATATTCCACTAGCTTACAAAGCCAAAGGCTCTGGGAGGTTTATCCTTGCCCAATCTACAACTTTATTATTGGTCAGCACAACTTAAAACTATGTCAAATTGGTTAATGAACAGGAAAGATTCCTTAAGGCTGGGTCTGAGTTCCTATCATGTTATCCTAGAAGGCTTAATTCCCCTCCCTATTATCAATAATATAGATTGGTTAAATATTTCCAAAATAATTAACCCTAACCCTAATAATTGGCTACAACACACTACTAGATTGGAGAGATGTTAAGAAATATGTAAATATTTCCCCTATCATCTCTATCTGGCACTCCTGGCTTTGAACCCAGACCTACTGACACAGTTTAGGACTATCAGTTTGATGGAGCGGACTTCTGGGGGCCTGTCAGAGTTTGCAAACTTGTTGGTGTCTGATTTTGTTAGGTCATTTGAACAAATTAGGGCAGAGTTTGATATTTCCCAAAAAAGATTTTTAGAAGTATCTCCAAACTCATCATAATATAACATTTCTCTTGGGGACAGATAGGATCCACATGAAACTGTCGGAGCTGGAAAACATTATAGTTTTGGCCAAATCTCCCAAAGGACTGAAATCCAAGATCCACACCTCAATACTTCACTCTGATTCTTCAGACTATGACTCTCTGAAGCTGTTGTATGAGTGCGATTTGGAGGTTAGCGCAACAGACTGGGACAAGATTTGCAAAAGAATTTTCCCAGAATGTACCTCAATCACTATACATGAACAAAATTTCCAATTTTTTACTGGACCTATTATACACCTGCTCGCCTCCAGAGAATGTTTCCTGACAGCTCCAGTTTTTGTTATAAATGTAAAATACACAAAGGTACATTTATCCACTTGTCTTGGTCGTGTGACCGTATCCAGACTTTTTGGAAGGGGGTCCATTCTGTAATTGAGAAGGTCACAGGTAAACACTTTTCACCGACTCCTTCTTTTTGTCTTCTAAACCTCACCCCAGACTTGCTTTCTGACACAGATACCAAATTTTTGTGAAGAATTCTCTTATTTCTGTCTAAAAAGTGTATCTTGTTGTGATGGTATGCTCCTCAGGTCCCTACAGTAGATATGTGGATATCACCAATATCGGCTCTTACTCCTCTTGAGAATTGACTTTTGATCTTAATCACAAATCAGACAAATTTTGGAGGATCTGGGGGCCAATGCACTCCTTCTTACAGACTCACTGACTCATTAGTTGTCCCTGGAAGATGTTGGCTGCTTGTCTTTTCATGTATTTTCAAATATGTGCTACTCATTTTCCTATCTCCTGTCAAATTCTTATTATTTTATATATTTACATATTTATTATTTTCCGCTCCACTTTTATTTTAAGTTATCTACTTAATTATTTATTATTTAATTTAATTTATTTATTTATCTTTTGTCTCTCTTATCTAACTTTTTGAATTTATGGCAGTGCTCATTGTTAGTTTGGAGTGAGATTCTTTGTCTCTTTTTGTATATTTTATCATTCATTGCTCTTTCTATTGTTCATGCTCAAAAAATCTGAAAAACTAATAAAAAAATTATTTAAAAAAAAAATGAAAAGCACAAAAGCGTGTGAAAAACCAACACAATGAGCCTTAAATATTTGTATTTGGCAGTGAATATGACCTATTTGTTCTTTCTCTACTAAACCTGAAATAGATTCTGTCACTGGTGTGAACCGTGGGACTTTCTTTCAAACATAAGAGGCTTTTATGGGAAGAATCTTTATTATATTACGGTAATATTTTTTACAAGATTGTTCAACAAAACAAGTCTCTGTCCTTTTAAAAACTCTGGTGGCAACTAACCTCCATCAGTTCTCAGATGTGGTACTTTTGGTCTCAAACATCAGATTTCTGTTTCATCCCAATGGCATGAGTGCCTTTGCTTTTGTTCCCAGCAGAAATCTGTAAAAAGCATTCAGTGTGGTAAAGATGTTAAGAAGTCGCATGCTGAAAAAGCTAATTATATGGTTGGTGATTTCACCAGTCTAGGTTTCATTTCGTAACAGGCTCCCTTAATTTACAATAAATGTACCAGACTTCCAGACCTGGCACTTAATGGAAATACTTCAGGGAAGCCCATCACACCCACATTTCCCCTCCCTCTGAGTCACTTCGTTTGTGTGCTCAGGTCAGTGTCTGAAATGAATCACACATCTCTTACCCCAAAACACTTCAACATAACATTGCAATCTCAAAAAACATCTATCTGTACTGAACTGGCACTTCCATTGGAAGACCTTTAGACATCAGACATGTTTGTACATCTAAACAGGACAAATTACTTAAAAAATTCAAACCAGCAACTAAATATATATAAAATGTAAAAAATAAAAGTTTAATATTTAGATTGATTGATATTTAATATTTAGATTTATTTCTGTTTCCAACCTCCCACTGTCCAAAGGCATGCATTTAGTTTAGTTTACTTTAGTTTGAATATGCAATAACAAAAGTAATTCTACTTAGACCTTAGAAATAAAACAGATTGCAAGAAAGCATGAAAGAAAAAAAATAACTTACCCATATACGTGGAAACAAAGTATGACTTCTTTCACATATTCAAAATAGAGTGAAAGGAAGTATAATTTATTTAATTCATTCATTTTCCATACCCGCTTTATCCTCATTAGGGTCACGGGGGTTGCATGGAGCCTATCCCAGCTACTTAAGGGCGAAGGCGGGGTACACCCTGGACATTTCGCCAGTTCATCGCAGGGCTGAATAATTATTTAATCCTGCCCCTTATTCACACAACAGTCTATCCTTTATCTTCCTGTCAGCATAATATATGAAAAATCAAGTCTCTTGGATCTTTTGTAAATAGTTAACCTCCCTTATCATCTTCACATAATAATAATAATAATAATATTAGGTTGACTGGTCAATGTAAATGTAGGTTACAACAGTTGTAAGTCTTTATATATCACCACCATGATAAACTGGTGTCACCTTTGACTGTTGGTGGTCAACATAGGCCCCAGCACCCTGAAACCTCACAAGGATTAAGCAGTTCAACAAAATGGATGGATGAATCTCTATATATGTATAAGATATATATAATAAGCTGAACTCAACTTTTATATTGACTTTTACAAGCAACCAGTACATTTTATCATTGCCATTTGTATTTATACAGTAAAAAATAGTTTTTAAAACTTGAACATTTAACAAATACATCACTGTGTCTCCATCACTAAACTGTGCAAAGGGAATTAAATCCAACTATTAGGCCACACGTATTATCCGAGAAAACACATGGTGCATGCATCTACATTTATGATCTCTTAATTTTATTATGGCCACTCGAACCTGCCACATCAAGGGGAAGACATGAGGCGTGATGGCTTAGGCAGACGACAAAGAGAAGAGGACCCCGACCCAGAATCCTTTTCAAGAGTCAGACCGCACTGAGACCAAAGAGAGCCTGCCCACATCAAACCCTGTCATGGATAAAATAAGCCTCAAGGGGCCCTTAATGTTTATTCTGTAAGTTCCCTGCAAATTACTGCCTGAATTCATACACCTGACAGGAATGGTTCTGGGTCTCTTTAAAAGTTCATGTAAACTTTAAAAGAGTTTCAATGTAAGGTAGGAGTGTAACCTTAGACTCAGTCATGCAAAGTAGATAGGTGGGCTGTCAAATCAAAATAGAGGTGGAAAGCATGCTCTATACTATTATGATTGGATCAAGGCCTTTTTAAAACCATAAGATTAAATTTTGAGTGTTGTTTAAAGAAAGACTCAAATAAAGTTGGAGAAGAAGAAACAACTACTTTTTCAGACATTAAATATTACTTAACATGAGATGCGCCTTGGTGATCTAATCTGATAGAGGTTTTTTTTGCCATGTAAAATGATGGATGGTTCCAAATAACATCATGTGTTGCGCAGGAGCGGAAGAGTTCAGGGCATGATAAGAATTTGGACAAAATTTCTCAGCTGCTAATTTCACTGAAAATTGTCTGAGCATCCAAAAAGAGAGCTGATTCAGAAAGCCTAAATATCTGGTAAAATCATCTGTCAAAAAGTATTCAGTGAATTCAGATTACCTTGATATATTGCTTATTTTATATACATAAATATATATATATATATACATATATATATATATAAAAAAAATCATTCTCTCGCCCACCTGGGCGGTGTCTCCTTCAGACTCGGGTCCTCTACCAGAGGCCTGGGAGCCTGAGGGTTCTG
>JAPTGZ010006596.1:0-10363 GCA_029814645.1 Fowleria isostigma
GCATGTCTTTGGATGGTGGGAGGAAACCGGAGTACCCGGAGAAAACCCACGCAGACACGGGGAGAGCATGCAAACTCCACACAAAGGGGTCCCACAGTGGATGGTGCTGGGATTGAACCCAGGACCTTCTTGCTGTGAAGCGTGAGTGCTAGCCACTACACCACCATGCCGCCCACCACCAAACATTCATACGCATCCACACACCGGTGTGAGTACCCGCACTGGAGGTAAGGTGGGTGAAGTGTCTTACCCAAGGACACAACAGCACATGACTGGGATAGAGCAGGAACCAAACTACCAACTTTCCGGTTATTGGATGACCCACTCTAAATCCTGAGCCACAGACGCCTCAGTATAGAATGAAATATAGAATGGCTTTTTAATGTTCCTGTTGTTACTTATTCTTCATGTTTGAACTGCTTTAGACTTATTAGGTCATGTCTATCCTTTAAGGTAACTCATTTATATTTAAATGTAATGGTTCTTTCACATTTGTCGTACTACATCACTACTTGGGGTCAGGCCACCGATTTGATCACTGGACCGCTGTTTTCACTCTACAAGCAAGCTCTCAAAATTTTAGATTAAAAACCACAAAAATGCCACCACTGTAAAATTATTGAAAAATACAACTTCAAACTGAGTTTCTCTAATTTTATAAAATTCTCCATTGGAAAAGTTATTTTTAAATGCTTGAAAGGTGTCAGATTTTTGAAACGACAGACAATTGTAGGACAGTGACCAGGCCCATAGCCCAGCAGAACTGGATCACTCCAGTGTGCAGGTCAACATTTGGATAGTCACTTCTCTCAGCGCAAGGAGCACACTTCTGGAACTCTCTACCGGCAGAAATCAAATTTCAAACAGAACTGAAGGTGTTTAGAGTCAAAGTTAAGCGCTGGCTTAAGCAACAGCAGAGATGTGAACATTTATGATCACAGCTTATTATCAAACTACACACCATACCAGGTTAAAGTCTAACATATTTAGTGTTTTAATCTATACATTGTGTTCAGTTGTCTGATATGAGTCAAACTATCAATTTATGGCATTTATTCATTGTATACATTGCATTTTCTTATATTTTATTGTATTAAGTATATTATTTTATAGTATTCAAAGGAGAAAGACTACAAATTAGCCGAAGTAGACATCTTATATGTATCACATTTTCCCTAATGCTGTATCATCCCTGTTAAATAAACATTAAATACATTTTCCTACCTGTTTGTGAGCAGATAAATGGTATAAATCTGCCTACGCTGACCCACTGAATACAAATATTCTTGGCTGTATATCCAGTTTATTCCAGTTTTTCTGAGTCTATAATTGTGTTACACTTCAAAAATGTCAGAGAACTGATGCTGACATGTTTGCACTTTTTCTATCAAATGTTTTCAGAGTTCTTTGATTGTTTTGTGCCGTTTATCAAACTCCTTTATCCCATGTGCCAGTTTTTGAGGAATGAATAAGTCATTTTGTAATATAACATTGTGATGAAAAGTTAAATTGAAAGTTTGTCAATTTTTATGCACTTTTCCTACATTGTGCCGTCTGCCTGAAATCAGTGGCTCAGGTGACAGTCAAAGGAAACAACTCCACCAATCTACTGTCAAATTTTACAAGAACGCTCTTCAAAGAAAATAGTTGCCATTAAAGTTGTCTCACCATTTAAGGGCTGAAAGCTTTTTGTGCCCTCAATCATCCAGGACTGAAAGTTGGGTTTGTACGATTTCCTGACCACCCTTGGGTTATTTTGTGTAATTTGGAGTCATGTATGTTGGTTTGGCCAAAATGGTTTAGTTAAGACGACTCTATGTTGGCCAGAATGTTTTAAAGACTGAGTTCATGTAAAATGAGCATAATTTTTTTGCTAATCATCTCAAACACTTTTCATTTTTTAAGGCATAATGGCATGTATAAGTGTTTGAATTTCTCTACAAACTAAAAACAACATCTGTCTTTATACCTGGGGCATCATCACTTATCATTTTTATGTGAAAACAACAAACTATCAGCCACTTTCAGCCATTTATAAGTCACGCGTCATCAGTTTTATTCAGAATTGTCAAGCTGTTTCTGCCTCATAAGTGGACTTCATAAAATTAGAGCCTCAGACTCACAACTTTTCAACACAACATGCTGTGATCAAATTTAGTCTTTTCTACCTTTCAGTGATTTGAGGCCATAACCACATTGGATATGGAAATGTGGAATGAGTTAGGATAAAATAACCGCACTTGAAAATGATATGAATCAATTATGTGATTTGATTTAATTAAACGTAATTCTGCATGTGGAAGCAATGATCATGTTGCAACTAAAAAACTGAGGTGAAGTCATTTAGAGATAATTAACAGCAATTAAATCGTTACAGCTTATGCTCACTCTTTATTTGAATTTGTAATGGGAGTTCATTTTAATATATTTTAAACGTGTTGGTAGTCAGTGATATAAAAATAAACCACTTTGTATGGAATTTAAAACATAATTGAAACATTGTACTTGGTATTTCAGAGAAGATAATTTTTTAAATGTGACACCTTATATTGTTTCTTTCTCTGTAATATAACTGAGTATCTCAGTCACTGCCTTGCACCTGAGTGATAGCTAAACCAATGAGCCAGTCGATATCTCTCAGGAGTACTCTAAAAATGAATGAAATTACCCTCCCTCCCCACAAGACACATACCATATAAAACACAGACAATGTTGGAAATCTGGCAGAGGATCACCAACAGCCAGAAAATAGACTGTAGTGGTGTGTTAAGAATTACAGCATGATGTAAGCATACTGTTTTTGAAAAGAATTAAAAATGTTTTTGAAAATGACAGTTTTTATTGTGCATGATCATAAACCATGGGAGTACCAATCTAAAATGGAGCCTCTGCATGCACAAGTCTCGTTGGATTGGATTTAAATGTCTTTTTAACATGTTTTTTCTTTCTTACTTTTAATTTTTCCTGTGATCCAGGATTCGCACTGTGATGTCGCTGAATATTCTGGCTCTTTGCCTGCTGGCTTGTATTCATTCTGGCATCAAAGCATATCCAGTCAAGCCATCCAGTCCCCGTGAAGGTGCACCACCTGAGGAGCTCGCCAAATTCTACTCTGCATTAAGACACTACATCAACCTTATCACGAGGCAGAGGTCAGTTTCTTATTTTTTGTCAAATGATTAGATAAAGTACAGTCCAGTAAACAATGTGAAACAAATAAATGTAGTGATGCTTAATACTTTTTTTTAATTTGAAGGTATGGGAAAAGAGCTAGTCCAGATATGGTATTTTCAGATCTGTTGTTGAGGGAGAGCGTTCCAGGATCCAACTACATCAGGTCAGTGAAATGATAAAGACACATTTTAATCCCATGTTCTACTTTGATATGTCTTGTGATTCATTCAGTCATAAGTAATATACAACACAACCCAGAAGCTGTGCACTAAATCTTACTTCGTAGCTTGCTCAGATTAAATTTTTTATTGCATCTAATTAACTAAATATTCACTATAATATTCTGTCTTTCTAATGTATGCAAATATTAAGAGAATGGCAGGTTAGGTTTAGAGTTACACAAATTCACCCACTTGTTTCACACTGATTCCCTTATGTTTCAGGTATGATGGGATGCCATTGTGGTGATACTGCTGGAGTCACTATACACAGACTGACTGGACCTACAAACTGGACGATTGTGTGCAGTTGAAATGGTCTGAACATGTGTTGCATGTAATAAACGCTGTATGATGCAACTACTTTGAGTGTGATGTTGCATTGGTGCACTAAACATGTTCATTTACAGATTATAACAGAATATATAAAAGGGGTTTGGTTAGTTAACAAGTACACTAGCCATCTAAATGTAGTATATAGTCAGACTACATACTACATTTTCACAGATGGACTAACAGTGCCCTCTACTGGATGAAA
Source organism: Fowleria isostigma (assembly GCA_029814645.1). Lineage (NCBI taxonomy): Eukaryota > Metazoa > Chordata > Actinopteri > Kurtiformes > Apogonidae > Fowleria > Fowleria isostigma. The sequence continues at coordinate 3,931 of JAPTGZ010006596.1, forward strand.
GAATGCATGAATATATTTGGAGAACAGTGAAGAGTTGTGAAAACAGTGTAATTCATGTCAACTGCTAATGTTCCATTTTGGGATGGAATAATGTGGTAAAATGAATATACCATGATGTTGAATGATGTACTATTTAATTTGCTGAAATAAGACTGTTGGGATGTCCCTTCAACCTGTCTGAAAACAGATTAACAGCTTAATCCTATCAAGTGACCTGGATATATCAAAAGAGAATCACGTAATACTGACAGTTGGTTAACTCTGTTGTGACACTTACCCTCAGATACTGATTTGAAACTATTCACACTAGCCTCTGAAGCAGTACCAGTGTTTTAGTGAATGGAATACCACTTGTTTTACTCTACTGACCTGCCAGTGTCACACACTCTGACATGGATGGCCAGATGTTTTGTTAATGCAAGTCTGGATATAGGTGCCAAGCTGACAATGCAACGCATGATCTGCCTTCCTCATGGGGTAAGTATCCTTAATTCTGGATGGATTCTTCAAGGGTTAGGGTTATATGTACTGTAGTAACATCCAGTTGATTTTTTTTTCTTTTTCTTTTTTGCTGAAGAGACAGAAGGCTATGCAAGAAATGGAGAAACATTCAAGCAACTTCTCCAAATTCTGCACATTTTCAACTTCCGATATCCAGATTTTACATTTTACAAACTGAACACTGTCAAAGGGGTTAACTGAATGTGCGTGGGAACAGAATGTTGAAATCACAGCAGAGTTAAATGTCAACAATCTATAATCAGGGTATCAAAGCAGTACATTGATGTTTTGAAAGTGGATTTGATGAAATGTTCCCTGTGCGCACACACCCACATACCAACCTCGTGTTGTTACTTTCATTTACAGTAAATTACAGAGGTGGGTTGTGTAGAACTCAGTGGTCTAGACATAACTTGCACGGCATTGGATGTCAGTGGCACACACACCACTGTCTGTGGACGGGGAGCTGAGGAAGGGGCGCAGCCAGCTGCTACAAACGCACTAAACAAGTTACTACAGCGCATGTGATTACGAAATTCTGAAATGAACGACAATCCGAGAACATGACTGGACCATACTGAGACGTTTGGTAAAGTATTTGTCATTCATTTAATTCAATCATTTGGGATTCAACTGCGGCGTAGCCATGGGATCTTCTCAGTTGTCCCACCAGCTAACGTTAGCTAACCAGCCCAGCTTCAACCACGATACTGTTAGCTACTAGCTAATACATTACACGACTTGCAGCTAATTATACTCCGCTTCCACGAATTCACAAGAAGACTCCAAAATCCAGCCAAATGTATTGATGTAATTTTAATAGCTTGCTGCCATTCAGCAAACGCATCTTTTGTCGGTCTCAGCGATTTACGTAAAACCGATAAACGCGTTAGTGTTTGCTAGCAGTAGTAAGGATTGCTAGCTTGAAGCAGGAGTTTCAGAACTAGCAGCGACAAGCGCAACTTCTGCCAGGGCGATAATTTATCTAATTAACGCGGATGGAGAAATGACAGTTTGATTAATCGACCTTAAATTGCGTCGGACAGCACAGTGTTAACACTATTATTAGTATCTCCCGTTGGCTAGTTACCGTTTGTGCTCAGTTCCCTCACATTGGTTACACGTGCGCATGTAGCTTGACAGCAAGTTTTTAATCGCAGTTGTTAGAATTTTCGTAAGAACACGTATTTTTACTTAGTATTAACCTAAACACCGATTCCGATAGTTCACTTAGACATTTCTCCTGGATTTGAACTCATGATTCTTCTTTATTACAAACTTGCCGTTCTTTACTTGGAGTCATTAGCTTTCACTGCCCCTCGGTTGCTGTGAATACACTCCGGGTGGAGGAGGCGGTGGAGGTCTGACCCACGGAGAACCTCTGCGCATTTATGAGCTGATCTGAGCACGACTCAACACCGCTGTCCTCACTCTCAAATGGAGTGTGAATGATCTCATGTTTACTGATTTTTGCCACACACATACAGTAGGCCACTTTTTATTTTTATTAAGTCTTAGACATGTATTTTATAATTGTGTAACAACACGTGTAATAGATATAAAACCACGGAACTAATGAGGTTTCCCACGCACTAACCCCAATTCTGCAACGTTGGGTCTGATCTTTATATTGTCTTACGTATAGGATAAGGAATCCATTCCGGCACAATGTTATAAGTCATTATTGAGGGCAATAAAAGTGGCTCCACTAATTGTTCTTGGTGAATCCAAAAATACCAACGTTACTTTTGGAGAAAAATAAAAGATTAGAAAAGTTACAGTGGAAACTTTTGTGTTTGAAATCAGCAGAACCAACGGAACAGTCCTTAGTTCTATTTGGAGAGATTTGTTAACTCAGTAATAGGTCTCCTGAACGGGCACTGGTCATGTGACTCACCTTGGCCAATCAGAGGAGCTGTCGTACAATACCACTGATTAAACCGGATAAATCTGGGCAATGAAGACATACTGGGGTGAAGTATGCTTCCAGTATGTTTTTTTTTTTTTTTTTTAAGTAAATATCCTGAAGAGATTACACTTTATATTTTGTAACGGTCACATATTGTCACACTGTTGTGTGAAGCAATAAAGAAAAATGTGATTTTTGTCCTTTTCTTTTTTTAGTCCAGAGGTACCAGATGAGCGCTCTGCAGAAGTGAGGCTCCTTGTTGGAGTGCTGGACTGATGATTTGAACAAAGTCTGTAGGTGAGTTTCTGGACATAATCTTTATCTTTCTTTTTTTTCTCTTTTCAGAGATGTGGACAGAGTGGCTTGTTGTATTTCTGACATTTATTGGTTAACACACTTAGATGGTCATCCTGTGTTCACAAAGGCCATGCTTGTTTGTCCAGTTACCTAGTAAGGAATTGGCAGAGCTGATTTTGCACTACTCTGTTTGGAGAGCGTGTTTGCACAGAGAGTACCGAGGGGCCTCTCTATGTGTGGCTGGTGCAACCAGTAGGATTGAAACTCATCTTTTGTCATTCAATGGACTCTTTGTCATCCTCTTAAATCTTAAATACTCTCTAGTTTAGCATGCACATAAAACAACAAGCCAAACAACTGTTTTAGGCAATAGTTTGTGACTCTTAAGCCTTCATATGTGCTATTATTGTACAGTAACAAATGTTTGTTGGTGTCACAAGGTGGTCCTTTTTGGCTGTTACAGTGATTTTAATATTCTGCATACTGACCTGGGTTTCCTACCTTCCCCAGCCCTCCAGTTGCTCTGGTTGCATTATTGAGCAGTTGGGTGGCTTTGACCGTGTTTAGAGAGGTTCACCATCCTGAGCTGAGGGAAAAAACATGACTGTGGCCAATGCAAAGTCTGGTTCAGGTAAGCAGTCACAGATAAACCCAAACAAGTCTATTACATGTAAAAAACTTGTTAGGGTTGTTTGTTAAGATTTGTTATAATTTTGCTATGTATGCCCTATCGCAAAATTGGACTATTGTTGTGTTCTTGTAGGTTGTTTTTGGGTGTTCTGCCTGTACACTCATACATTTTGTCTGTCTCTGACACAAGTTTGAATCATGTGAAATACAGTAACATGTGATTCACTTACATCGGCTTCAACCTTTAGCTACTTTAGTCTTTTTTTTTTTAATAGAATCCGATTCAACATATGTATGCTGCTTACTCAAATGGTGAAACTGCCTGAACAAGGTTAAAGTATTTGTTTTTTATCGAGTTTAAATTTCTGATTATATTTTGTTGGATGATTATTGACACTGTTAGCTGTATGTGTGAGGGTTTTTCTCTAGTCCAATAGAAGGCAGATCTGTTGATATAACACTTTCTTTGTGACTCTGTGCTTGTTACTGATGCAATGGAAATGAGGGTCATTCTTTGTGAATTGCTCCATTGATTGTTTGGCTCCTTGTTGCTCTGGTCTTCTGAGAATTTATTATTGCGAGAGTTTATTGTTGTAGTTATACAATGTTTATACTGTCTGAAAAAAGCAATAAGTCAGTTGTGACATTCAGAAAGCAGAAAATGTGATGTTCAGAAGTTAAGAGAAAAGTTTGTCAAGATACATTTTTCATTGTATTTTCTTTAGCCATGCAGCAGGTTTTGGACAACTTGAAAGACCTACCATCAGGCACAGGAGCCAAAGATATTGACCTTATCTTCCTTAGAGGCATCATGGAAAGCCCCATCGTCCGGTCACTTGCCAAGGTAATGCATATACTTTATTTTTTATTATTTATTTATTATTTTGCATATAAAAAACAAAAACAAGGGAAAGAAATGGTAAAAAATAAAAAAATTTGAAAAAGAGCTGGATGAAGTACAACTTTTTTATTCCCGCCCCCTTACCCCATCTTTTCTACTGATCAAGAAGTCCCATGTCAGTTCCTCAAAGTAACTTAACAAATCTTACGCATGTCAAAACAAATTCGAATCAATCCTGCACAAAATGCAAAATATTATGCATATAAAAAATAAACTATCCATTTCATAACAGTGTTTGATATATCAACATAAACTAAGTCCATCTTATAGCCATATTATGCATATAGATGGACTTCACTTCAAACAAAAATAGGAAAAAGAAATTCCTGATCCCAAAGGACACCCCAATATATGGAACTAAATTACCCAAAAATATACTTAAGTCCCAAACACTCACACAGAAAGCAGACATAGTTTTAACCTTTTTAATCTGATTTCTAGACATCAAACTCCTGAGAGGTGCAAGTATCTCAGTGATCCTGATGAAATGAATATGTTGGTATCACTTTTATGGAGGTACTAATGAGAGATCAGAATAGGGACAAAAGGTATAAGTTATTCGATGCCAGTGTGAGAAACAGAACAGTCTTGCTCATCATTAGGAGAAAGTCATCGGGCATGTCTTGTAAAGTCTAAAATGAACATATCCTCAAAAATCCAGTGTTCACCGAAGCTGGAAAGACAAACATAAACAACAGACCTTTGATACTGAGTGAATCAATTTTCCTCATAGCTGAAAGAGGTTGACAGCATTTGGCTTACATAACAGTATCCAGTGTAAAAGCTCCAATGTAGATTAAGGTCATCGAGTTCAACCACTGTCTCTAAAAATAGAAAAAATTACTGTAAAAAAAAAAAAAAAAAAAAAAAATGCCTGTGTCGTTATTTCTAACAAACACAGCACCCAAGGTACTTAATTGATAGTCTGACGGATGAGCCTGTATGCAGTTAGTGATCGTAAGCTTTATCAATGTGAACATCCCACTTTGGTCATGTAATAATGAATGGTGAGGAGTTAATATCCTATCTCTTTGCTAAGTGTCTCGGTTACGGTTTAAGTGCAGTAATTGTTACATGAACACTTCATTCAGGTGCTGTCTGTCCGAATTTGTGGGAGTAAACACAGACACGACGGCAGCAAATGTGGCGCGACTTAATTATATCAGCAATATTAAAGCATTTACCAAAAGCACTTAAGAAGGCTCTCTTCTCAGCGGCGCTTTCAAAACGGCTAAAAATAAGACATTTAATAGCACAGATGGTTGAAATTTATAGCGACCTATTTTACTACAATTGTGTCAAACTGATGATTATATAATGCTGCATGCTCCAGATAGTGCTATATAATGGTATATACAAATAGAGCATGAGATTATGGAGGTTGTCAACTGTGAGAGATGCAGGCACTTAACCCTGTTTTTTATTCTGTGTAATGCCTCCAGACAATGACATGCTCTGCTTGTTTGTTCATAAAACGTGTGGGTGGGACATAATTTAGGGCTAGACTTTCATAAACTGACCAGAGGCTGAATCAAAGCCTGTTGTGTGCTCCGAGTGTCCGACCAAGGATTTTACAGAGGAATGCTTTTCATGTAGAGGAATCCGAAGCTGTCAAGCAATTTCCAGATTCTCCAAATGTAATAACCTGTGGGGCAGCAGCCGTTTGAGTAAACACGCTCTGTATGGACTGGAAGGCCAGAGTTGGGATATATGAAAATATTTACTTTCCTTTATTTAGGAGAAAGAACCACTCAACTAAAGACATTTTTTTCCTTGGATACATCTAGGCTCATGAGCGTCTCGAGGAAGTTAAGTTACAAGCTGTGCGGGAAGATAACGTTCAACTGGTCACAGAGATCCTGGATTCTCTCAACAACCTGTCGGAGGAAGATGCTGCCGCCGCTGAACTCGCCAAAATCCTTCAGCAGCCTCACTTTCAGGTATTGCACTCGGCATTTCTCGTCATTCTCAGTTACTATGAGTGGATTTAATGTGGATCAATGGACCACAGACCAGAGCAGGGTGAACTGAATGGTGCAGCTCGCATTCTGATTAGGGATGCACGATACTGGAAAAAACTGACATTTTTATTTATTTATTTTTTTTTTTAACCCTATCATAGGTTAATTGGTTAATCTAAATTGTCCATAGGTGTGAATGTGAGAGTGGTTGTTTGTCTCTATATGTCAGCCCTG
>JAPTGZ010006640.1:0-10361 GCA_029814645.1 Fowleria isostigma
ACACACACACACACACACACACACACACACACACACACACACACACACACACACACACACACACACACACTCTAACTATACAAACATAATCATCTGAACCTCCCTTCTCTTTCATCTCATCTTTTTTATCTCAGCTGTCCCATGCTCACCTGACTGGCTTGTAGTGAAATTGATGCTTGTGTATCGAGCTGGGAAAGGACTCAAAGCTGACACTTCATTCATAGCTTGCACCTGTCAATAAACAGAACACACAGATGTAACAAAAGGATGTTTTTTTGGTCTATTTACTTTAATAATATGCTTCAGAATTTTAGAAATACAGCCTGACACTGAAAGTATTTGCTCTATTGCTGGTCAACAAACACCAAATGTGGGGGAATATCTCCCCATTATGAATAAGATATAGACTATGATTTAGTTGAGCTAAGCTGAGCTAAATAATAAATGGTGCTGTGTATTTGCTGATGTGGAGCTTATGGAATAATACTCCTGGGGAGAATTGCCTCCTGTGTAGCTCCAGGAAATGTTTCACCCTTCGCTGAAATATCTTAAAACTGGTTTCAACTGCATCAATTGATTCTTTCCAAAAATTCAACAATATAACCAGAATATCCAGAAATGCAAACTGGAGATGTTGTACACTCCATAAATTATTTCAGGTGTTCAGTGTCTTGAGTCGACAGCTGTCCACAGTACCTGTATGAGATATGTGACTCTGGTCAGCAGGTTGTTGAGGGTGACCCTGGTTTGTTTCAGGTTGGTCTTCGAGGGGCTGAAGGTGACACCCTCCCCACACCATGAGCATGATGTCGGGTTGGTGAAGGTGGCTGAGGGGCAGATGCGACACACCACACCATACCACACCTCACTGCGGCCTCCCATGTCCACCGGAGGGCGCCACCTTAGGGACACGCCACCGTCACCGCTCTCATACTCCCAGGTCAAAGAGACTGGAGCAGATGGAGGAGCTGTGGAGAACAAGAACGCAAATGTGGAGAAAGGGAGGAGTTTGACATTCATAATGTATGTGGAGTACACTTAGATAGAAGCATCTGCTAAAAAGTTTAAGATATAAAAGACGCTGCATACTGGCAAAGAAATTCATCCAAGTAAAAGAGTTTATGATGCAGAGTTTGGCAGACAGACAGCTGAAGCAAAGCAAGCCCAGAAGCTTAAACACTTCTCTCTGCTGATGGTGATTCATTATGTGTGATAAAACAGATGATGGATTTGGATTGTGATGGGTTACAGACACAAACACACATCTTTTACGTCTTTATGTCTTTTGTAGATTGTTCATCAAACAGTAAGATGTTTTGTTACAATTTTATTATACAGTATTTTTTCCTGCCTTCTTTAAACCTTGTCCCAGAGAAATGGCTTGAAATAAGAAAACAGACATTCAATACTAAAATAAATACTGACAGTAAAGTAGTAAACAAGTTTAAGAACAAATTTCAACTACTGATAAATGTAAAACTATTATTAACGTGGTTCTCACAGTCTGGGTAAATGACAAATGACTCCACTGAGGCCCTGTGAGCACCTCCTAGAGAGCCAGGCAAAACAAACAAACACACAAAGCTCACTTGTGCAGGCAGAAGAGTTGGCATCGTTGGCTCCTCGGTAAAAGCCGCTGCGACATTCACACACCCTGGATCCCTCCTGGCTGGTTCTGCTGTTGGATGGGCAAACAGAGCAGGGAACGGCGCCTGAAACAGACTTGAAGTAGCCCACTGGACAGGCTGCAGAGATGAGAGCAGACATATAAAAAAGGATGAGCGTTATTTGTGATTCATGGTTCCTCGGGCATCTGTGACGTCCAGTATGTTGCTATTACAAGGATCTTAGAGCTTAGCTACGAAACACTGCAGCTGCTGTTTCATAACTGTATGATAAAATATAAAGTAAGACTTCCATATACTCTACATTTTTACGAAAATACATTAGGACTGAATGTGGGAATGTCAATAATTAAGATGATTAATTACGCAATTTAATAATTGAGATAACATTATCTGATTAAGAAAACACAGCAAAGCAGAGGAATTAAGAACAAATGACCAGCTGTTTCCTGAGATATAATTGCTATAACTATTATATTTTACCTTAAAAGCATTAGGGCCCTAAAAGCTTTACAATGTGCTATTGTATTGTGTGCACACACTGCACATGAAAGTATGAACTAGCTGAAGTGTGAATAGAATAAAAGGTGACAAAGTACAATACAGTGGGAACATTATGAAGAGGTATGTTATATAATTATGAAACCTAATTTTAGAGCCCTGAACTTCTACATAAATTCACACATACTTATCTCTGATCATTCAAATTACATTTTCCAGGCTCTGCTCATGAGCTGCACAGATCTATAATCCATGAATCTATCCATTTCATGGGTCAAACCACATCAGAGTTTGTTGTAGAATAGGCAGTCACTCATAAAAACTAAAAACAATGATCTATGCTGTGAAAACTATACAGTGTGTATACATGTAATTCATAGTTTTTATTGTTTTGTCCATTCTGTCCTGGACAAAGAAAAACAAAACTAACTATTTTGGGGTTAAGCATCAGTTTTAGTTTGGCTTGTGGTTCCGTCTGAGTGAAAAGTACATTTGAGACACAGACTTCTGCTGTTTGTTGTTGGTTTATCCAGTGCAGTCATTTACTTCTGTTGACAGAGGAAGTGGCCTCTGAACAGCCAAACCAGTGGCCACACATGAAAGAAGTAACTGGCCTCACTGACCCTGTATCGGTCATCTAAACAGTTTTTCTTCATTGTCTGTATCAGTAGGAAAATGACGTGTAGATGCTTGAGCAGAGAGTCTGTTCTTGACCCTTTCATCCCTGTTATGCATTTTAATTTCAGGACTTTCAACTTGTGCCTGTGATTTGTGATTGGCTGTTCAAAGAATGCTTTTAAGTTGAGGTCTGATTTCAGTTTTGATAACATTGCAAAATAGGAGGGAGAAAAATGAAAATGGGATAATTTATCCAGATTTTAAGGCTAATAATGCAACAAGTATAATCCATCAAACACAACATGATCAAATACTGAAAACTCAAGTTCAAAGAGTGCACATTTTATACAACTCTGTCCCATACTGAAAATACCATTTGCAACTGCAGGCTCTTACCCTGCACTGATGTGTTTTACTGTGGAAAACCATAAAATGTGCCAATTGTTAATGTCAACAGCAGGACAGCTGAGCTCTGAGGTCAAGGTAACACTACCGACTTCATGCTGCTGCCTGCCAGAGCCTCGAGTGCTCTGCTTGAGGACGGCTATGAGAATATTGAGTGTACCGCCTCCAGGTTGGTCTGCTGCCATTTTCACACTGTGAGTGTGTGTGTACGCCTTAAGCAGTGTCAACTAAAGGTTGTATCGTTCAAAAGATGGTCTCTTTGTCCGTAAGCTAAGTGCAGAGTTTGTGTATGTTTCTCATACGCCGGAGCTTTCATGTATTTCTGAAAGTGTAAATGGCATACCTGAAAACACCTAACCCAGCAGCTCAACTGAAGCATCCTCCATGTTTATAAAGACTGTAAAGTACTATTAGAGGGGCAGGACGAGGGAGGAGATGTGTGGGCACCAAGAAGTGTGATCTTTATGGTCAGTGGGAGTAAATGCCTGAACTTATTTATACAAACGTGTTAAGGACATAAATATGACAATGGGTATGTGTGTGTGAATGCCCAAATGGTGTTGTGTGGGGAGAGGAATGAAGAGGATAAGGAATGAAAGAGGGAAAAAATAAACAGGTAAAAGGCTTTCTGTGTTCTCACTTGTCTCAGAGCTAACTTTGCTTTCAAGAGGAAGAAGTAGGCAAAACAGAGAGAGAGGAAAAAAGAGAGTGAGATCACAGGAGGAAGATGAACTGAAATAGAGGGGAAAATGTGAACACAAAGATAAAAGACCCAAGACAGCTGTAGGAGGAACAACAAGATCACAGGAGAGCCAGATGATGGGTGAAAAACCAGGGAAAGAAGCAGTATGAAGAGAGGCAAGTAGAGTTTCTTCATCTTTTATGTCCCTGGCTGCACATTACCAGACGTGTTCTCTTACAGCTCTGACACGAAACATGACTTTGCTACAATGCCTCCCATTGCTGTTAGGGGCTCTGGCAACATTTCCCCCCTCCTCCTCTGGTTATTATCCACCTGATTACATCAGCCAATGGGAGAGCAAGACCTCTGCCCTTTCTCTATGTTTGAGCAGCCCACCCACCCCCCCTTCTTTCTCCCAGCTGTAAAATAGACGGTTCATGGTCATTATTAATTAACACATACACATATCTCTACATCCAGTGCCAAATATTTTTGCTTACATCTCTGAGCATCTGCATTTCCTGCCTATTAAGCTTAAAAGAGATGATGTTTTGCAATTTACGTATGTTTTGGCTTTTTATTTTTGCAGTTACATGAGAATTTTTTTCAAAAAGCTCTCTCTAGTAGAGAATACATGAAAACAAAATAAAATTTTGGATGAGCCAGGAAGAAAAACTGATGCACCATAAAATGAAAGAGACTTAATTTTAAAGTAGATGCACAGAAATAGAAATAAGAAAGCAATGATGTTAGTAATTTGACGTTAACATAATACTTTGGTATGTAGATCACTGACCCAATTTCTCTTTTTCTATTCCTCTCTCGTTCATGCACTCATTCCCTCTTTTGGCTCCCAGCATAATCTCTATCCACACACACACACACACACACACACACACACACACAAACACACTCACGCACACATAAGCTCAGTCACAGATGCGACTGCACAACAGCAGAGATGGGTACACACGGTTCTAACTGTAAATGCCTTTTGCTGTGTCTCTCCATTCTTTGTTTTCTTTTGTTCATCGCAGTCAGGAAACAGACTATGAGCTCTTATATGGCCATAAGCCCCAACAGCACAGATATATGCAGCGGAAAATAATCCATTGTTCTATTCTCCCACAAAAAGAAGTACCTAATACAGTCCATACATTACACTGTAGCTATAAGCTGTGCTTTATTAGTATCTTATATCACAGACACAAATAAATAACTCTCTCTGTCTCACATAAATTCTGCAGCTGCATGTTTATTAAACTCCAAGAAAGAACTATTGCAGCGTACACAATAAATATTGCAAGTGCCCAAAAGTTTAATAAGGAAACTTTTTTCTGAGTGTTGAGCTTTGCCAGGCAAAATCCTCTGTGAATACAATTAATCAATACACAGAAAATAATAGCTACATGCACAAAAAGAATATTGCATGATGCAAAGCAGTGTTATTATAACTATAGATCATTTTTTGTGTTTATAAGCCAATTTATCTTTTATGTGGGAGTTTGATGGCACTTATTTTCCCTTACATTAGTACGTTCAAGATTAATCATGAAAGAACTTAAGACTCAAACCTTAGAAATACTTTTATTCTTACACTACTTGTTCTATCTAACATCCTAGTAAACTCCATCGATCAATGATGGCTGTGGAGTGTAAACGGGTTCATTTTGTCGTCATCACCAGGTCAACTAACATCACAGATGAACCAACAGTCAGTGCTCAGTGTGTTATTGATTATTTCAGTCAAATGCATGTCTTGCTCAAAGCTTGACCTCTATAAATGACAAACCGTGGAAACAACTGAACACAAACACTGGTATTGAGGTATGATAGCTGATAATAGTTATTAAGAAAAAAACCCTATTTGAAGGAATTAAACTAAGAAAAACCTTTCATCTTAGAGGAAGACTGTAATGTAAATTTGTCTTTTTGGAATCAGAGTAGAGTCACCTACACCACTACAAATAACATCACACTGGTACGTTTACTTCAGCCCTGGCCGAATGCAGCCACACCGTGCCTGGGGATAGTTAGAGAATGTGTCTGTTCTGAGAGTGAGCATTCAGGGTGACAAATCAGGTCACAGTGACGTGTTGAATATTTCACTGTTGCACGCTACAGAAAATGCCACTGTTGGTCCAAATTAACTCAAAGCCGACTAATCCTTGTCCCAAATCCTCAACAGTCATTTAGTATTCCAGAGGAATCAAACTGAAGGGAATAGCTTGTTTGAGGATGTTGTAAGGCCAACTTGGACCTGCTCAGGGAGCCCAAAACTGGAGACTGTTTCATGTTTGGCTGCACAGGTGTAATTGTGTCTCATGCTCGGTCGTGTTTTTGTCTGTGCTCTCCAGTTCTCTGTCTCCCATGTGGGATGCAAATGTCAAAGGAGGGGAAACATCCTTCTGTTGTTCGACAGAAAAAATAAAATAACAGCAGACAGCTGCCACTTGTCATCTGCCTCTGTCCTTATCATTTTTCAAAAGACTGAACATGAGTTTCATACAAAACTGAGCTTTAAATGTCACAGTGATTGGACAGAAGCCTAGATGGATGTTTTTGTTGATGTGCTTGTGATAAACATCTTCAAAATTGTTGTTTTAATTTAGTCAAAATGTTACCTGTGTTCCTATTTGTGTTTGAGTTGTCCACTCAATCTATCATGAACTTACATCACTCAATGCTGTGTTTTCATTTCTAATGTTAATCAAGTTTTTAAGATTAAAAACAGTTATAATGCAGCTGATCTTGAGTTTTTCTTCATTCCCTCTCATGTCCCTTCTCATTCTTATTTCATAACATTTGAGGATTTCTTTCTGAATTAAAAATGCTCTTATTTCAATCATTAATATTTATATTAAAAATAATTGTTTTTAGGAGCTTCAGCACTTTGTAAGAAAGCCAGCTGAGTGTTCACCGCCTGTTTATCCTATGAACATGTTATGAGCTCCTGAAAATATATGCATCCTACATGATTAAAGTGTGTAAGAGTAAAAGCATCAAACATGTGTGCCAAATGCCTGTGAATGAATAAAGCTATTTTGGCACTGACTTTACTTTTATTAATTTATTTAAATCTTTAGCAACTCTTACTGTTGCTTCAAATGCTATAATACACACTCAATTTTCACAAATGAAACACATTACTGAGAACCCTTTAAGTCTAAAAATAGTAAGCTATTAGGGCTGTGTGTAGTTAAATGCAGCCATTTACCACTGATCCTCATTTTCACATGAGAATAACAGGAGGTGGGTCCAAGACTATAAGACTATGTCCTAAAAAATTATGTCTTGCTTGAGGGGGCAAAGCTGTGCTGAATATATTCTCACATGGATTTAAACTGCATTAATTTACACTCTGGAAAATTACTATGAAAGCAAGTAGCCTATTAGTAAAACAGTGAAAACTACATGGCTATTGTTCCATAACTAATACAGTTTTTGTGTTAATTAATATAAATAATAGCCTTGGTTGTTGTCTGTCAGCAGGATTATGCAAGAATATGGCACTGATATTCATAAAAGCCCTTACATTTTGTAGCAGATCCAGAAAAATGAGAGTGAGCTTAACTCTCATGGTGCGTTCCAATATTGTAAAACGGAGTGTTTGAATTAGGAGTACGGGGTCTTGGCAGAGGTATGTGTGTGTGCATGCCCTTGGTGCTTAATTCAAAGAACAAAATGTCCATGCTCATAAAGTTAAGAAAGTTGGATGCTCCACTTTCTGTTGACAACACGCAGCGGCTACTGTTAATAATCCTTGACGACTGCTTCGCCAGTTAACCATCTGTCTCTTTTCTCATCATTCCCAGGGAGCCAGAGAGGACAACAATGTAATGATGCCAATTCACATCATTAGTCAGTGAAGTGATCAACAAAACATAATCAAATGGGAGTTGGAACAAAAAGCCCGAGCAGCGTGGGCAGCAATGTGTAAGATCATTCATAGACAGTCATGGTAGGCTGTGCTCCGCAGCCAAGCAGATTCGAGGGGCGATTTGTCAGTAAATATCAATCAAATGCAGACAAACACAAGTGGCGGGCTGGGTGCAGATGTAAAGCAGAAGAGCATGAACAAATTTCACAGCTGACTAGGCAGGAGTTGAAAATTAATTGTGCTGAAGGTTCTAAGAATTTGAGGGCTGCCGTGTATTAGGGCTGAGCAGTTATGGCTGTAAAATTCCTGGGACACTTCAGTTCTATCCAGTAATCCTGACATTTACAGACGTATGTGGAGTAAGACAAAGTACATCACCAAAACTAAGTAGGCGAGTATCGCTCCCTTGCAGCACTGGGATACATACAACATCAACTCTTTCCACTTAGCGCCCTCAGAAATTTTTGCATGCTCAGTTCTTTAAGTCATTAACTTGCATCCTCCAATCTTTCACTCTCTCTCAATCTCTCCCTATTTTCCCTCCACTCCTCTTCTCTCCCCCTGCGGTTTCTGTCACTTGTTCACAGACGAGTGGCCATTACATCGCCATGACCTAAATGTGTCACATCCCTCTCACTATGGCTCTCCCTCTCTTCCTCTATCCCTCCTCCTGCTTTCTCCCTATATTCCTTCCTGTTCGTCGGGACAGCTCTCAACATTTTCTCCGCTTCTTTTCCTATTCTACCTTTACACGAAGAAGTGTGAACACTTTTGACCAGTTTTGCAGTTGCTGACCTTGATACTAATACTGTAGCCCTCATCTGTATGCTCTCTTATACATGCCCTGTATATCTTCTTGTTACTCTTCCTCTCATTCCTTATTATCATCCATGGACTGTAAACTTCCCTGAATTCTGAACTGTATGTCTAATGTTCTTACTACTGTTGATCGTATGCACACTGAGCTACAGCTCTACAGCACCACAAAAGATCTGATAGATACAGTCTCTCCTGTTCTCATCTCATTTCATCCTGATGTGACCCACCTGCCCTCATTCCCCTCTGGTCTCTTCATCAAACACAGCTGTGTATCAAACTGACAGCAGCTCCTTTCAGTATTGATCCAGGCATTTCATATCTCAAGAAATACCAAGACAACAACTGACAGGAAATCACAACAGGCTGAATAATTCTGTTTTTTTTTTTTGTTTTTTTTACAATATACTTTAGTTTAAATGAGTTCTACTAAATGAGAAACTTGGAGTGTGTTGTGCATTAGCTGAGGGTGTTGCTAAAATGTATTGCCCATCTGTTCTTCTCTTAGCTAATGCAGCATGGAGAAAACCAGCGCACCATGCCGAATGAATAATCATGACGACAACTCATCAGAAAAGTTTGTATTTGATCCCATACTATACAGTATTTCTTTGTGGGCCACACACCACAATGACAACAATCCCTGACACATATTGAATTTCAATTTTGTCAATTTTTAACCCATAAAGACCCAATCTATTTTTGTGTTAGTTTCCAAATTAATATTCCTCTCTATTTAACCTTTCTGAAGTGTTTTCTAACTATTTAGTATAATATTGTACTCTATATTTTGCATTTTCTTGTGAAATTTAGGGTTTTTTCTATATTAATTTTACCTGTCATGTATTTTAATCATCATGCTGAGACTGCATTTGAGGATTATCATTCCAAAAACAGAAAACTTGGAAAAAAGGGACTTTTTCAATACAATCTACCATTAACTGAAAATAATCCAAGTGTCTCCATCCACTGTCATTTCTCTAATGCCATGAGTTTTACTGGCAAATAAATGTTGTAAAAACTGACAGTGTTTCCATGGTAACTACAAAAGCCTCTGAACCTCCAAGTGGGTCATATCTGATGACCATGAAAAAATGCCAAACTGTATTTTGCACCAATTATTTACATGGATTGATGGGATTAGTGGATCAACAGGTATTAAACATTTTAGATCAGTAGACGCTTTGGTCACTGGTGAATATTTAGGTCTTTATGGGTTAAAGTAGGTAAAATAATAAAGTCTGCTAAAGGTTTATGCATAAATCCATAGACCTACGGTTACATCCAACAACAACTGTTTTCAATGTAGAGCTGTAGACTGTCCATTGATCTGCACAACCTCTCCTTGTGCTGCTTTTTATCTCTCACAAACACACTGTCAAAAGACCCATCTGTAGTCTCGCATAACCAGACCCGTTACCTAGCACCTCCTTTTCACACGCACCATAAACTAATGTGTACTGTAACATTAACTCCACACTATGTGCTCCAATGTAGAGATAGCAGAGAAAGACTGTCAGAGATCCAGTGTTGAATGTTAGTAAAGGAACTGCTTTAAACTCCTTTTAAACTGGAATCATTCAGTGAGAACGATTCCTCAGCTCTCACCCCCCCCCGACACACAGCTGTGATACACTATGACTTTAGAACAGTAGTATAAGAAGAACAGAACAAGTGTCCTTGTTGAAATGTTATATTTTTTCAAACAGATCATTAGCTAAGGAAATGAAATGTGTCTGAAATTGTTACAGAATTTTAATGTGGGGCTGTAGATGCAAACACTGATACTTACCTCCTTAGTTACAACTTGAGTTTAAATTCATTTAAATACATT
>JAPTGZ010006729.1:0-10353 GCA_029814645.1 Fowleria isostigma
GAATAGAATAGAATAGAATAGAATAGAATAGAATAGAATAGAATAGCCTTTATTGTCATTGCACATATTTCAGAGCATTGAAATTACATCAGTATGTCTCTGGGAACAAATCTGCACAGACATGGAGGAAGACAAGATGACACATTGTCAAGATCAAGATTGAAGAGGTAAACACATTAGGACAAGATGATAAAAAAAAAACAACCAAAAAAACAAGCAAAGGTCTGCATTATATTGTAGAATTGTACTGGTTAAAAAAAGCATCTCCCGCATATATAGCACAGTTATATTGACAGCATAAAAGACATGACAAGAAAGAGACAAGTGACAGTTTGAGGGGAGGCAGGCGGGTAGGGGAAAACATAGAAACCACATCAATAACCCCAGAGGTCGCCCTGCAGCATTAGGCGCTAGCAATTCAACACTGGATTTGCGGGGGGGGCCACTCATGAGGGTATGCTGGAGTTGGGAGAGTCAGAGTCAGTGTCCTCGAGATAAGATAGCTGGGGAACAAGCTTCAGTTGTTTGCATTCCATATTCAATATAAGATTAAAAGACATTTGTTTGTTGCATTATGAAAACTCTTTTAGACAGAGCAGGTTTTCAGGGTGGGAGGAGCCTATTCCACACTTTAACAGGCCTATATGAGAAGGCAGTCTTTTTGTACAAATCCCATCAAGACCAATATGAGCTGAGTCTGTGACAAGACCCAGACCACAAAAAATTGGTCATGAGTCCAAGACCAGTCTCGAGAACTATATCACTATTTAACAACAGAGAAATGAAGGAAGGGTTCCAAAAACTTTATTAAATGAGCAATTTTTAGTTTTCTATCAAACGCCTGTTGAGGCGGTGTAGACAAAAGTTAACCACTGTGTCTTCTCTGGTTCCTCAGATCTTGGAACCTTGGGTAGATTTTATATATGAAACAGATTTTTCAATAGCATGGTGATCAATACAATGCTGCAGGTAGAAGAGAAAACGCCGTGTGTAGATAATTTAATGGGCCTACATCTGAAAGACCTGGCGTTAATAACAAGGGACTTTGATGTTTCCAGTGTTGGCCATAAGGGAAAATGATTCTATTCCATCACAAACTGTAACGCCTCCGTTGTTCCGTACTGATAAGGCTATCTACAGTCTCTGCCTCTGTGATGTACATTGTTTAATGGCCTAGAGGGAAAACGGCTGCTGATAGCATCAGCATCAGCCAACCAATTAATGGGCTTATCACTAGAATCAAGGACTGGTCCCAGGTAAGGACGTTTGGAAAATGGGGACCAGAATCAGAGGGGCAGTACCGGGGGGCTACAGGCTCATTATACCTTCATTACATATAAAGGAGGTCCTGCTAATCCTACAACTGTTTTATTTATTTATTTCTAACTAACCCATGAAGACCCAACCAACCATTGGTGACTCAGACATTGACTGATTTTAACTGTTTAATTCCTGCTGATCCACTCAATCTATCAATATGTCGATAATTGGTGTAAAATACATAATTTAATGTGTTTCTATTGCACTTAAACAAAGAGAAGAAGTTATAATTATTTATCGCAGTGTTTCTCAACAGGGCTCTCCAAGGGGCAATGAGTCACCATCAGAGGCGTTTGGAATGAGAAAGCTGAGCAGGGGGTACTGAGACTGAAATGGGGGGAATTTGTTTAAGTATCAAGATCAAGCAGCATGTTATGTCAATGGCGACTTTCTGTGCCCCCTCTGCGATAAAGTACGTCACATCACTTCTTGAGCTACCTCTCTTGCCTGGTCTTTGATGGTAATGTCTGTTGCGTTCCCTTCACCCCAGTCACAAGGTGGGCACCATCTATGCTACGTACGCATGCTCCATCAGACGTATTCTCCCCCCTGACAACTCATTTCAGAAGAGGGATAGATGTGACAATTAGGGTAAAGATAAGGTTTAACACCCATTGCTAAACAAAATATTTTGGGCGGGGGAGTGGCAAGAGGCTCATGATAAAATAAAGGGGTTTTTGTTGAGAAAAGGTTGACTTCCATTGGTTTATAGGTTATTATGTTATTATTTTACTGGGCTGGCCCACTACAGATCAAAATAGGCTGAATGTGACACCTGAAATGAAAAGAGTTTGACATCCATGTTTTGTTTTTTGTTTTTTTTTTAAATTTTGTTTCATTAACTGATCAGTTTTTTTTCTAAAGCACTTTACAAAACCAAAGCTGACCAAAGTGCTGTACAATGGAAGAATAAAGATAAAAGCATCACAAATAAATGACAATAACAATACAGTGCATTCTATTAAAACAAAGTAAGTGTCAATAGATAGGTTTATGATATTCACATTTTTAAGGACACCTTTGTTAACATTTTCATAATGTAATTTGACTCTTTTCACTGTTATTTTACTTGACAAATTATTGGGACAACCCTGTTTGAAAGGATAGTTTGTTGGTGGAAACATTTTCATAATGCAATGTTAATGTTTTCACTCTAAACATAGAAGTTAGACATAAAAAGTTTGGAGCTGAGCTTTATATATTATTGTGTCATTACTTTACTGGTCTGGCCCACTTCAGATCATTTTGGGCTGAATGTGGCCCCTGAACCTAAATGACTTCGACACCCCTGGTCTAGATGGAAAAAAGAAGCTGCTGAGCTTCACTCAGACTGAAGAAGAAAAAGTAGAACCATAAAAGTGAGTTATTTTCTGGCCTGTAACTTAAAAACAAGCTCAGTCTGATTTCACATCTAACAGCTGTACATTCAGCTTAGTCAGTCCATCAAACGCTTCGGTGATAGAGTGTGTAAGACAGCAGTTCTGTCCATCAAAACCACTTCAGATTAAGAGTCCAATAAGAACATGCACATCATACATCAGTTCTCTAATGTTGTGCATCCAACTGGAGAATTCCGCCTGAAGGATTGGAAGAGTTCCGGTGTGAAGCATAACAATGGAGACGTAGACTTTATAGACGAAGTAAAGGAGTTCAACGGCAACAGAAATGCATTTGTTAATCAAGTGTTTGATAAATTTCACATAACATAAAAATACTAGTACGTTGACCTTTGGGAATCCACGGGTTATAAAAGCAGTAGAGTTGATTAAATGGGGTGCCGAGCTAAAATTACTGGTGTAACACAAAGATTAATAAAATAGAATGGACCTCACTAAGTTTTGTATTGACATGGACGAGGACCAGAGACTTTATCGCAGGACTGAACATGACGGTTTGTTGTGACTCACTTCCACCCTGTGTCCAGATCCACTAAACTCCAGTCCGTCTGATCGGAGTCTGTGCAGGACAATCTGTTACCATGTAACAGCAGGGGGCGGGGGGGTGGTCCAGAGGGAGACGTTAACAGATCGGGTCTTACCAGGACCGGTGGAGTGGAACCAGGCCGCAGTAAGAACTAACCCAACCTTGTTAGTGTGTGATCACAGCCAGACTTGGTTCTCATGTTGTGTCTCCTGAATCCAGTGCCCCCCCATTTGCCCTCTGGCAAACAAACCAAAAAATAAAATAAAACTAGACTTTCCTACATGTCCTGAAGAAAATGTAACCCATGTGCTTGCCTTTTGCCAGACTGGTGGACTTGTGGCTAGGTTTGATGTAAAAGCAAGAAATAGTACCAAAGACAAACTAGTTATAAAGTCTGGGTCTGAGTAACATTGGAGTGAATGACAGAAAAATGGTCATTGTGCACTCAGAGCGCACAGACTGACCAGCATGATAAGCAATATATTGATATTATAAGCGATATTATAAGTGATTAGCGTGACACGCTTAGTGCGTGTGTACATACAAAACAAAATATTGTCAGATTAAAATGTAAATAGTTTTTAAAGAAAATCATTTTTACAACATTTTGATGTATAAATTGTTGCTAAAACCTAAAAAATGTGAGAGTTATGAAGAGTTATTTTTAGATTTTCTAACATAAAACCAAAACCTCTCCACTCTAATTTAGAGTGGGGACAATTTCAGCCAATCAACTGTCAGCAGTCTGTTCCCATTGTATGTGAATGGGGTTTGGTATGATGTTCTTGTGTGGAACCTGTACAAGATACTGTTATGACGTGTCACCTCTAATCTTTGGGCTGCACACATTATATTTCAGAATAATTTTAGGATCAATCATGTGTAAATGGTAGCCACTTGAAAATGGCCCATTAATTTCAGTTAAGACAAATTTGATCAGTTTTTTGCAATTGTAACAAAATTTGTGTATCACAATGTCAATCTAGATCACATCATTTGAGACAAAGCTGCACATTTTTGTAATAATATGTTTTGGTTTATTTCCAACGCTCTGGGACGCATTTATTTATTTATTTTTTTTTACCAAAGTTTTTGAATAAGTCATAAGTCAGTCTGATGAACAATAGTCCCCTGTACCTTGGATTACATGCAAACACATGGGGAATAATAATACAAATACATACAGAAAATAAAGTGACAAGGAAGGAATAACTACACACAGAGCCCACTGTATACTGTTGACACTTGCAAGTATGCACTACGTATAAATTAGATACTCATTCAACACCAGTCAACATTTTTCCTAAATGAACAGCAGAAGGTCACTTATGGGTCATCCCCAGATGTTTCCACCAAAACGTCTTTATTTGTGAGAACATTTCTAAAGGGACTCCAGATGTTATTTAAAATTGGTTGCTTACCACTAATTGCAAATGTGATCTCTTTTAAGGGCAGAGTTACTGTTCTATCCTTGGTCTATCCACTGCTTTCCAAACAGTTGCAGTAACTCTTTTGGCCAATAACAGGCCTGCATGTAAAAATAAACCATGTTTCTTCCTTACGTTACAATTAGCTGGGTCGATACCCAATCTAAAAGTTTTTAATGTATTTTTATCTGAAATATCGCAGTTCATGTTAAGTGTTTGTGTGTTAATTGTTTTGTTAAATGCGGTCGACAGTCAGCAGCTGTGACACCACCAGAATACATTTGGCATTGTGTAGGGTGAGATATTTCCATAATAGAAGAAGAAACTTTGGCTCAATTGTGAGTTCAGTTACGTCCACCTTTTGCACTGAAATCTGCTCCTTTCCATAGTTTTCTGCCTGCTGTTAAAGCCTTTTAGATCCTTTTTACTTTGACTTATACATTTAGAGTCATATTGTAAAAGCCATCCTACTGAAGTGGACACCATTTATTTGGGTCCTAGCACTTAAACTGTAGACTCTCACATTTTGGAGGAGCTAAATGCACAAAACATGTTCTGTTTTCAGGGAGTGATGAAAAGATTATTGAACAGGTCATGAGAAAAACGACTCAATGGGTTTCAGCAAAAAATGTCAGGTTATGTATCAGGTCCAGAACTACAAAAAACATACTCTTCAGCTGTCAGGAAGGCCTATATTTGAGACTGAATATCAATTATTTGCACCATTTTTAATCTTTAGGCCTATTGAGAATGCACTAGTTTTTTATGTGCTTGTGGGGTGATGCCACTTTACCACAGGACATCAGAAACATTAATGGACAATTCACACGAGATAAAACTTATTATTAAAACTACCATAAGTGGGAGGGTTCAATTTATTTAAGCACCGCCATCCTCTCCTGTCATCATGTGCTTATAACATTTCTTCCTAAATATTGATATTGTCCATCAACTGGTGGATTAAGAACATTTTTTTAATTAGCTCCATAGCCCTGCTACGTTGCTTATCTTACACAAACCAATTGGATGCTGCCCATGCTGTTAGCAAGTGCTTTTAACCTTATTTTGCTTCCGAATCGTGTTTGTTATACTCCAGCTCCGACAGTACACAAGGTTCCACATGCTTTTGTCCAACTGCCTACTGAAAAACTGAGTTCTTCTTTCGAGCCTCCATGCTTGAAAATTTGCAAAAAAAAAACCCAAACACTTAAGCTATGACAGAATATCTACACGCACACAGTCACGGAAAAAGACCATCAAAATAATCAAAAATAATGGTTATGCAATCAAGTCCCAACTCCTGTGTGTATCATGTGACTAAAACAGACAGAAAAGAAAACATGAAATGTCTAAAAACACTGTTTTTATCAGTACAATGCCATAGATATTGATGTAAGAATTTATGTGATTCTGGTTATTATCAAGAAAACCATGGAAAATAGATATCAGCTCTTAAATTAAACTCTTGGGAGCTTTTTTGTTGTTGTCATTATATTTGTCCAAACAAAGGTACCTTTATTTGTACCAGGCGTTAAAATGAATAAGGGATTGAAGAAACCATAGGGTGGGACAATATTTTTTTCTGCATCAGTATCTTTTCTGCGACTAATCTCCTGGTCCATTCACATGTGTTTAGTACCTGGGCTCATATTCCTAGACCATTTTACAGAAGGTATAAGTTGTGGTAATCTTTACTGACATTGTAAAGCAATGATTACTGACATAGCACCTTTGGATGTGACTAAAATCTCAGGTAATTATTACTTTACCCCACATACCTATGGAAAACTAATCCAGTCCAAATAAGGCTAAAAATATAGGTTAAACTTTGAAAAGAAAGTCTTCTCATAAAAATAATCTTTTAAGAACTTACTAATATAAAGGTTAAAACAGCACACATAGGCAGAAGTGAAACCTAATTACCATAATAACAAGGATGTTCCATGGTTATCTGTGTAAAATTTTAGTACAGAGGTACTGTCCTTCCCCAACACCTTGCCAGGGTCAACACTTGGTTAACTCCTCTCCAAAAAAAAACCACACCGATAACAAGTTCCAGCCCACTCTTTATGGTAATTGACACAGGGTAAAACTGAGAAATGAAAATACAATTCCATTCGGACACAATTTAACAGATGTTTTAGGAATAGTTTAGGAGCTAGGTTAGCTTAGCCATCACATTAATTTAAAAAGATCTGGGCTGGTTCTCAATGTGCATTCTTGTCTTGTCTGTCTGTATGATGAAAACCTTACAATACCCAATTTCACATTGATGGAAACCAAATAACTACATTAAACAGAATCATGTCAATAGTTTAAGGAAATAATTGGATAATTTAACATTTATGACAATCTTTGTGACAGATTAAAGCCTCTGTCCCTCCTGTGTCCAGTGTTAGAACCATCAGAAACATTATTAAAACCACTGATGATTGACCATAGAGCACATCGGATAGAACATATCTGTACATTTAAACAGGCTGGATTGACATTTTTTGGAGCATCTTAATTTGCTGTACATAAATCCAAACCTTATATCATACATTGTAATGATACATATGTACTAAGTTGATGTAAAATAAGCAAATTGCTGAAAACAGTTCAATAGAGTCCAGATATGAACATACTGTTATGGACAAATCTACTGCTCTTTGGTTCCATTATTCAAACTAGATTCCAACTACACTGGTCTGGATTAGACTGGTTTGGTCTGCGTTAGACTGGTTAGGTCTGCATTACACTGGTTTGGTTTGGATTAAACTAGTTTGGTTTGGATTAGTTTAGTTAAGTCTTTGTTAGACTGGATTGTCTGCATTAGACTGATTTGGTTTGGTCTGAATTAGACTGGTTTGGGGTTGAGTAGGCTGGTTTGGTATGGATTAAACTAGTTTGGTCTCTGTTAGACTGGTTTGTCTGCATTGGTCTGGTTTGGTCTGCATTAGACTGGTTTGGTTCACATTGTACTTGTTTGGTCTGGATTAGACTGATTTGGTCTTTATTTGTCTAGTTTGGTCTGTGTTAGACTGATTTGATATGGATTAGGTTGGTTTGGTCGGTGTTAGACTGGTTTGGTTTGATTTAAACTGGTTTGTTCTGAATCTGACTGGTGTGGTATGGATTTGACTAGTTTGGTCTGCATTAGACTGGGTTGGTTTGGATTAAATTGGTTTGGTCTGGATTAGACTGGTTTGGTCTTCATTTGTCTAGTTTGGTCTGTGTTAGATTGATTTGGTTTGGATTAGATTGGTTTGTCTGCATTAGACTGGTTTGATTTGAATTAAACTGGTTTGTTCGGAATCTGACTGGTTTGGTCTGCTTTAGACTGGGTTGGTTTGGATTAAACTGGTTTGGTCTGGATAGACTGGTTTGATCTGAATTGATGATTCAGAAAAAAATGAATTTTGCAAAAATATTTTTCTATCAGACAATTTTTTATGCACAAGTTATGTTCATGTAATTTGAGGGTCAATGGAAAAGCGACTTCTTCTTGTTCTTCCTCTTCCTCTTCGTCTTCTTCCTTTGTATTTGACTCCAGCCTTTCCACCTCTGTGACCAGGTCAGACTTTTCATTTAATGTTTCAAACTCTGTGTTCTTTAACAACTACATATTTGACATGTTAGTAGTGACTTGGTTGTTGAAACCTGAACTAAAACAACAGCAGAAAGAAAACACAGTGTGTGATAAAGTGATGAACAGATTGTTTCCTGAAGTGGTGCTCTGTTTCCACAGGTACTCTGCATTAAGAGGACATGTCATTGACTCCAGCCTCAGCTCATTGCACCGGTGGGAACTCAGACTGTGCACTAATCGCATACAGAACGTGAATCCGATCGTAATAAGGGCAGTTTAGGAAATTGATGGAAAAGACGGCGCCATTAACGACAGGAAAACAAACAAGAGTCATCTGAAACAATCATTATGAAAACACACACCTGCAATATCAGGTAAAAAAAGAAAGAAAAAAGGTTGAGCGATAGACCTTTTTGATGTTGGTGATGATGTAGTTTGTGGGCGGGGCCAAACTGGTGGCAGAAAGGGACAGTTGTGACGTCAAAGGTACATGGAAGTCAGTGTCAGAAAAGAAACAGAAGAATGGAAGATACAGACGCCTTCTCCAATTGATACTTATGGAAATATGTGTTCCTTCCATGACTAGTGAAATTCCATATTGTTGGATCAATAAAGTGTCATCCAATGTAATCTAATCTATTATGATTGAACCAAATGCAATCTAATATGGTCTAATCCAATCTAATCTGATATGGTCTATTCTAAAATAATCAAATCTAATGTAATCTAATATGATCTATTCTGATTCAATGTAATCTGATATGATCTAGTCTAATCTAATAGGATCTAATTTAATGAAATGAAATATGATCTAATCCAATGTAATCTGATCTGGTTACATCTAATCTAATATGATCTAATCTAATCTGGTCAATCTAATCTAACATGATTTGACTAAGGTAATCCAATAGGATCTAATCTCATATGACCGAATCTAGTGTAATCTAATCTGGTCAAATCTAATGTAAAATGATCTAATCTAATGTAATCTCATATGATCTAATCTATATAATCTAATGCAATATAATCTAATATGATGAAGTCCAATGTAATCTAAAATGATTTAATCCAATCTAATATAATCTAATGTAATCTAATATGATTTAATCTGACATGGTCTAATCTAATGTAATCTAATATGATAAAATCTGATATGATATGATCTAATCTAATGTGATCTAATCTGGTCAAATCTAATCTAATATGATCTAATCCAATCTAATATAGTTCAATCTAATATGGTCAAATCTTATCCAGTATGATCAAATCTAACATGGTCTAATCCAATCTAATCTACTATGATTGTTTGTAGGGCTGTAACAAAATTAAGTGACACAAAATTTCCCAAAATAAAAAAAAAAATCATGTTAAAAATAGTTCCGAGAATGCCGAGGAGCGCTGCCCACTGACTCTGATTATTTCTGACCCTGAGCTCCGACTGTAGCAGCGCTCTCACTTCAACATGAAACTGGAGGAAAATGAGAAAATAGTGGACGCTCGAGATTCAACAGGAAAACCGTGGACCGTTTAGTCACTCTCTGTCTCTGTGAGACGCTATTACACGGACATGTGTAAGGTAGATCAGAAAACCAAGTATGATGTATGATGCAACAGCACCACAGAGAGAAGCTAAAGGAAATGGTCAGTTATGTTTAAGAACTTTTAAAAATAATCTGTGAGATTGGTGAATTAATTAGTTTTTATTCTTTCTTTATAAAATGTAAAACAAACACAGTCACAGCTTTTTTAGTAATGTTGTTTTTCATTAAATGTTATCTTCATCTGGTGATTTTATTACCTTCGCCAAGGAGGTTATGTTTCTGCCAGGGTTTGTCTGTCTGTCTGTCTGTCTGTCTGTCTGTCTGTTAGCAACTTCAGCAAAAACTACTGGACAGATTCTGAGGAAATGTTCAGGACATAATGGAAATGATACAAGGAACAATCAATTAGATTTTGGGAGTGATCCCTATCACCGCCTGGATCCAGGATTTTTTTTAACCCTTGTGTGGTGTTTGGGTCTGTGGGACCCGCTTTTATTTTTTATTAAAGAAAAATGATGAGTGATTATTTTTCTGAATTTTTTCCCTCTCATATCTTGATTATATTACATTT
>JAPTGZ010006758.1:0-10351 GCA_029814645.1 Fowleria isostigma
CTGCTGCAGCGAAGGCACGGTCACCTCTGAGCTTCCGCTTAGTTTTAGGTTCGCTCAGGAGCAGCTGGTCTGCTGACCTGAGAGAGCGCGGGGGGGCATAAGGTTGCAGCAGCTCAGAGAGGTAAGGGGGGGCAAGGCCATTAAGAGATTTAAAAGTAAATAAAAGAATTTTAAAACTGATCCTAAAATGTACGGGGAGCCAGTGAAGTGAAGCTAAAATGGGGGAAATGTGCTCATATTTCCGTGTGCCAGTTAACAGCCGTGCAGCAGCATTTTGAACCATCTGCAAACGTGCGATGGACGAGGCACTGACCCCCACATAAAGTGCATTGCAATAATCCAGCCTAGTGGTCACAAAGGCATGGAGGACTGTTTCAAAGTGCTTTCTGGTAAGGAAAGGCTTAATTCTGGCTAGCTGTCTCAACTGAAAGAAGCTTTTTTTAATAACTGAGCTGATCTGGCAGTCAAACTTCAGGTCAGTATCTACTTTAACACCAAGGTTAGTTATCATAGGTTTGGTGAACTGAGCCAAGGAGCCCAAATCTGCAAGTGAGGGTCCAGTGGTGCCACCAAAAACCATAACCTCTGTCTTCTTCTCATTAAAACTTAAGAAGTTTACAGCCATCCAGGCCTTTATGTCATCAAGACACTTCAATAGGGGTTTGACGGAGAATCCATCTTTCTTTTTAAGTGGGACGTAAATCTGACTGTCATCCGCGTAACAATGGAAAGAAATCCCATGCTTCCTCAGTATGGAGCCAAGGGGAAGCAAGTAGAGAGAGAAGAGAAGAGGGCCTAAAACTGAGCCCTGAGGGACCCCACAAGAGAGACGAGCAGAGGAAGACACCGAATCACCAAGGCTGACACAAAAAGTCCGATTGGTCAAGTATGACCTAAACCATTCCAGTGCAATGCCCCTGATACCCACCCACTGTTCTAAACGAGAGATTAAAATGTTAACTTACAAACTTCAGTTTGTTTAAATGCTGTTTGTTTATTTTTCATTTAACAAAACTAAATCTGGGACCTCCCAGGCAGATCATTGATTGAAATACTCCCATATGACACTGATATACTGAAGTCCACCAGTCAGTCCATCTGAGGCCTCTAAGGCCCTTCCATTATGTCTAAAATCTGAAACAGCATCATACTCCTCTCTTAGACACTATTAAAGAGAGATTCAGACACACTTCATCTGACTATTAATTTTAAAACACTTGTGATCTCTAAAACTTCAATAAGTCCAGTCAAATATCCTGGATGATGACAGTTGTACATCTGTCAGTTCTACAGGTATAATTTCACACACACTTGACTGTCTCTGCATTTATAACACGTCAGTAACTGTAGGTCAGGGGTTGGGAACCTGTGGTTCTTTGGATGACTGCATCTGGCTCACAGATAAATGGTGGCTGACATTTCTTAACATAACAAGTAATTAGAAAAGCACTCGTAGAGTGCAGATCTCCGCCTGGGTCATAAAAGTCCTCCATTTTTACTGCACGGAGCCACTGCCCTGGTACCTGGCCCCTCCTCCTCACACACACACACACACACAGCGGAGAGGAGAGGAGAGGAGAGACCGTAACTTTTGCCGTTTGGACCAAATTGGTGCTTTCGGATTGGACTAAAATGTCTGATCACCCTCAAAATCTAATAATTTGTTCCTTCTGCCATTTTGGACTTTTCCTGAAAATTTCATCAAAATCCATCCATAACTTTTTGAGTTCTGTTACTAACAGACAGACAAATCCTGGTGAATACAGAACCTCGTTAGCGGAGGTAATGAATACTTCTGCTGACATTTTAAAGTAAAAATGAACATTACAGAAATCACAGTGTTAAAAAGAGTGTTCTAAAAATCAAACGTTCTCATGCATTTTAATTCATCCATCCATTTCCTACCGCTCCTGTTCAGAGTTACAGGTGGCTGGAACCAATCTCAGCTTAAAAATGCACATATTTAGTTGTATTAAGTGTTACAAAAATATTATGTGGCTCTCATGGAAATACATTTTGAAATAAGTGGCATTCATGGCTCTCTCAGCCAAACAGGTTCCTGACCCCTGCTGTATGTGTATGTTAACTGGTGTGTTTGTCTAACACTGGCATGTTTATAAATGTCCATTAATGACCTATGTCACTCATCAGTGTTATAATCACTGACCGTCTGTCTGGATGGAGTGACACAGAGAGGAGTTAGCTCAGCTACATGTCTACATGCATGTCTACATGCTAGTCTCTAGTCGTTCTCTTTCACAGTGCTTTCACTTTTACCGTTCGTATATATTTGGGACTTTCAGTTACATTATTTGGAGTCATGGGTCTGCCCCGTTTTGACACACAAGCGGCACATGCAGCACTTTTGATTTGCATGTGCCACGTAACCAATCAGATGGCATTGTGGGAGGGACAATGCTCACAGCACAGAGCCACAACAGCCGGCTGCATCAGAGCCAAAAGAACCTGTTTTAACTTTGATCCATCATATCGGCCGTTGGACACTTTAAAAAGCCGATACCGATAATTGGCAGAATGATGAATATCGAAGCCGACAGAGATAAAATAACTATCACTGTTATTTAATGAATACATTAACGCATTAATAATGTGTTAACTTGTCCAGCCCTAATCAAAATTAGGCGTTGACCAATTAACGCGTTAATGTATTCATTAAATAACAGTGATAGTTATTTTATCTCTGTTAATGGAATTCTATTACACCTTCATTTTATTTTGAAAATCTGTTGCTCTCGCGCCCTGAATGCTCATAGGCTGACCGGGGCGGCATCCCGTGTTTCAATCAGTGACAGCTTTGAGGTCGGGCTTAAGACTCTTGTCAGTCACCCATACCCAGAAGGACACTGAGTCTGCCAGCACCAGGCTTATTCGGCTCCGTCTTTTATATTTATATTTATAAGAATGTTTTAAAGTACTACTGTGTAAATGCAATGCTGCTGTTAAAAAGCACCCTTTTTTCTTTATAGTATTTGAAAACAAAATATTTCACTTTTATTTGTAAGCAGTACTTTGGATAAAAAAAACAACACTGTTATTAAAAATACCTTAGTTTAATTTAAAGTATTTACAAACCAAGTGTTACTGGAGTTAGAAGTTAATGCTGAAGTTACTTTAAAACAAAAATGCAAAATATGTACTTTTGCATTATTATTAAACACTGCATATAACTTTGTGATTAATTGTGATTAATCGCAGAAAATCCATGCAATTAATCGCAATTAAGGATTTCAGTTTCTGCCCAGCACTAATTTTGATATATGTAGGCATATTTGGACATATTTGGATGTATTTGAACATATATAGACATATTTGGACATATTTTAACATATTTGGACATATTTGTTTTACTGTGGTTGATTGCAGAGGTTTATGTATGTCTTTGGTTCTTGGTATCTGGTCCGTTCAGGCCTTAGGTCCTTTTTCACTCCATGTCCCTGATCATCTTAGACTCCGCCCCCTCCCTCTGTGTCTCTGTCCAGTGGGTTCGAGTGGGTGTTATGTAACTGGTCCTTATCTGTGGACTCTGAGTCTTCTTTACTGCTGTGTGTCTGTGAACGTGACCCTGGCTCATCCTCCTGATCTTTGACCTCTGACGGAGCACCCCCCCCCCCCATCACACACACACACACACACACACACACACACACACTGAATAGGATTAACCAGAGAACATGAATGAGCAACGTCTACGAGAGGATGAGTTCAGTCAGGAGCAGAGGAGGAGATGCATAGAACACAGACCTTTAGAAGCTTCAGAACCTTTAGAACATTCAGTACCCTCACACCTTTAGAACCAAGGCAGTGTATACCAAAAACACACTCTAGACATATGTATGACAGTGCATTAGGGCTGCATGATTAATCAATTTTAAATGTAAATCCGATTTTTTAATTAGGACGATTTTTAAAACAGTGTAATCGTCTAATCGACTTTATCTCTCTTGTGTCTCCCAGCCGTGCATCTGTCTCCACCCTCTGGGCTACCATAGGCTCTTCGTCCTAACTGTGAAGGCGGTCTTTCACAAAATTCTATGTAATGATTACAGACCTTAATTAATATGTGGTGGCATCACAGAACTGCAGAGCCGGACTCTCTGCGTCTCGTGCTCAGCTATGATTCTCTTCATAATCACTCATCTGGTCCACGCACACATGACTGATGTCTGTCCCTGACTTTCATCGGTAGAACGTCTGTGGGCCATAACAAAATGACATGCGACGGGTCTGTGTGTGGGTCAGTGATGTGACGCCTAAATATTCTGTCCGGCGGTATTTTTTTTAAAGTTAAAAAAGGTTTAAATGTACAAAAATATACAATCTATATGTAGTATCTCTCCCACACATATAGTCACTTCACCCTTTCAAAAATCAGGAGTTATTTGCAATTTTTCTGTAATTTAAGGTGTCAAAATATCATGTGGTGCGACTGTCCAGCGATGACTGCTGTTTTTAAATTTCTCTAAATCTAATACAATTTATTTTCTGCCCTATTTGTCATGATTTACAAATTGTTTTATATTCTTGTGCAAAATATCAAAGCTTTTGCAGTTAAATTTCTCTCATAATATACAAACAAACTTCGTCCGATGATGTTCATTTCATCAAATATCATGTGGTGCGACCCTTATATGTCACTGACCCACGTACAAGTCTTAATGTCTGGTAGCGTGCACCTCCCCAACCCCTCTGGGCATTTGAGCATACCTCTAATGAATTCTGTTCTCTTCTGTAGACACAAAAATCTACATCAAATTTGAAAATCAAGTTTGTAGAGGAAAAAAATCTGGATTTTATTTTTGACCAATATCGTGCAGCCCTACGGTGTGTTAGGGCCACGTAAGGAAATAAAAACATTGGTCACTATGAGAATAAAGTATTGTTTTGTTGTTAAATTAAGTATCTGAATTTTTTTTGTTGAGTTTGAGCAGCTTGAATTTAAATTACTTGAACGTTTTAAATGTGAATTTTTTATTCCAAATGTACAAACATTGAAAAATAAAAGTGGACAAGAGGTATTGAAAATATGAAGAGTTGAATTCAGACAAAAAAAATCAGATACTTAATTGCACAACAAATAAATTCAGTGATATGAATTCAGTGGCTTTTGTAATTCAACGTTTGATGACACAGATGTACTTCCATATGTGTGTGTGTTTGTTTCCAGGGTGGACAGACCGTCATTGACCTACGGTGAAGCGATGCAGTATGGGATGGAGAATGTGTCATGGCTGAGGAGACACTCACAGTGGGGGAAGTAAGAGCACCACCTGGGTTAGATATGTGTATATATGTGTTTATATGTGTGTTTGTATGTGTGTTTGTATGTGTGTTTAGATGTGTTTGTGTGTGTTTATATATGTGTGTGTGTATAGACGTGTGTTTATCTTAGAGCTCGACCGATTAATCATTGGGACCGATTAATTGGCCGATTATGGCCTATCACTGATTAATCAATATTGGCCAATATGCAGCCGATTATATTTTTTGCTGTGTGTCTCTGTTTTTGCTCTGGTCTTGTGTGTGTAAATGCGTCTTTGCAGTGCCCCCCCCCAACAGACACACAGAGCAGAGAGAGAGAGAGAGAGAGAGCATCCGAAGCTGCTCTGTTCAGGGGTCTGTTTCATAAAGCAAGTTTAGTGAAAACTCTGAGTCTGTTAACCCTGAAATAAGGGAAACTGAGGGAAACTCGGAGTTAACAGACTCAGAGTTTTCACTAAATCTGCTTTGTGAAACTGACCCCTGATGGTCTCCTATTTCCGGTCATTCTAATGCAGGTTGTTGTGTTATTATCCCGCAGCCCGATCATTTAAACGGCAGAAAAAAAACAGGGTGTTACGAGATGTGTATGCGATTTTGGTTCAGTGTGTGTGTGTGTGTGTGTGTGTGTGTGTGTGTGTGTTACCGTAGTGCCGGCGGTGCAGGTCTGTGTGTGAATGAACGGAGATGGAGCAGAGTGAAGTATCAGTCCAGTTAACTAAGGAGTATGGTGTTAAAGGAACCACACCTATCTGATACGAATGTCCTCCTCAACAAACGTGGAGTTCTAGAAGTTAAAGCTGAGTTCCCCCTGACTTCACCGACCATGATCAGACACCAACAGGAAAGCTTTAACGGAGGAAATCATGGCAGTCCTTCATAATGTACGCTATTTGTTTGATTATTGAATTATATGATCACATCATGGCATTTTCTGGAGGGACTTTTATTACAGTGTTTTAACATTGTGTGTGTTCTAGTGAACTACCCTTACTTTAAGTCTGTGCCGAGTCATGTCTCAGGTTATTTCCTGGTTCACTGGGTCATGTGACCGTACAGTACATGTCAAGCTGTAAATAGATGTTAAAAGCAGGTTACTTTGTGTTTTGTTTGTGTGTAGGTCTCATGTATGTCTGTTAATCTCTGCTGGTTGAGTGTGTTGTTTTTATGGTGTGTGCTGTTTTAATAGTGTTGATTATATTTATTATATATTTAGTTTTAGAGTTTTAGAATGCACTGTAAGGACTGCACTTTCAATTTCGTTGTTTTACAGTGACAATAAAGACATTTCATTTTTTTCTTTCCTTTTTTTTAAGTTGAGTTAAAAGGGTGGAGGGAGAATTTTCGTGTATTTTGCTTCAGCACCACGACTGAAACTCCTGTGTTGCTGCCATACAGTCTGTAGGATCCCACACAGCATTATGTTATAAAGGAAAATAGATAGGTATTACCTACCTGGGTGACTTAAATGTACACTGTGTCCCTCTCACCTGTGACTTCAGTCCACATAAGCATCATTTCATCTTGACTAATGTGCAACTATTATAGTATGTACTCCATGGATAGAAGTGTTCATGTTACACGTGTCGGCCAACATATTGGCCGATATTTGGTTCGACCAATATATCAGATATCGACTTTTTATAGCCCCAAATATCAGCATCAATATCAGCTCCCAAAATTCCATATCGGTCAGGCTGTAGTTTATATATGTGTGTTCATATGTGTGTTTATATGTGTGTTTGTACGTGTGTTTATAAGTGTGTTGCGGGGAGGGTTGGACATAGAGAAGTGGGAGGGGCTAATGGTATATGATTGACAGCTGGTCCATTTACACCTGATGTAAAACTAATATAAACAGGTGTGAATAGCTGAACATCAGACAAACAGAAAAACAAATGTTAGCATGTGAGTGGTGATCTCCTTTTGTTTTCTTTTGATTTTCTTACTTTTTTTCCATCTTTTTTCCTTCTCTTTTTTTCATATTTTCTTCTGTTTATTTAATTTTTTGGTTTTTATCTTTTTCCTCCTTTTTTTCTTTTTTATTATTTTTTTTTCCTTTTTTCTTCATTTTTCTTTTATCTGTTTTTCGTCTTTTCTCATTTTCTTCATATAATTTTTTCTTCTTTTTTTTCTCCTTGTTCTTTTTCCTCTTATTATCCTTCCTTCCTATCATCCTTCATGGTTCAGATCATCATCATCATCGTTCTTCTAACGGTGTATTCTCTAACCCCCTCCATCTCTTCCTCTGATCTGTCATCCTCTGTCCTCCTGTCCATTCTCCTGTCTGTCCTCCTGTCCGTCCTCCTGTCTGCTCTCCTGTCTGTCCTCCTATTTGTCCTCAGTTATCTGACTCTTGTCTCTGTCTCAGGCGGACGGTGAACCTGTTCCTCATCATCACTCAATTGGGGTTCTGCTGCGTTTACTTCGTCTTCCTCAGTGACAACATCAAACAGGTCCAACAAATACACACACACACACACATACATATACTGCTCAAAAAAATAAAGGAAACACATCTTATATCTCAATTGATTAAATATTTCAGTTGAAAAGCATTACTCAATATATAGTAGAGTGCGTTGAGAACAAAATAACATAAAATGATCAATTTAAATCAAAATTATCATCCCATGGAGGTCTGGATTCAGAACCATTCTCAAAATACAAGTGGAAAATCACATTGCAGGCTGCAACATCAGCAAAAATTCCTCAAGACAAGTCAAAATGAGGCGTAGTAGTGTGTATGGCCTCCACGTGCCTGTATGACTTCCCTACAATGCCTGGGCATGCTTCTGATGAGGTGGCGGATATTATCCTGAGGGATTGCCTCCCAGACTTGGATTAAAGCATCAGTCAACTCTTGGACGGTCTGTGATGCAATGAGACATGATGTTCCAGATGTGCTCAATTGGATTCAGGTCTGGGGAACAGGTAGGCCAACCCGTAGCATCACTACCTTCATCATGGAGGAATTGTTGACACACTTCAGCCACATGAGGCCTGGCATTGTCATGCATTAGAAGGAACCCAGGGCCCACTGCACCAGCATATGGTCTCACAGTGAGTCTGAGAATCTCATCCCGGTACCTAATGGCAGTCAGGGAACCTCTGGCTAGCACATAGAGGGCTGTGCAGCAATCCAAAGAAATGCTTTCCCACACCATTACTGACCCACTGCCAAACCAGTCATGCTGGAGGATGTTGCAGGCAGCACACCATTCTCCACGGCGTCTCCAGACTGTCACATGTGCTCAGTGGAAACCTGCTCTCATCTGTGAAGAGCACAGGGCGCCAATGGTGAATCTGCCAATATTGGTGTTCTCTGGCAAATGCCAATCACCCTGCACAGTGTCAGACTGTAAGAGCAGGCCCCACTTGTGGACCCCGGGTGCTCATACCACCCGCATGTAGTCTTTATCTGACAGTTTGAGCAGAAACATGCACATTCGTGGCCTGCTGGAAGTCATTTTGCAGGGCTCTAGCAGTGCTCCTCCTGTTCCTTCTTGTACAGAGGAGGAGGTCGTGGTCCTGCTGCTGGCTTGCTGCCCTCCTATGGCCCCCCTCATGTCTCCTGGTGTACTGGTCTATCTCCTGGTATCTCCTCCATGCTCTGGCCACTGTTTTGAGAGACACAGCAAACCTTCTTGCCACAGTTCACATTGATGTGCCATCTTGGATGAGCTGCATGACCTGAGTAACTTCTGTTGGTTGTAGACACCGCCTCATGCCACCTCTAGGGCTGAGAAAACTAACAAAATTCAAAAATGACCAAAACATCAGCCAGAAACAACAAGAACAAAGTAATGGTTTGTGGTCACCACCTGCAGAATCACTCCTTTATAGGGGTAGTCTTGATAACTGCCTCTCATTTCTACCTGTTGTCTGTTTGATTTGTACAACAGGTGAAATTGATTCACAATTAATGTTGCTTCCTAACTGGACAGGTTGATTGACTGACAAGTGTGATATACTTGGACTTACATTTGTTGTTTAAGTGTTCCCTTTATTTTTATTTTGTCATATACACATACTTATATATACACACAGATACACATACACACACATAGCATACACACACACATGCACACACATATACACACACATAGACACAGATATACACATAAACACATATACACATCCACACATATACACATCCATACATATACACATATACATACACTGGAGATCAAAATTAGAGAACGATTTATAAACAATTGATTTTATTCTGAAATGTCATCCTCACTGCTCAACAGTTGACCTTTTGTTGTGGCTATACCATGCTACTAGAACACTTTTTTACAAAATAACTAAGGCATTTCAACTAAAAACATTATTTAGCAGAAAACACACTGATCAAAATTAGTGTCAATCAATCAATCACAGAACAACAATGACTGTTGCATGGAAAAAGATTACAACCATATTTTCTGAAGGTTCCAGCAGTCAACAATTAGTAGAAGTGTCCAGGCCTCTACTTTGAATGACTTCAGCACATCTGAACCACAGGACATCACTAGTCTGTCACACTGCTCTGGTGGGATTTTGGTCCACTCTTCTTCCAGTCCCTTCCACAGTTCAGTGACTGTAGTGGGTTTCTTGGCCATAACCTTGTCTCCAAGGATTTTCCAGAGGTTCTCTACTGAGTTTAGATCAGGACTCTGGGCAGGCCATGTCATTATTTCAACGTTTTCAGTTTCAAGGAACTGCTTTACCCGTTTTGTTGTGTGGCAGAGACCACTGACCTGCATGAACACTGTGGGCTGATTGGATGATGAACGCAGGGAAGGAACCATATGTTGTTGAAGAATGTTCTGGTAAACATTTGCATTCACTCTGCCATGTAGCTGTACAAGAGGCCCAACTCCTGCTGCAGAAAACATACACCAAACCATGACGCTTCCTCCTCCACCTTTCACTGACTTCTTTACACACTTTGGGTTCAGTCTTTCCCTAGTTTGTCGCCAAACATAGTGTTTCCCATCAGACCCAAAGAAATTAAACTGTCTTTCATTACTGAAGTGAACTTTGGACCAGTTCTCCTCTGTCCACACAACATGCTCCTCAGCAAAGG
>JAPTGZ010006778.1:0-21419 GCA_029814645.1 Fowleria isostigma
ACATTGTGTGTACACAATATACACAACACATCTTTTTAAACCTCAAGTCTCCACTAGTATACAGTCCTTGAATCCCAAAAAGGAGTGAGAAGAAGCATAACTTATTTCCTCCCACCCCCAGTTTCACTACTCAACATGTACGGTTACTATTTAAGTTAAAGAATTATCTGTGAAGACGCATTAGTACACCTAATACTGCACTAACAGTTCTCACATATAGAATAAAATACAATAGAATAGAACAGATTAACATTTACTCATATAACATAACATTTAATTAATATAAAATAAACAGATATG
The DNA here is from genome assembly GCA_029814645.1 of Fowleria isostigma. Classification (NCBI taxonomy): domain Eukaryota; kingdom Metazoa; phylum Chordata; class Actinopteri; order Kurtiformes; family Apogonidae; genus Fowleria; species Fowleria isostigma. The sequence continues at coordinate 301 of JAPTGZ010006778.1, forward strand.
ATAAAATAAATCCAAAGTGTGCCATTCTGCTCCCCTTCTTTGACATTATTTGACTCTTTTCTGATGGTGCTCCTAAATCAGTTCAGTTCAGATCGTGGCAGCTGTGGATGAGAGTCTGCTAAGGACAAGCCCTGGTGAGCAGGATCCCCCCCTGGGTCTCCATATCTGTCCCAGCCAGCCCCGGGCTCTGCCTGCGGGCCCCGGGGCCTCTCATTGTTCCACAGGGAGGCTGTTTAATGCACTATAATGAGTTTCGCAATACACCCTGGTGGCGTGATGGTGACTTTGGTGTGGTTCACTCCTCACTGTGTACAGTCAGGATTACTCACATGTGGAGCGCCTAGATCAGGACTGGATGTGTTGTTGCTTTAGTGTACAGCTTCAATCAACATTTCTCTACCAGAGATATAAAAGCGAACAGTCAGTGTTTTCAATGTAGTCAAAAATTGCTTGCAGGTGCTCTTCTCTTCATTGTCACTGCCAATTCAGTCTGTTTGGATCAGCTCCAGAACGCTCCTGGTACATTCATGCTGCACATGTTGGAAAAATGTGTCACTATACATTACAATACAAATATGGAGACGGCGGAGGCTGAGTAAGTGTTAATTGTGCAGGTTTTCAATGGGCTTCGCTTTGGTGTTGCATGAGAATCTGAGTGTAGTTTTATAAAGGTCTGTACATGTCTTTGTCCTTATTCTTCATAGTCAGATGATCATAAATGTCACAATGCATGGGCTGATGTTTGCCTTTATGGCCACACAATGTCTACTGTACTTGGTTTAGAGCCAGAGGGCCATACAAAGCCTGTGAAACTACACACAGAATGAAAGAGATGGATGTGAAGCTCCGCCAAAGCCTGACTGGGTGACTCCTTCAGCTCTACACAGACATCCATACAGTCGCAGAAAAAAGTATTAGACCATCTTATTTTTTCTTCAAATTCTTGTCATTTTAATGCCTGGTACAACTAAAGATACATTTGTTTGGACAAATATAATGATAAAAAGAAAAATATCTCATAAGAGTTTAATTTCAGAGCTGATATCTATCCATTTTCTTTGGTTTTCTTGATAATAACCAAAATCACATAAGTTCTTACATCAATATCTATAACACTGTACTGACAAAAACAATGCTTTTAGACATTCCATGTTTTCTGTTTATTTTAGTCACATGATACACACAGGACTTAGTACTTTACTGTATAGCCATTGTTTTTGATGACTGTTGATGGTCTAATATTTTTTCCGTGACTGTTTAGTTTAGTTTTTAGTTTTATTAGTTTATTTTGAGCTCATGTACAGTGGTAGTTACATATATATATGTACAATATTCAGTATTGTTCATTTACATCTCAAACATGTGTACACAGATATATTATGGAAAGATTGCTAAAAAAAGAAAAAATGAAAATACCATATGCAAAAAATATACACAATAAGAATTCTACATGTAGAATATACATATAGAATTATACATTCAGAATTATACATGAAGAATGTGCATATGAAAGTATATGTATTAAAAAAAGACATGGAGAACGTGCATATTAAACTATATTTAGAGAATTTTACAGGGAGAGTATGCATGTAGAAATGCACAGAAACTATGCATGTAGAATATACATAAGGAATATACACAGACAAGTATCCATTGACAAAGGTATAACAATTTTATATATATATATATCTGTACGTTGCATTAAATTGTATTTTTATTTCAGAACATTAATTCTACAATACATATATTTCTCTTGCTCTGCTTCTAATCTATGCCTTCCATTGAAAGCCGTCCTGTCTCCAATGTTAATCAAGGTCAGGGTCACGGTCAGCGTGCCGTTTGATGGGTACCCATTTGGGATGCCAAACAGTCTGGAGCTTTGTTTACCTTTTTTTTCCTCCATTCACAGCCTCAGCTCAGTTGACATGCACAGAGAACAAGGCATTTTTGTCTGTAAAAACGACCCGTTTGACATGAGCCAGAGCAACAAAGGGAATTCATAGTGACTTAAGAGCTGGAGAAAGAACCGTGGAAATGACACAACACATGCAAAAATGACACGTTAATAACTGCAGCCGGGTCTGTTAGGAGGAGAAATACCTGCTCAGGCTCGTTTGAGTACCTTTAAAAATAAACTCAGCTGTGTTATTTCACAGCCCAGGACACAAAAGAGTCCTAATTCACATTTACACTCAATTTGCATTAAATTACCCAGAGAACGTCCCCCTGTGGTTTCAGCTGAAGAACACCCTCTAGTGTTCATTTCCACTGAAAGGTTCTGTATCACTGACACGGGCGACACAGCCCACCCCTCTGTCTGACCTTGTACAGTCCCCCCCAGGGTCAACACAGACCCACTATAAAAATACAAACAATGTGGGACTGGAGCAACAGGGACAAACACAACAGACCTGACAACTGGAACCACTAATGGTGATGATGATGATGATGATGAGGATGATGAGCATGATGGTGGTGGTAGTGATGAGGATGATGATGATGGTGGTGGCGGTAATGATGAGGAGGATGATGATGATGATGGTGGTAGTGATAATAATGATGATGGTGGTGGTGGTAATGAGGATGATGATGATGATGCAATGAAATGAATGAAAGCAATGAAACATGATGTTACTGTGCCTTCAATGCTTGTAGTCCTCAGTGATGTAATAATTTTTTATAAATGTGAAAAAAACTTGGTCAACTTGATTGAAAACATTCTAAAAAAACAAAAATTGTGTAATAAATTTGACCATTAATATCATTCTTATTTTATTGTTTTGAATTGTGCAGCTTTTTATGTCCTTTTAATCCATTCTTGTATTTTTATTCTTTTATCTTGTTTTTTTTTATTAATTCTTCTGTACAGTACAATTTTTGGCACAATTGTATTTTAATCTATTTCTTGTATTTTATTCTTTTATTTTTGTTTTATCATCTGTACAGTAGTTTGGTCCACTGTGGTTGTTCTAAAGTGCTTTACAAATAAAGTTGGATTGGATTAATAATATAGCTACAAATTTCAGGTGGAAACAAAAATTAGGGCATATTATTACATTGTTATTTGAACATTATGGTAAAAATGAATGTCTCCCAGGGGGCTCCGTAGGATATTTAAAAAATACATATAAAATTTTCAGATCATAGGTTTGTATACAAATTTTAATGGATTACATGAAAACTCAACCTCTTTTTCAGCCATTAATTCCATTTTTATTTATTACATTAATATGTGCTACACTGATACATATATTAAGCTTTCAGTGCTTAAAGGTTAATTGAACAAAGACACATTGTGGTGTTCTCACATTTTCTGTCGTTTTTCCTAATTGAAACGTCCTCGTAACTCAGTGTACTCTGATGCGACTGTGTGAAATGGCGCCATCTGGTGGTATAAATGTAAAACTGACTATTTAAAATCCTCAGTAAAAATGTACTCCTTAGTAAAAAATACCATGTAAATATTGCCTGAAACCTTATAGTTCCTTCTTAAATATCAAACTTTTCACTGGTGGTAAAAAAAAAAAAATGTGTAAAATAGAAACAGTATCTGTGGATTCTAAATACTGTATTAATTAAATAAAAAATGGCTGTAATTAATAAATATGTGTCCTAAAAGACAAAAATCATGCAATGATGCAACCCCCCCCCCCACACACACACAAAATAAAACAAAAAAAGTCCTAATAGATCTAACAAGTATAAAATAACATAAAAGGATAATATGATTAAAAAGGAAAGAAAAACAGAAAAAAACCACAACATAAAAATGATGTAAAGGACATAACAGGATAAAAGTGAGAAAAAGTCTAAGAAGCATTAAGACTAAAAAAAAAAATTAATAATTCCAGAATAAAATAGGCTAAAAATTATGATAGTAATGATGTAAACAGATTAAAACCGCGTAAAATACATGAAAGAAGAAGAAAATAATTTAAAATGTAAAATCTATGCATAAGATGCAACAGGATGAAAACGATGCAACAACAAAAAATACAAAAAAAAGCTAAAAAATAGCAAAATTGAAATGGTCTAAAACATGATGTTAAAAAGATGTAAAATGATGTAATAAGAAGAAAATAATTTAACGAGGCACCGTACCAGAATCATGACGGTACTCAGTCATTTACTACTTTGTCATTGTTGACTGTTTGATTGTTGCTGATGCTGCTGCTACATCCACCGTCACTTTTACAATCTACTGTTGCTGCATTCTCTGAAATTTGTACATACTAAGAAGTTTCTATTATTTTTTTGTTTAGAAATTTTACCTTTTGTATTTTTACTTAGATTTTATCCTTTCTTCTTTGATACAAAACCTGGGTGACTATATTTCGTTCTATCATGTGCAACAAAGCTGAGTCTGATTAAAAACAAGGTAAAGGATGTAATAACATGAAAATGATGTAAAAGATGAAAATACATAAAAATAATATAAAAAAATAACATTATAAAATGTGTAACATGAGGCAAATGCAGGATAAAAATTATGCAACAACAAAAACATAAAATGAAAATACAAGTTAAAGATTATAAAGGTATAAAAACACAATACGATAAAGAATAATGTCTAAAAATATTTAAAAAGACAAGATGAAAATAATGTAAAAGACATACAAAGATAAAAAAAAATTGTGCCAGAAAATTAAATAAAGTCACAAGGTTAACAAGGAAAAATTAAGATATCTTATAAATCTGTATCTAATCTTACAAATCTTATAAATAAAATGTGTTAAAACATGACATAAAGACTCTCATAAAGACAGTGTTTGACAGCGGAATAGTCATTAATGATGAATTTCATTAAGTTTGGTTTCCAAGGAGACAAAAGAGACTCTTGCTGGTCATTTTTAGAGCAGTCACATTTATTTATCTTTTTTATACACATTTGCTAAGCAGCCCGTTGTGCTAGCAGTTGGCTTTGATAGGATTTACTATGGGATTTCCACAACGCTTACTAAAAAATAAATACAAGACAAAGTGTTCCACAGCTCAAAAATATACAAAGGTTTGAAATTAATGTAAACTTTGAAAACATTTTTTTTTTTTTTACATAAGAAACAATTCAACGACCTTTGTGACAATGTCGAAAAGTTATCGTATTTACAATTTTGTACAAGAAAATACAAAGCTGAGAGCTACAGTATAGAGGTTGATCCAAATGAAATGCATCTAGTACCATAAGTTAACGCTTTAAGTCATTCTTCTTTAGTACTGTGTTTTTTTTTGTTTTTTTTTTCATGATTTCAAGAACATTTCAGTCAAGTAAACGAGAGAAGAAAAACAGTTCAATGCCGCTAACATGTACTGTACATGTTCTAGCCTTTGGCAGAAGCGTCTAGTCCACTCCTAAAGTCTGAAGATTACTCAAGGAAAAGTCAAACAGTTCCATGGAAAAGGTCTATAAATATCTCCAGGTACAGCAAGAGACAAATGAAACTTCACAAACATCACTTTATCAAGTGCAAAAAAAAAAAAAAAAAAAAAAAAAAAACAGGTTGGAATGAAGGTTCACAGACATGACCCATTGTGTACCCTGTTATACGTCACTGTTGTGTCAAGTTACCGAAGGGAATCTGTGGTGTTTATTAAGGCCAAAAGCTAAAGCTAATATTTACAGTGGACCTATGGGGACAGACGGAGTCCCACAGGGCTAATATGGCTACATAGACTTTGCAAACTGTGCATAATGTTGTGTACCGTCACTGCAATGAACCACATACCTCTAAACAGGGCCTTAAGGTCACAGCTCACGCCTCGTCTGTAGCTTATGACTGTTCACGTCGTCTGTTGAGTTAACTTTCCTACTCATCTCTGCAGCCAGTGTCTCAAAAAAAAAAAAAAAAAGATTCTTAAATTTGTCTCTTATAAACAAAATATGCATCTGAATAAAATATGTTATTAAAATACTAACAATTCATTGCATACTTTCATTAGAACATTTGAAGTACAAACCAAATGGGTTTTCTGGTTCTTAAAACCTGTTCTGTGTCTGCTAAAAAAATAAATATATTTAGATTTGTGTGAAGCCGTGGCAAGTTCGTACACTTTGACGGGGAGAAAAATAAAGGAGCATTTGGTACAAAATAGCAGCAAATGCCACATCAGTAAACCCAGAGCTGCTTCTTTCCCACCGCCGAGACAGACGTTAAACCTGGCTTTAAATTTAACGCTACGCCGTCACGCCATCAAACTGGAAAATCTCAGAAAACGCTCAACTTGCCGAGGCCCAAGCCGCCGCTCACGAATCGACGCTGATTCGGTATCGATCCTGATTCTTCTTGTAAGCGGTTACGAATAAGGCATTTTTGATCCTCCTGAACACTTTCCACTTGCCTCTATCAACAATTCTTAAACATACCAAGTCAGCAAACCAGAGATGACCTTTTTTTTTTTTACATCTTTTTTTAAACATATGACCTCCTCGTTCGTGTACATCTCTCCTGTTTCAACACCTCCCACTTTTTGACCACTTCTCCGACTCCCACCGTAACACCTGCTCCCTCCTCGCCCTCAGAGATTGTCAACTTAGTGCTTGGCTTTAACATTTAGAAACTTCTCCAATTCATCACCTTTCAATTACAATTTGAAACACTGTGAAACTCATGTTCTGTCATGAAAATCTGACTAATAAACAGGCACATCACATCAAATGTACCATCAGATGTGTTGAGGCTTCACATTTTTAACTCACACAGTGTTAGCCCTGATCACTTCTATTGGGGAATCAATTGTAAAAGCGGCTCAAGGAAGTGTACAAATCAAATCTAATTGCATAGGTATTCACAGAATACATACAGTCCACACATATATTTGTATATTTTCAGAAGGTACTGAAACATGAATGTGTTGTAGGAAGAGGGAAGGCAACCAGTTTGTGTCTGACAGGGCAGGAGAAACTAAACAAAGACCTAATAAAGTGGATTTTAACACCAGTGATCCTGTTTTTATGGGACTGGTCATGAACCAGAAGAGTTTTGCTCATTTCTGAAGCTGGTTGCCTGTTTCTAATAAGTGTTCTTTCCACAAAGATGCTTTTGTGTGTAAAATATTTGAGCACAGGTAAATTAAACCATCCACAGAAAACCAAAAAAAGGAAACACCCATGAAACTGCACAATATATATTTTATAAAAACTAAAATATATTTTCATATTTATGTTTTTCATCCAAATTCACCTCGAGTTGAATATGTCTGTATCCAAACACATCGTTACTTGTGCCCTCGCTGCAGCTCACATCAGTTTTCTTCTGGTCCGTTGGTTTCAGCTGCAGATGTTCTGTTCTTACAGCCTGTTTCATGATGAGCGGTCGTCGTGAGGGCTTCCATCTGAGTTCTCCGTTTCGCCCTCAGAGATGGCCTGCATTGGGGCTGAGTAGATCCTGCTGCGCATACCGTAGCGGCTGCTGTTGGCGGGCGGGGGGATCCTGGAGCGACCCTGTCTGGAGGCGGCAGACGTAGGGAACAGCTTCGGGGAGAATCCGTCCGCGTTGGCTTTGGGATAAGGGCTGGACAGCTGATCGGAGCTGGGCGGGGGCTGCTGCGGAGGGGAGGTGGGCTCCTCCGGCTGTCGAGGGGACTCGGTTAGGGAGTCACCGGGGGATTTGGGGGCGATGGGGCTTTTGAGAATCTCAGTGGCCGACATGCGGTAACTGGAGTCAGAGCGACTCCCCTTTTTCAGCAGCAGCAGTTTGAACTCCTCGTTGGAGGTGCTGGACTTTTTTGCGTTCCTGTATATGGGCCCGGGGGTCCTCTGCAAGCCAGGCGGGGTCACAGTGGGTGACGGTGACGCCAGCGGGGAGCTGATGGCGCTGCTGGGTGGGGTGTTCCCAGACGCAGCACCCAGACGGTTCCTCGTAGCCAGCTCAGTTGAGTCCTTCCTCCCCAACACTTTCCTTTTAGACCTGAGAAGGAAAAGTCCAGTTAAGAATCTCTGCAGACATACGTCCATCTGTTGTACAAAAACACTGGGAGACGTATCAGAAACAATTGATTTTCACACCATAATGTAATAACACCTATATTCTGTAACAATCTGACACATTTTGGAATGAAGAAACATCCTAAATGCAGTGTATGATAAACGATGGTATCACAAAATACAAGTTTCATATTTTGCAGATGAAGCAGGTTTGTGAATAACAGGGTTCCTACACATTTGAAATTTCAAAATTCCATACTTTTTCCAGACCCTAATTTCCAGATGTCTTGGTAAAAAAATAAATAAATAAAAAAATCATTGATTGATTACACAACTGAATCTCTTCCCTCACAGTGAGCAATTTTGAAGCATACTTCTCCATAAACGAGTGAATATTCACATCTTTTCAACATTAATAAGATGTAAACTTACATTCATCCAGGAGTAGTAGCATTATTATAGTTTTTATACCAGAAAAATCTATCATGGTAGAGTGGTAGAGAAAACCACTGGTACCCCATGGTGTGGAAAACAGAAAATTAATGAAAAAAAAAGAAAATAAATTGTTGCACGTCTTTGTGATATGAATATTGCACACTCTGTTATCACAATATAGATATTTTTTCTGTATGTTATTCAGTCCTACCAGCAAGAACCTAAAAACAGATCAATCCATTTCATTTTTTACATATTTATAATTTTATGTTTTAGAAAATAGAACAGTAGTAACAGTCTTAGAAACATGAATATTTTTTCATACATTTGACATACAGAACGCTCACCTGTGAATCATAGCAAACAGGTCGTCGGTGGTCCGTGCTTTGGTGGGCGACAGGAACACGGCGTCATCATCTGGCCTTGACTCGTCACTCAGAGGGGAAACGGTGCAGTCACTGGGCGTACTGTCTGTTTACACACATCAGATGTCATTACTGGGAATGAATGAATTCTTTAAAGATGTCAGTTAAGTGTCTGTAGATCTTTAACCAAAAACTGTCCTTAAACTGAACCTACTTGACATAATATGATAAAAATGATTAAAAAAAAATCAAGGGCCTACTGAGGTGATCTGAAATTACTTATTTATTTATTTGCACATCACAAACAAGAAAAAAAAAAAAAAAGCAAGTAACACTACTGTAAAGGAGAGGTTAGAAGCCAGAAAAGACTTTTATAAAAACCTCCCAAAAATAAACCACACCCCTAAAAGAAAAAAAAAAAAATTCTACATAACTAAAATAATAATAATAACTAGACTCTCCTTTTCCTGTAGAAAATGTAAATCATGTGGTTGCCTCTTGCCGAATTTGTGCCTAGGAGTAAAAGCAAGAAACATTCTTGTCTGAGTCTGGGTCTGGGTTATGAAGAGCTGTTTGTAGATTTCTAACATAAAACCCAACCCTCTCAAATTTAGGAAATAAGTGGCTACTCGCCCCCATTCAAGTTGATTTTCTTTTACTGATGTGAAACAAAAAATGAAAAAGCAAAAATTTTGTAAATCCTTACATTTTATTGTCAAATGGTTGTGCTTTTTCAATAAAAATACTAATAAAAAAAACAAGATATTGTTATGACGTGTCACATATATAATCTTTGGGCCGCACATTTCTCGTATTTTGGAATAATTCTATGATCAATCGTGTGGGAACGGTAGCCATTTGAAAATGGCCCAATTAATTTCAGATGGACAAATTCGGTCATTTTTTTTTTTTTTGCAACTTTTAACAAAATCCATTTATTGGAATGTCAATCCAGATAATAGTACATCTTTTGAGACCAGACCGCACATTTTTGTATTTAATATGTTATGGCCTATTTTCAACACTCTGGGCTACATTTTATATATTCTTCCATTTTTAGCCTAAGTTTTTTTGTATAAATCATGTCAGTCTGATGAACAAATGTCCCCTGTGCCTTACAATGCAAGCAAGCACATGGGGAATAATAAAATTACCTTTACTGTAGTATCCCTCTGTGTCTGCTGTGGACTCCTCCTTGCTGCTCGGTGAGGCACTTTCAGCCGAAACACTTGACGACTCGTCTTCCAGGTCTTTGCTGTCCTCACCGCTGACTTGTAACAGCTCTGACTGACCACATGAAACAGCAACTGTGTCCAGGCTGCTGCTTCTTCTGGGTAAACTGTGCTGGACAGAGTAAAGTTGCGATTGAGCTGCTTCATCATCGTCGTCGTCCTCATCATCATCACCATCACGTGGCCTAAGTCCTTCCAGGCACAGACGTTCAGAGTCCAGGCTGACGGGGGTTTCTGCTGGTTCTCTGTTGACCTCTCCTTCTGGTTGGTCTGTCGATGGCTCTGAAGCCGTCGTACTCTCTGAAACGGCCGAGGCCTCTTTGTCCGGCTCCTCTGTGGTCTCGCTCTGACATGCTGCTTCCCCACACACATCTGTAAGCTCTTCATTTGAGGTAAACACTGATTCGTATGACTGCTTTGGGGACGTGTGGTGTGAGCTGTGCAAAAGGGGGCTACTGAGCTCTGAAGATTTACAGCTAGAGTGTGTGCTTGTAAAGTTCACAGTGGGACATTTAAGTCTGGAAGATGGATCGTTTTCATCATGACTTTCATTTTCCCTGCTGATGGATCTAAGCTGTACTGAATGCAGCACAGTGGGTGTGATGGACATTGAATGGGCGTTAAACACGTCTGATTTATGTGGCGCTACAGGTTTGGCTTTGTGTTTGTTTTGGTGAAGGATTTGCATCTGGGTTCTGAAAGCTGAAGCCTTGTTTCCAACACTATGAAGGGCACTTAGATCGAGATGGGAGGGAGGGATTATGGGTAACTCCAGTTCTCGTTTTGACGCGGCTCCATCCCTGCACGACAACGACTGCAATGAGAGCGAGGAAAGCGAGGACTTCCTCTCTGGGACTTTGGGCTTCCTTTTACCGCTGGATGGCGACAGCGGCCCAGGGAAAAAAGCGGAGGGGAAGGATGAGGTCGGGGTTTCGGACTGACTGGAGTAGCCGCTGGATGGACTGGCCAGGCCTGCCAGCTTCTCCGGGGATGTGAGCTTGAAGTCTCCCTCCACTGATGGAAGTGACGGGGTGGTGGATCTGGAGCCGGACTGGGATGTCTGGGACTCTGAGCTCTCCTGTGACTTGATGCATTCGATGACCGTGGTGCCTGTTGCTGTGCTGGAGTTTGACAACGACCTGTATGGATCATTGGACTTTAAGTCGTTCAGGAGCCACAGATCTGCATAGTCGGACTGCACAACGCCTTCGTCCTTAAAAGAATGTGCATCTGTGGAACTAAACACACCAAGGTCAGGTAGATCGGTTGAGCCCTCGACTCCCCAGATCACCAGAGGTTCTCTGGATAATGAAGAGTTTTCTATGTGACCTGATGAGCCCGATAAAGACAGCTGCAGTTTCCTGTCCTTGGAAGACAGTGGGAGCTGTTGCCCGCAGGTTATCTTTGGTTCTTTTCTTTCAGGGATGTTTCCCTCACTGCATATTTTCCTCAAGGATGAACTCCTCTTAGGTGGAGACGGCTTCACTCTTTTTTTCCTTAGAGACAGGCAGCGTCTCCCAAGGGTCATGTGACCACTTATATCAGACAGGCCACAATCAGAGCCAGGAGCTGCATAGTTACTATAAGTGAAGCTTCTGCTGCCTTTCAGACCACAGTCAAAGTGCATGGAGGTGTAGTAACCTTCAGTGTCGACAGAGTAGTGTGACACAGTGTCGGCTTTCTCCGACATGGGTTTGTCGGAGTAGCTGCTCTCGCAGGTGGCCATGCTGGTGAAGCTGGGGCAGCCCAGGCTACTCTCAGCCTCTCTACTGGGCTCAGGGCTGAAGTCCTGCGCACATGGAGTGTCCTGGTGATGGTAACTCCATTCACTCTCAACGGGGGTGCTGACCCCGACCTCCTCTAATATGTCCATAGCTGTGGAGGAGAAGGAGCCTGCCCGCTGGGTCCTGAGGCCTGGGTAGTGGTCCAGGAGGAAGCCCGTCTGGTCATCGTTGGTGTGCGTGGCGGCATTCAGAGACAGCTCAGAGTCACAGTGGGAGGAGCCAGTGAGCGGCGGAGAAGCTGCCGGGGGGATTGTCTCTGAGGTCTGTGAGGGGCAGGTGGAGCTGCTCCCACTCCAGTTCCCACTAGAGGACTGGTGGTCATCCTTATGGTCCATCTGGCCTCCCAGCACCCCCGCAGCTGAAACCGAGTGAACAGGACTACTGAATGTGTCTGAACTTGACGAGATCTCACAGCTGCCCATGTCGGCCTTCCTGGGCAGCTGCGATCGGGTCCTCTCCATCCAGCTGCGTTCTGGACTCTCTGAGAGCTGCTTGTACTTGAGGCTGCTGAGCTGACGACCGGGCATTGCCTGATCATCCGTGCTCTCTCCTTCATCTTTCAGAATTAACTCCCCAGGTCTCGACAAGAAGTCCACAGCGTCAAACGGAGAGAGTTCCTCCTCATCATCATCGCTGTCATTCTGGCCATTGTCAATCAAATGACTCCCATCTCTGGGGAGACTCCGAGAGCGCAGCCGTGCACCCACTGAGGTGGTGAACATGGCGTCGGCGTTGTCTGTCAGGGAGGAGATGTTTCCTGCAGAGTAGGACAGGGACAGAGAAGCTCCTTGGCCTCGCTGGGACCTGATCCGCCTCCGAGATGGTGCTCCTGAGATCAAAAAGTCTTCTGTCTGGCAACCTGAGTCTCTGGTGTTGAGATGAGCAGCCAGCTCCTCAGTGGAGGGGGTGATGTCAGGACTGGCATGAACGATCACAGTCCGTTCTCTGGAACCAGGAGAGTCATCAGAGTCTGGAAAAGAAAGGAAGACACGGCTCTAAGTGGAAGAAGAGACACTGTGTGTTCAGTGTCTTGGGCAGGTGCTGAGTAGACTTTAAGTTACATTTGAAAATGGATTTGAAAGTCCAAGTGTCTTTGCTTGTCTTTGGTGATCTTTAGTGATTCTCCTCCCTGCTTGCAAACAGCATGTCCCCCCCATTCCACTGTTCTAAACATGAACAACCTCCAAGCTCACAACTACACCCTAAAAAATGGGAATGTTTTTTAAAGGATCTGAATTGTACAGGCCTGTTTGGTTCTTTCACCGCATTTTGTTTTCTGGATTTAGGTATGACGCTCCGTCACTCTCACCTAACACTATTTGCATCGTGGGCTTACCCCTATTCCACAACAATGGGCTGACAGACCTACCTCCAACATAAAATGAATAAACACCAAAAGACTTTTGCCACCATAAAACACAACTGATCGTCTACATTTTTGATGGGAAACTGAAATTATGGCTTTTAATTCAGATTTTGCACAACTCAACAAGACTCCATTATTTTTAGCCTCAGTGTCTCTTGGCTGATTTTGAAAAGCATATCTGTAGTATCTATATATACTAATGCCATCTATTTACTTTCCCATACAGGTTAAATTTCTACCATCACTTTCTGTGTGTCCAAAAATTTGGACAAATAATCCATTTTAATTTGTGTGTGTACCTGATGATAATGATGTCAGATAATTAATGTTCAGGTAATCTGGGTCAAAGGTCAAGATCTGGAAAAATGACCAAAATGCCAATTTCCTATCATGAAGTAAAAATTTTTAACTGACTCTATGACATTCACAATAAATTCTATTCTAATAGTCACTACATTTCAATATTTTGCAAACAGATTTATATCAGATTTTAACTCAAGTAGAATCCTCATACAACTGTCTGACAGAATGCAAAATAAAATGTTACGTAAATTTCCATAATCATCATGATACATTCTATCCAGAGGATGGCATTTCGTTTTCTCTCTACTTGCATTTCTGTACTTCTCTTTCTGAATGAAAAACCTGCAAGTAAAAAACAAACAAACCCTGAACTCAACTGAAATGTAAAGTAAAATTCTGAGTGGCTGTGATCTGTTACATACCTAAGTCTTGTTGCACCTGTCTGGGAACGCCAGCGACAGTCCTCCGTCTCCTCAGCTTCCTCCTCCTCTGAAGCACAGACTGCGAGTGAACCAGCGAGCAGCGCACACTAGCATCTCTGTCAAAGCCAACCCCTGCAACGGAGACAGGACATCTGAGGAATCTTTGTTAAAGGCAACTGCAGCGATTCCTTCTTTACATCTACCGCCGTCTCGTAAAAAGAGGAAAAAAAAAACATGCACCACTTGGCTGAACAAAATTAGATATTGCACAAAAATAGCACACGAGAGAGGAATCTGATCTGACAGAGCTAACTGCCAAAGTAAAACCAAGGCAAAAAGGGTTTTTGGTTTAAAATGTGGAAGTACATAGAGTACTTTTTAAAGCCAAGTATAAGCTGTGACATGTTTAATGAAGAAATGGACAAAAGTGCAATGACACAAACAGATGTAAGTGTACTGACGGGTTTACTGACCAAAGACAAAATGCTGCCCCCAAGGCTTCTGCTTTAGTTTTTGTGTTCTTCCTGCTTGCAGTGTTGCCTCTCCCTCTCTATGCTTTATGACTATCATGTGATAGCAGGTCAGGCTTTTCGGCACCATAGCAATCGCAAGGATTTGCTTACAATGTGCATTTTTTACCCTAAACTGTCTGTGACACAGCCGCTGTTGGCGTGCAACTCTGGTTCAAGTCAATGCGGGTTAGAATAAATAACATTAGGCAGGCCTTTTCAACAGTTTAGACATAGCTCATTTGCATTCATGTCACAGCACCGCGCCTCTTTGCAATCACAGGGATAAAGCATCGAAGCATGAGGAAGAAGGTTAACGGGACACAAAGCATGACTTGCACATTTGGGACCTACATGAATTACATACATCTTTGCATGAGCATTTAGTGAACGGTGAAGTTTAACGGTTACTTGCAGATTTTCAGAAGTTTTTGCAAACATTTCAATCTGCACAGTTTTATTGTCCTACAGCGAAGCAGGAGTGACACTGAGGCTCCTTTCATCAGACATCATATCACTGACGGATCAAGATGAAAAGAAGAGCTATGGAGGAAGTTTGGTTACAACATCAGAGATTCAGGCATAAAATAATGAAAGCTTTTAATTTACCAGTCACATTAATGGGGATGACACATGAGGTGATCACTTGGGAATTGCTTTTCATTCGTTCCTCTGGGGTGGGCAGCGGCAGGGCTTTAGACCAGTTAGTCTGCTTGTCCAGAGTGGAGGGGATGTTAAGGATGGGAAACTTAGACCGGTGACCTAGAGCCACCCCGTCAATGTCGGGGTCAGAGGGCGCAGCCTGCAATAGATGGATATTTGCATGGTTAGGTTGTTAAGGTTAGGTGGCATTGTATGAGAATGGTGGAGCTAAGTTAAGAATAACACTTTATATCTAGATCCTTGAAACAGTTAATAGGTAATAAAGCCCATGTAAGATGGTAATTAAGATTATTATGTGTTAATGACAGCATTATAAACATGTTTAATGTTGCACTTGAAGGCATTTATAAGCAAGTATAAGACATCAGTAAACATTATTCCTTAAATGTTGATAACAGCATCATAAACATGTTTATTATTATTATGCTAAATTCATATAAAAAACATGTTTATTGTTTAGAGGCTAGTTAAGAAGAAGAATAAAGGTTTTATAAATTTTATATAGTTGTTTATAATAGTATTACAAATAAAGTCAGTTTAACTACTGTGCCAAATTTAAAGTATTTTTGTTAATGCATTAAGATGAATACACATTTTATGATGGATTTACGTATTGTTAACTTTGTTTTTTTTTCTCAGATACTGGATCTAAAGCCTAACCAGTGTCAAATGATTAATCATATAATTTATTTTTCCTTACTACAGGAAATGGTTGTAGTGATAAATAACCTAAAATAGGTAAATAATACCAGCCGTTTTTGTACAACCCACTAAACATCCTGAGCCACAACCATTAAGCACTAATCAATGCATTATCCACTATTTGTAGCTCCACCATCTGAAATAAGAGCCACATATTGTCAAGGTTGATAAATGTAATTAAATGGCCTATAAATACAGTATTATAGCAACGAAGCTGAAAAATTTACTCTGTTAACAAATAATAATGTTAGTCAGAGCCTTACAAGTGCTTATAAGGGCTTTATTAGCTATTATCTAGAATTTATTTCCTAATGTAAAAAGTTACTTCCCAAAAAAAACAAAGTCTAAACTCAGCTTCACAGAGGGGAATGTGATGCTTGCTTAGAGATCAGTGATTAAAGTCAGGGGATTACATTGCTTTTGTCAAATAGTAAGACCTGATCTGCTGAGGGCTAGATGTAGAGATTAGTGTCTTATTAATCTGACTGCTTACTGTCTGAGCAGAGGTAAATCAATACACATGCCCTTCCAGGAGCTGAGTTTTTTTTTCAAGACGCGTGTCAGTGCATAGAATCCATTTAGTAATGGAAATGAAAAGCATGCCTGAGAGAGTGAGAATAGAGATCACAAGAGACAGTCGAGAAATCTACACTAGTTCATGCAAAAAGAGCAAAAACTGAGCATTTGCAACAAGTGAAAATCAGGAAATATTTCTGCACCTGGAAAAAAAGTTAAGAGCCCCCTGACTGATTTGAGAAATGTAAACACATCAGACCAATAAACAGCGCATGCCGGCATGCTACCGCCAGTCCTCCACTGCTTTGAAAATCTGAGACGTCTTCTTTGGTCAACAATTACAGCATAGGGTAGTAATGTGACGAACAGGGTAAACAGTCATCTCTGGTCACAACACGTTAGTTTGGAAACTCTTAAGTCATGCTCTGACAATCTATGGCACCCCTATGCGAGTCCCCCGCATAATAACCAGTCTCCGGAAATATTTGAGAGGAAATACTTCATGGCAGCATTCCGGTGAACGGCAGCTTCAGTATCAATCACCGCACAGTCCTCCCTCTGACTACTGTGGAAAAAATGTTTCCACAGGCCTCTTCAGACGTTCAAACTTGGCATAAATACTGTAGATCCCCTATAAGTTACATCCCTGTGATAGATGAATCTAGGCTATTAAGAGCTTACCTTGAGACTCCAACAGAGAAGCACATGTGAAACTGGGACTGATTCTCAAGCTGAACTGGTTCCCACCTCCTCAACCGGGCAACTTCCCACCCCCCATTTAAAATGAGCTCTCGAGCCTTTGTGCTCTCTGTTCCCAGCAGACCAATGAGACCCTGACAAAAACTCAGCCACAAAAGAAACTGGTTTCCTTGGAAACTTCTCCCAACTAGTAAAAAAAAAAAAAAAATCAAAGGGAAGGCATTTACAGCTGATTTGTTTAGAGAACAGAAAGGGTCAGTTTTAAGAGTGTCTGAGGAAGGATGAAGGAGACGAGTGGCAGTGAAAGAGACGGTGGAGGACATTGAAGAAAAGTGGACAGAAGGAGAGAGGAGGAAGGAGGAGGTGTTTAAAAAAAAAGGAGTGGCAAGCTGGTGTTTGCGCCTGTTCTTTGGAGCGGGCACAATCGTATATATAGTGAAAGAACGGCTTCAGAGGGAGAAACATGAGGATGTCAGCTCTTTCAGGGATGGGTACAGTAAGAAAGAGTTTCAAGGAAACCGCAGCACAGAAGGATCATGGGTAATCACAGACACAAGCCTAGAGAAGTGGACCCTATCATTAGAGAAACCCAGGCTGCCGGGCGGCTGTGACTGTGGCCCTCGCATCACATTCCACACATACTGCAGCTTAAAGCCCGGCCCTTCACATGAACCCCACTATGTAAATGTAGGAAGAGTCAGCATGAATGAAGCTCTTAACAAACACATTCACTCTTCTCCTGACTGGATGAAGCAAGAGGGAATCACAGGCGCAATGAGGAGCATGCATTTAAAAAGAGACCTATTATGTAACCGAGGAAGCAAACCAACAAGACATGAAATAAAGTGTTAAAAGGAGCACACAGTAGCCAGGAGGCTGGGAGGAGGAAGATGAGGAGGAGGAGGAGGGAGGAAGGGACCTGTACCTTTCTGCTCCAGGGGGAGAAACGGCAACATTCGGTAGGGGAGGAGGAGCGGGTGGTTTCGAACTGAATTACAGGGCAAAAACAAACAAGGACAACAAAAAAAACAAAACAAAAAACATATGACAAATGAAACATGACCTCGTACAAGATGGACATCATTCAACAGGAACATTCACAGACAATAACAGGGGGAGGTGAACTGTCAAATACATGTGATGCACGACCGGTTGCAGAGCTGAGAAAACCTCCTCATTATTATTGCGCTATGGCTCTATAAAACATAAACTTAAAACATACAAAACGATGATGGTTGATGAAGTATTAACAACCATGCTCACATTAAAACACATGACAAACACAGTGCACTTCTGGTTTTACCTGTGTTTGTGCTAACTGTGTTGTTGCATCTCTAACATCTCTCTGTGGCTGCTTAGGAGAAAAATGTAAGTCAAATGTTATGCATAGGGGAAAGTACTTTTACTCAAGTAGTGTACTGTATTTGAGTTACACAAACTTTGCTTGAGAATTTCCAAATTGTGCTATTTCTCATTCTTCTAAGAATCTCTAAATCTCTTCTAAGGTCTCAAACTTGGGGCCCGGGGGCCAAAACCGGCCCGCCAAAGGGACCAATCCAGGCCGTGGGATGAATTAGTGAAATACAAAAATTACACTGAAGATATTAACGATCAAGGATGTTAAAAATTTTTTAAGTCAATTTGATCTAAAGTGGGTCAGACCACTAAAATACTTTCATAATAAACTATGCATAATGAAAACCACAAATCTTTCTCTTAGTTTTAGTGTAAAAAAGTAAAATTATATAAAATTTTTTACATTTCCATTCTAGTCTTTAACAAAAAATGTGAATTGTTTAATTTTAACAATATTCTGCCTGTTATTAAATGTTTTCTGTATTTGTAGATCCACTAATGATCTGTAAGTTTTAATGAACATGCGAAAATAAGAAGCTGAGGGAAAATAATGGCATAAATTGTTAAAATTGCACTATTTTTCTTACTAAATGTAACTTTGTTCATGGTTGTTCATGTTTTTCACAGTGTTTTAAAGGATAGTTTGTAGATGTAAACATTTTGATAATATAATGTGACTTTTTTCATAGAAAAAAACAACTATCTTCTATCTACAACCTAGAAGTTAGACAAACACATTTTGGAAATGACAATATTTATATATTCTTATAATATATTGTTATTATTTTAATGGTCTGGCCCACTTCATGTCATATTTGGCTTTATGTAGCCCCTGAACTAAGATGAGTTTGACACCCCTGTTCTAAGGGGTAAATATTCCACATTTGACTCTTCAACTCTGGTAACTTTTCAGGTACAGTTTTGCATCTCATTTCTGTCCAATGAAAACCACGTCTCCAAACAAACTACTTTTGAATGTTTCTAATAAATAAAAGGATAATTGTTTCTTTATGTGTTGAGAAAATTCTTCTCCTTCTTAAGGTAAATAAACTCCTTAATTAGAGGAAAATGCAATGTCATAGACCTGGAAACAGGCCTGTTATCGGATCTGATGAAAAGCTGAATTTTTAAAGATACATGGTTCTCCCAAGACAGAAATGCTTCAAACACACTTATTAAATTTATATGATGCATTATTATAGAATTTAAAAAAAAAAAAAAATGTGTGTAAAGACATCTTGAAACATCTACAGCGGTAAAATGCAACAGTGATATCAAATCTAAAGCCTCATATATAAATTGTAAAACACTGAAAAAGAGCATTTACTGTTATGTTTCAAATCTTAACTACATTCTGTTGATACTACTTGAATACTTTTACTTCAGTGAGATTTCAGATGCATAAGATTAATAAATAGCTGAGTATTTTCACAGTGTGATAGTAAAGGATCCACCACTTAAGACTGATTTATTGGTTTTACTTTCTGCTCCATGATCTGGTACCATTCCAATGACACATCATATATCATAAGCAGTATCCTGATGTAAAGAGGTGAGTATGAAGTCAGTGCTCTCACCGTTGTCAACTGTAAGCGGTTCTTTTCGTGCCTCGGGCCAGTGTGTGGGGATGGGTACATGGGCATTGGGGGCAACGCAGAGATTGAAATGGTTACCCTCCGCTCCCTGCTGCCTGATTGCGTCAGCTGATGATCTGCAAAAACAAGAATGTAAAACTGCACCTTCAGATGGCCTGGGGAGAACAAATAATTCTATGTTTACAGGGATATGATCCTTTTATTATTGTTATCTCAGGGGGAACAAGGACTCCAGGATGCAATTTAATACTATATTGATTTGTCTTTGTGTTATTTTGTCCCTCTGGGTGGACAGAATACTTCCTTCAATGCCCACTAGAGGGCAGAATGGCACCACCAAAAACAACAACAGACTCCGAGGGGAAGCCATGCATCTCTGAAGTTACTCTTTAAATTGGTTCAGACACAAAGAGTCTTCTACAGTGTGGGATTAATTAGTCAGGACAAGGAGAGGAAACAAAACCAAACTATCATCAGCTGAGTGGGGCTCCTCCAGAGCTGTGGTCAGACACTTAGCGGGGCCTCACCTCGGTGCAGCGCCCACAGGCTGAAGTTGGCTTGCCTGTGGAGCTCTTCTACGCATGCTGGCCGTGTGGAGGGGTGGAAAATGTTCCTCGGCTGATGCCACGGTGCTTGATAATGTACCGTCAGCTTACTCTCCACATCCAGGTTAGACACCGCTGTTAGAAAATGAGACAAGATGAGACACAAACAGAATGTGTTGAAAAGCAGCCAGCATGAAGCAGTGAAGGTTAAGGGGAGAACAATCATCTAATCTGCAGAAAGACAGTGACAGAGGTCATCAGATAACTCAAGATACACACTGTGGTGTGTCTGTGGCAGTACTACACAAGCACATCATTAACCCTTTAACTACTTGCTCGACCATATGGTTTAGCACATTTTGAGTCACTATATTTCAATAAGTGGAGTACCTAACTTCTCTGAACCTAATTGAGCCCAGAAAGATGAAAATCACTAGATATTTTGAGTGTTTTGGGTAAAAATATGAAAGATATGAATACATTTTTGGCATATCATAGTATAAGAGCCCTGAACATAATTATATTATTTGATACCACAAAAAAAAATTAAATAAAAATTAGACATGTAATAATTTTTTAAAAACATGTCCCACCATCCAAAGACATGCACTGATAGGTTAATTGAAGATTCTAAATTGTCCATAGGTGTGAATGTGAGAGTGGTTGTTTGTCTCTATATGTCAGCCCTGCGATGAACTAGCGAAAT
>JAPTGZ010006810.1:0-10349 GCA_029814645.1 Fowleria isostigma
AGACACCTGTTTAAATCAGGATATAAAGAAATAGATTTAAAACAATGTAGAGATGAAGGGCCTGGAAGGTCATGAGGGCGGTTGGGTTTGTGTCCTGTGTCCTTTTCTTTCTTATTATTGTTTTCTATGTGTGTTGTGCCTGACTTTTTCCTTTTTATTGCCCACTGTAGGTACTGGCATTGGGTGAGTGTGTGTTGTATGTGTGCCTCCTCTTCCTCCCGGTCCTTTGTATCCGTAACTAAATTGACTCTATTGTAGAGTGTTCTTACTACTGATAGTTTGTGTGCTGTGGGATGTTCAAATGTCCAAAGTAAGTATTGATCTGTGTGGGTTGGTTTGTGGTGTATTTTGATGTGTCTGCTGCCGTCTTCTTTATGGGTGAGTTTGAGGTCCAAGAATGCAATGGTGTTGTCTGTCTCCTTATGTGTGAATCTGATGTTTCCTGTGCTGTCCTTGGTAAAGCCTTCTTTTTTTTGTGTATTGTTTTCTGGTATTGGAAATAGGTTGATGTGGCCACAAATTTCAGGAATTGCATGAGTTTCGTTCTTTTGTGTAGTGTTTTGTCCTTTCTGACTCTTTTTTCTACTATGTTTGGTGTGACTTCATCCGGCGTTTTTGTGAACAGTGATACTACGTCATGTGATAGGAGAATTTTTTTTATATATTGGCTGTACATTGATGAGTTTGAGATCATGTGCTAACTGTTTGGAGTTTTTGCAGTCTTGTTCTGTGAGTCCAAGGAGTAGTTCGATGATTTATACTAGTAATTTTGCCAGGTTGTATGTTATTGAGCATATTCTGACCACAATGGGGCAAAATGGTGTGTCTGTTTTGTGGATTTTAAGCGTGTCATATATCTGGAGTGTGGTGGTGGCTGTGGGGTACCAAATGTTTGTATGCTTTTTGGGTTACGTTGTTGTTGTCCAGCAGTGGTTTCAGCATTCCCTTTAGTGTTTTTTTTCTTTTTCATGTTTTCTGTCAGGTCTTTTTTTAATATTTCATATGTGTTGTCCGTCAGTCGATCGTCCATTTTGTGATTGTAGCTGTCCCTATCCATGACTACTGTGGTGTGTCCTTCATCTGCTGGTAAAAATGATGATGTCATCTTGTTTCGCTAATGTGTGTATGGCATTTCTCTCTTCCTTGGTGATGTTACTGAGTGGTAGTTTTGCTGCCTTTAATATCCCTGCTACTTCATTACGGAGCTGTGCTTTCTTTCCCTGGTCATGTATGGATTGACGTGCTAATTCTGTTGCTAAAATGAAATGTTCGTATGGTATTTTGTCTGGTGTATTGCATAATTCAGTCTTTTCCCTAATATGTTGGTTTTTGTGCGTTGTGAAAAGTTTCGTACACAGTTTTCTGGGGAGAGCTGTCAAGTCATTGCCTGTTCTATTGCCCCTTTTATCACAGAGTTGTTTTGGTTTTTTGATGTGTCTGTCCTTGGTTTTGTTAGAAGTCAGATGACAAGGGGCATAACCCCTCCCTGGTGTCTGGCCAATCCTCCTGAAATGCCTATAAGACACGTCACTTCAACATCACGTGACGCCTCTGCTGAAGGCTACAGGAAGTAGCTGAAACTAGTCAAGCAAGTAAACAAACAACTGCACCTGTCTGTTAAAAGAAACTACCCGCAATAGTCAATTTTGGAAGACAGTATGTACCTTTAACCTCTGGCAAAATAATGCAATTGCATATCTTAGGGTAGTGCGACTGTATATACGGTCAGATAAGTCTGAATTTTTGCATGGTCTATTCTGACAAATAGGAGAAAGTATTAGAATAATATTCTGAGGTATCTTTGTATTTTCAAATATCACCCTCAGTATGCCCCACAGGACAAAAAAAACGTCTCTCCACCCGACAAATTGTCATCAAAGGTGATTAGTTTTAAGCATTTTATTATACCTATCAATGCCTTAGATGGATATGAAAAACCTTCCCACATTTGTAAGCTTCAGTTTAAGTGCTCATTATCCCTCTTCCATACATATACTTGGAAGTTGATTCTTCTCATGTGCTCTAAGAGGACTCATGTAGTGTGGGAAGGTGAAGAGGTCAACAGAGATACCCTGTCAAAGCTCAAGGCTTCAGCCACACATCTTCTTGACTTTAGTTTCTTTTACCTTATCAGCCCTCTTGATTCGATGACTGAAGCCATAGAGGTGGCAGGTGAACTCTTCAACACCACTGAGAATCTGCTCATCAAGTTTCCCTTTGAATGCTGATGTGCAGTCAGCACCAGTGAATGTGTGCAAGGCCAAGAGAGCTGAAATGTGTTATTCTAGCAAAAAAAAAAAAAAAAATCCTGACAGGTAGACCTGGCTCTCTGCCTAGTAGTACCAAGTGCAAAGGGTAAAGTGGGACTGGGCCTGTATGTTAACTATGTGTAAAACAGCCCAGATAACTTGTATTTGTGTTTATTTGTACAGAGATGAACAGAACAAAACTACAGCTGACACATATGAACACTGTGAGTAAGGTTCTAATCTAACTGAACTGAATACAGACTGAAAGGTGTTGGTTTGGAGGCCTGGTGCACCAATGACCTGGTCTATATAGATAGATAAATACTTAATTAATCCTATCAAATCTGTTTGGGCCAGGGCCTTTCTCTGTGGAGTTTGCATGTTCTCCTCATGCTGTTCAGGTTTCTTTAGGTCATTTGGTTTTACCCACTATCAAAAACATGTATGCTACGTTAACTCTCCTTCTGGTTTAGACCATGAGTTGGTCCCTGGGCATCTCCACTGCTCCTTGTTGTACATGTATTAATGTAGATGGTGCATTTTCCTGCTGAGATAATAACAGTGAAGTTCCCATCATTACCTTGAGCCAAAAAAAAAAATCACAAGAATGAATTCCTGTGTTTTGGCTTTGCAGCCTTGTGGAAACACTGACTTAGATTTGAGTAATTTTATGTGTCACATTTAGATCTTCTCCCAGTATTCACATATTATACAGTAAGCAAGCATATCTTACCACAATTGTTCCAATGAAGACTGTTTTTTGAGCATCGATCAAATCATGGCTGACTTGGATCAAATCAGTGATTGAATATTTATTAAAATCAATTGAACCTCAATGAAACTAAAGCCAGACTTGATCCTAAACCGTTTTGTTTTTATCTATATCTAAAATGTGCTCATTCTTTGGATCTTTTCTTCCACGTTGACATTACTGAATGGTTTTCTGTCAGACACAGATGAGTCTCTGTCTAGTGTCAAAAGGAGGATGATGATGTGTAATTTTATTAAGTTAAAAGAATGTCCACATATGAGTCTGTAATCTGCTGGCTCTCTTCACTCCCCAGATCCATCCACTTCAGACTCAGACCTGAAGGAGGCTGAGGACTGTGGGCAGGACCGAGACCCTCACTCAAGTCCTGAAGATCCAGAGAAGCAGCAGCTTGTCTGCGCAACAGTTCAGGCTGGACCGTCCAACTGGGAGGTACACCAACAGAAATGTCAACCATTTGGACAAACCACTGTCAAGTCACAAACCAGGACATGGAAAGAACGAATACTGAACTTTTGTCATTTCTAGGAGTTCACGCCTGAAGTGTCAGCGGAGTCTGGACTCACCTCATACAGGTAATGAAATATCCAAATACACAGCATCAGACGAACTATGTCAGGACTTAAAGGAGAACTCTTCAGACTCTGTCTTTAACAATTCACAATTTCTATGCGGTTTTATTTCATGAAAACCCAAGACATCGTCCAACAAAACATGTAAAAAATTAAGTTTAATTTTCGCAGATTTGAACCCTGCATTAGGAAATCAAATGTGTACAACTAACACCAGTGAAATTGGATACAATTCTTAGTTGATTTAGAGGTGGCACAAAGCGCATGAAGTTTCAAGAAATTGCCGTTTTGTCATGTCATTTTGTCATTATATGGTCATTATGCTTTTGACTTATTTGTAATTCTCTTTACTTACTACCAGCCAGTAACACTGTTTTTGAAAGTTTTATGCATTTTATGAAGCTGGTTTGTTGTTTTTTGTTTTAAAAAAAACAAAAAAAAAAAACATTTGAGTCCATATGGTACAGATACAGGAGTGTTGTACAAATATGTTATTTCCTGTGCATTTTTAGATTTGGGTAAAGTTACTAACACATAATTTGGTAAGTTCAACCAATATAAGCTGAATCTATTTGGTGTATTTATTTATTTACTTTGTTATTTTATTACTTTTATTTGTTTTTTTTATTTATTTACAGATGAAGTTATGATACATTTGACATTCACCATAGGTTACTATATTTAACTAAATATTTGACAGTTCAACAAATATTGGTGCTTAAATAAATATGTTACATTTTGTTGTAATGTCGCATTAAATATGTGCACAACACCGGCAATATGGTGGAGTTTGCATGTTCTCTCGATGTCTGGCTTCCTCCCATCATCCAAACACATGCACTGATAGGTTATCTCAACCAAAATAAAAATTGCCCATAGGTTGGGTGCTTGTCTCTATATGTCGACCGTGCAATAAACTGGCAAGTTGTCCAGGGTGTCCCCCGCATTTGCCCATAGCACAACTCTAGGAAGATAAAGTGGGTTCAGAAAATGAATAAATGAATCTGCCCAAGTTGTATGCCACAGCAAGCAGTTGCACACGTCACTACAGTACATACAGTAGGTGACAGAGGGAGAGGGAGTGTCGTTAGATTTAACTGGAATTTTTATGTAAACATTAAATCTATAGTCATATCTTAATGCCAAGTTCAAATCTAGAAAAAAGAGAAAACATTTTTTGGACCACCCTAATGGACTAGTATGGTCTGAAATTTCTGAAAGACTTGTCAAGAAATGAGCCAGTTTTGTACCTTTCAGTGTTAATGCTTTCAACACCTGTGCTTTAGTTTATAGTGTTCATACTGTCGCAACTGTTACATTCATACTTAGTCCAGAAATTCAGTTTGTTCCTTTGACTTTACAGACACCACAGAAAGCGCAGTTTTAGCACCAAATTGTTCAGTAAGTAAAAGGCCTGATGAATACTGTGTTTGTTGTCATTATTTCAGGACTAGAAGATAAAACCATAGTTAATGATCAGAGTCTTGGTTTTAGATGTTGAATGTTGAGACAAAGACTGTGTTGATGACTGACTAAGAACATTTAAACCTCAAACTCAACATGGACAGAGGACAGTAATAGAACTGGTCTGTGTCTCACAGGTTCAGGTGTCCTCATCCAGGTGCCTTTCATTGTACTTGGACTGGATTGGTGTTTGTTGTGACTCGGGATGTGAGGCTGATGTACAGGACCGTCCAATGGGATAAGCTCCTCCTCCAGTCAGCTGACAGGACACCTGCAGGGCCACTGTTCAGTATTAAGAATCCTGAGAATGCCGTTTGTCAGCTCCACCTCCCACACTGTGAGACAAAGCATGGTAAGAAATTTCAACAGCTCAACTGTGGTCCTGCCGACGTCTCTGACAAGATGGCAAGCTCATCACTGACACAACATGAACCAACTCCATCATCATGTTCATCTGTTCATGGACACTGTGGTGGGGTTGTTGTGAATGAAAACTGAAAGCTCCGTATTTTTTCAGATCAACACTCTAAAAGCCTGCTGTCCGTCGCCCACATCACTGATGATGGAATGAATTTTATTAAGCCTCTACAGGTCACAGACACTCATGTGGTCATTGACGTCCCACATCTGTGTCAGTTTGGCCTTGTCTGGATTTTGGAGACAATTCAAAACATGATCTCCGTTGGCAGTCAGATGGTAGAATCAATCAGTCAATGCATCAGATCAGTCAGTGGCCAAGTTCTGCTCTTCCTCAAACCACCAAACCCAAGAACAAAAACGCAAAAACTAGACATATTACTACTGCCAGTCAACGTCAGTGTACATCAGGTAAAGATGTCTTACTCTTTATTCAGTACAAAACTGTTTGTGAAATCTACCAACAAACCATGACAAAAACAAGCCTTCTCAGCAGCACATCCTCTGACCAGCACACAGATTAAAGGCTACCTGTAGTGAATTTTTATTGCTGTCTCAAAAGATCATGTATCATGTGAGCAGTTTTGTCAGGTAACTTATGTTATAGCCCATTGTTGAGTATGTCTTGTCAAGTATCAAGTCCCAGCTCCATCAATCAGACATGTTCAGAGACATGTTTCCTTCTTCATGGGTTGTTCCAGCACCAGTGCTGACCCAGACTGGTTGTACTGTCCCATTACCTGGGCTGAGATGGACTGATCACTGACTCTGTGCAGCAGACACCAGTCTAAGATGACACATTATTGCCCAGTGCCGCGTCTCCAGGACAAGGGCAGAGTGCAAAGTTAACAGCTGCACAAGCAACAGGCACCAACATGTACTTTTCACTCAATCTAGCTCACTGACTGCTGCTTGTTTACTCGCACTGGATCGCCCAGAAACATTAATAAAACGTCATTTCTGGCCACTAAAGGCTGCTCCCCATAGGTTCAGCCCACAGCTGTAATTCCTATTAAAATAAGGTCCAGTGTGGCAATTTTTAAATTTTTTACTGAATTTGTGCCTCTCTTACAAGTAATACATAAAGCACAATTAATGGGATAAACATGACCGGTATAGGTTTCCTTTAATAAAGTCTGTCAATACTGTAACATTACAGATATTAAAGCAGGTGGTAGAAGTTATGGATGTGAAGTTGTGAATTACTCTGAGCTTGGAAAAACTAATTTACCGATCAGGTTAAATCAGTTGCTAATAAAATTATCTTAATGTCTCTAAAGGTGCAACAAAAACGGCATAACACCTTGTATATCGAAGTAACGTCCAAATGTGAACTCATTATAAAACACAAATATATGGTTGACTGTCCCGAAGCCTGTTTAATTCAGCCCAAGGTGAGGATAAAGCTCATGAATTCAACTACTCCTTCATATGACTTTGGATACCATCTGAAATTTACAAATTTGCTGCTGGTTGCAGGAAGAAAAGTTTGACCTGAACTTTGGACCAAATTATCACCCAATGTTTGAGATCCGCCTGCCAACAAACACAGAAGAAGTGACATTAACGATCCGAGACCAAGGGAACACAAAGGTCTGGGAACGTAGAGTGGACTTGACTGGTAAGACATTTGTCCACCTGAGGACAGACTGACTCAAATGTTTCACACATACTGTCACATTATTAGCCGATCGTCCACATGGTGGAGATGGGGCTGTGGTGGAAAAAGTGGGATTATAATACTGCTCTATGACTTCACCACCAGACGATGGGAAGTCAGAGCACACAGTAGCAGTGCTTTATTGTTATAATACCACATAAGAAATTCTAATTTTAGTAGTAATATAAGGTATGAAAAACACAAATCAGAAAACATTGACTTTAAACTGTGTTTGACTCATGTTTTATTGTTGACACAACACAAGTGATTTCATGTTTTATTTGGTTGATTTAATTTCTTTTGAAAATATACATCCATTTCTCACATTCCAGATGAGACAAATTTTAAAAAAAAGTTTGGACAGTAAATAATTGTTTACATTTTGAAATGGTGAATATCAAACCCGGTTGAACGAGGGAGTGCCCCCCCCCCCATTGTCAGAAAGTCTGTCAGTCAGAAATTTTGGGGGAATTTAGTTATTAATTTTAACCCTCACCCAGTGGTTGTCAGTCTTTTTCTGTGGGGCCTCCCTTTGGAGGATGGAAAATCTCCAGGCCTCCTTCAACCCCAACAACATTGTAACAGCGGTGTGCCTCTAACTTCTACTGGAAAAAACCCATCAATTTTGTAACAATACTTTTCACTTTTCCTTGAATAATTTGTTGTTCAAATTAAAAATAACAGTTTTTTGCTTGAACAATACAAATAAACTCAACAAGACTGCCCCCCCCTATCTTATAACTGTGATAATATAGTTGTTTTTAGAACAAGAAACAAATTTTGGTAACAAAGGTCTTAACAATATCAGTGGTTACAATGAGTCTGTTTCCATTGCACATCTCAGAACATTAAATTGCAAACTGTACAAATTGTGTAAAAACCGAAACATTGCACATTTTTCTTTTCGAGTCAAATCCTTGTCCATTCTCCAAAGCTAAACTCTTTGTCTAATCTAGTGACAGATCACCATGGCAGTAAATGTGTTTGTTGTATGGTGCTCAGCATAAATGAGTAGACCCCCACACATTTCTCACAAAACCTTTAGTTTTCTTCCACAAGTGTATTCATTTTAAATGTGCCAAGCATAGGTTTAAACACAAAGCTTTGCATTTTGGGTTGTTTGGTTCATTAATGTTGCTAGGCTAATGGGTTTATTGTAAGGTTGTAATGATTCCTTAAAGGTTCTCTGCACACAAAGTGTTCAGTTTGTTCACGTTAACCTGTGGAGTTTGTTTAATGCAATTTTTTTGATGATGATGATGACCTGTACAACTCTGCTACATCTGGTATAATTATTTTTGGTTTTGTTTCGTAGAGTTTTACAGCACTAAATGCATGTACTGAATGTATTATAATCACAAAGGAAACTTAATGCCTTTGAAAATGAGGTTAGGAGCAGATTCATGAAAAGTTCTGAGAATCTGCATCTTATGTTTTGTTGACTTTTTGTTGTTTTTCTACAATTAGCATTTACTATTTGCTGATTTCAGTGTGATCCAGATGTGAACTGAACTGAGGTTGTCATTTTCAGGTCCTGCTGAAACTGAAGTAAATCTACCAAGGGCTCAGCAGAACGTCTCACCAAAGGTTGTCTACAGTTCAGTTTGACTTTGTTAATCATGTGTCCAATCCTGGGATAATATACAGCGAGTCGGTCATTATAGTGAATAAACTTCTGCCTTATGTTGGGTCCTGCATCCACCAGACTAACGCTATACTAATCCAAGCAATCCGTAACCTATGTTTTAGAACCTTACTGGTGAAAATGCACTGCAATAGCACTCAAGCCTGTGACTTCCCACCTGTCAACTGCATAATGATGTACTCCCAGTTCTGCACTCTGACATCACATAGTCCATGAAACAACAATGGTGGCCCCCGTGGATGTGCAATTTATGCAAATTGTCTGAGGCAGAAAAAGTACTGAAAAGTTGTAATTCAGTAAAAGTATCTTTACTTTGCTTAAATTCTACTCAGGTAAAGGGGCAAGTACCCATCTAAAAATCTCCTTGAGTAAAAGTTAAAAAGTACTTAAAAGTTACAGTTACTTTCAATCTACTGGATGGACAATGAGTCATAAATCCAACCCAGCCTAGTTGGTTTTTTGTTCACATAATAATTAAGACCTTTAAGGTGGTATAATGTACAAATTTTGCTCAGACCATCCCGTAAAACATTTTCAAATAAAAGTGGCATAAGTTGTAAAAAAGGTATTCTAAAACAAGCAAAATTTCTGTCCACGCAGCAACGTAATATCACTGGACAAGATTTCTTGAATTCAGATTTTTAAATCACAAATAAGCATGTCTACAGGTGTATGAACACCTACATAAGAAATTAACCC
Organism: Fowleria isostigma; assembly: GCA_029814645.1. NCBI lineage: Eukaryota > Metazoa > Chordata > Actinopteri > Kurtiformes > Apogonidae > Fowleria > Fowleria isostigma. The sequence continues at coordinate 9,476 of JAPTGZ010006810.1, forward strand.
TTAAAATAAAATAATTACCTAACACTTCTACATCTAGGTTTTTGTTTTTGTCTTTGTAAGAACCAAATAATTTGCAGTTCGTAAGTGACCAATTGCAACTAAAATCATGCACTTGTATAATTTCTGACTGTCCTCTGATAAAACCAATTCGTAATGTGAGCTGATTCATTTCATCTAGGCTACTTCACTTGAAACGGTAGTGAGTTCTGGATAGTCACATGTGAGATGTCAATCAGGAATGTAAAGTGGGCACAAATCGTCCCATGACAGCTGTCCTGCAGGGATTCAATGCTCTGAAAAGGAGACTTTGAAACAACCCTGTGAAACCTGGTTCTAAGTGTTTGTATCCAGATGGAGAGGGTGGAGGGGTTTCTAATGTAGCTAAGTAAAACACTTAGGTCAAAGTATACTTGAGTCAAAGTACAATTACCTATTTCAAAACTACTTAAAAAAAAATACAAATTACTTACAAAAACTGCTCAATTACAGCACTGAGTAAATTTAATTTGTTACTTTCCACCTTTGCAAGTTTATTCAAACAAGCTATTGGTCTAATATTATGCACAATCAGCAGCTACTCTAGTGTTAGCTAGTTTCCAGTCCATTTAGTGCAAGAATAACTTAATACTAAATACATATCCAAATATAAAAATAATGTTACATAAAAAAATATAACGGCTTCTCTTGCCTTATGTGCCCTTTTTCCTTTTATTTCTTTCAAATAAGGAAAGGAGCAATCACCTGTAATGGTGGAAATGATTGTAAATTAGCATAAGCCCTGTACAGCCCACCATGCTGATAAGATAAGATAAGATAAGATAAGATAGATAGATAGATAGATAGATAGATAGATAGATAGATAGATAGATAGATA
>JAPTGZ010006936.1:0-10341 GCA_029814645.1 Fowleria isostigma
AACTTTGAGCCGATGACCTAAATGTTCAGTCATTGGTTGCATTAATGAACACAAGTTTTCATTTGCATTTAAAGGGACAGTGCTCAAAACCACTTTTCTAGTGTCATTATTCAGAAATAGGGTTGAAAATGGACCTGTGGAGTTGAATTAATGAAGTATTCAGTCTCAAGCATAGCATTTGCAGTTCATGTAGACCACTTGGAAATGTTTTATAGTGCCTAATTCCATTTATAAAAGCAAAATATTACTCCTTTACACTATTCTGCCAAATGTAAGAAAATGCAGATTGACTTGTGAGGTCCTTTTTGTATTGTATTTGAAATTTATGATACTTATTTTTGTGTATTTGAGAAAGTCCCTACTCTGTAACAGTTTTAATACATGAGTTTTAAACTCAATTCAATCTAAAATAACTGTCTTGAGATACTAAAAAGTCTTGATTCTGATAGTCCTAAATTAAGGTCTGAATTCTAATAAAAATTGCTAATTGAATCTTAAATCTGGCTCTGAAAGGGCTTAAAAATTACTCCGACACAATATATGCTATTGCTAATTTTGGATTGGAAATCTTTCGTTGGATATATAATTGGAGTTCAACATTTTATTTAGCTTAGCATAACAGAGATCATGATGAGTTCAGCTACCAATAATTATTCATGGGTGGAGGGGTCCAGGTATGCACTTTAGCAGTTTGAATGTCAGTAGCAGAGACCTTAGTCATGGAGAAATGTAAATGTAACGTAACCTGGATTGCAACATGGTTAATACTAGGTCAAGGCAATGACTATGAGGCCTGTTGTACTTTTACTTATTTGGATGTAAGGTCTTATATGCCTTCAAAAGTGTCTTAAAGAATCTGAAATTTGGCTTCCTCAAACCTGCAGATATCTTGAATAAATTATCACTAACTTTAGTAAGGAAAAAAATGTGTCTGAGTTAAACATGGGAGGTTGTAATGTGTGTTCTCACCCCCCCCCCATCTGTTTTCTTGCAGTGTGTATGGGCCAGGGGACTCCCGTGAGGCAGCATGAGTTCTAAAGGGGGTGGCACTGCCCTGACTCGCCGAAACTACAGACTGGCTTCAGATACAGACAAGCCCAAATCCACAGGTTGGTCTTTTATTAAAATACAGTGTGCACATGTGGAACGGAAATTATTTATATGTTGCGACGGAGATCCATTGACATCAGTGTGTGTCAATTTTTAACTCTTGAAATTTGATTATGATAAAAGACAATAATAGGTATATACATTCCAGGTCGAAGAATAACATCCACTTTAGACTTTTTTCTTATTGCAGTTTGAATTATATCCTGGACAAATGTCTTCTCCCTTTATTTTGAACTTGTATATTTTCAATTCAAAATGTAAGACAATACACACAAATAATTAATTTACTTTATGTTATTTTTATCAGTGTGTGTAATTTAAGTACAGTTTTCTGGTCTTTGTTAGACTTTTACAAATTTTGAGCTGATGGACACTCCCACGTGATATGCAAGAACGTCCCTATTTGGTTCAAGTTACATAAATTACAATTTAGAGAAGGAGATAGCTTAATCATGCTTTGGTGTTACATAAGTATGATATAGGCAGTTGAGATTGGTTAATTTGTCATTTATATTTTGTGAGGAATGAGCAATATTTTTCCACACCGTAGGCCAGTCTGTAGATGATTCAGGGCAGTCCCTTATTCCACACATTGCTTATCACAGCAGGAGTCTATGTTCCAACAAACTAGTATAAATTGCAGAGTTGTGTCCTTGTCAGACTTTATTCGTCCCGGTTGGGATATTTGTTTCCACTTGACTGTACATAGAGTTGTCGTACAAACACACACATCAACATCATATATACTTGTCATACCCAAACCACCCATGTGACAGAAGTAGCCCCGTTCTTAGGTTTGAGGTTCTTATTTTGTCCTGGCTGGTCAGAGGCCTCCTCCTGTTTGGAATGACCCCATCCTGTGTGTCATTCACTCTTCTCTGTGTTTGTTTGTGTTACCCTGTATTTGCCACATGCAAGTTTCCTGCCTGTATGTGTGCTGGAGAACACAAAGCTTAGTCCAAATGAAGAAAAATATTACTGTTAAAGCATGTTAGAAAGCAACTTTAGGTATTATTCTATTTTTACAAAGTAGTTTGGCCAAAAAAAAAAGACCCATGCTGTAATATTTTGTTGGATCACCTTTAGCTTTAATCGCAGCTTGTATGGCAGACATAATGTCACTGCACCTAGACCTGACCAGCTGACCCCAGATCATAACACTGTCCCCAAAGGATTGCACTATAAGCACTAGGCATGATGGGTAATCACTACATTCTTGTCTCTCTTCACCCTGATGCACTTGTCACTCTGGAACAGGGTCAGTGTGTCCTCATCAGACCACATGACCTTTTCCCATTGAAACACAGTCTGATTTTTATGCTCAATAATAACTGAAGTCCTATTGCAGTTTTCTCAAGGCTACGCAGCTGTTATGCTCCCATTATTTGAATTCTCTTTGCACTGTGCTTGTATCTTACGTCTACTCTAAAGTTGAATTTTACAGTGTGATTTCACCAAACATTTTAAGAAAATTCCAGTCACAAGCAGTAAGGACTTTTTTTTAAATTTTTTACATCTATTTCTTTCTTGAAGGTGATGGATGATTCACCACAATCACTTTCTACCACTATGTTTTTGTTTTTTTGTTTTTTGTTTTTAAACAAATGAACCTATTAATATTTCAAGCTTTACATTTTTAACCATTAGTACCAAATATTTCCAGCTGAAAGCATTACATTTTTCTGTTATAAAACAAAACAAACATGAAAATTGAACTGCTCGGCAAAGTGTTTGTCCTTTTCTTTTGACGACATTGGGGATCAATAGATTAAAAGATAAAAATAAATTTACAACAGTGATTAGTACTTGTGCAGAAATACACCCTTTACCTTCTTAAATTAAACATAAATGTCCACATAAAAGACAATCATCCAAATCCCTATAGATACAGTTCAAAATGGGTCATTAATGGAGTCCACCTTTTTTCAAATAAGTCCATGGTCAGGTTGAGCTTTGCTGTTATTTTTTTCCATTTTACATACCTTTATGAGTCATACTATCATGTTTTAATAATGTGTTGGACAGTTTTGACCCAATTTTAACAGATTCTGAAATTTTCCGGTTTGTTTTCTTTGCGTGATACAGACCAGTAAATTGACTGTAATAGAGTTACATCTTTTTTTATGAGCACGGGTATGTCTTCTAACAAGGTTGTCACAGAAATGAAAAGCTCCTCACTGCGTCAACTAGGGTTAAATATTTTGATAATACTTACAACATATTAATTAATCCATGTAGTTATTATTATTCAGTGAAAAGGTCTTAATTATTTGCTCAGTTAAATCCATGTGCTGCCGTTTTTGGCTTTTATTAACTATTGGCCTATTTGTTCATTGCCCTGGTTTGAAGTTTATAAACATGGGAAATTATTGAAACTTCATTAGGTTGAGTCATTAATGAGAAATGGGGGTGAGATTAACCCATAAAGACCCAGCACTACTTTTGTGTCGTGTCCCAAATGAAATTTTTTCTGTATTTAACCTGTTTTAACCCTTAAAGACCCACACGTCTACCATCTACCAAAATCATGTACTGATATAAACTGTTTAATTCCTGTTGACCCACCAATACATATAAATAATTGGTAGAATACAGTTATTCATGTTTACATGGCCATCAAATGTGATCCATTTGGATGCTCAGAGGGTCTGTAGTTACCATGGAAACACAGTCATCTTCTACAACATTGATTTACCAGCATGGAGTTACATCAGTGGCAATGGACAGATACTGAGTTTATGTTCAGTTAATGATATCTTTTGCTGAAAAAGTCACTTTTTCTTCAGTTTTCTGTTTTTGATATAATAATCCTCAATTTTACTGTAAACTTTTATGAACATCTACATGATTAATAAATTAAATGTTATAAAATACCCAATTTTCACTGAAACCCCCCCCACAAAATACAGAAGATAATATTACAATAAATGGTGATAAACCACTTAAGGGTGGTTAAATGTAGAGAAAAATGTATTTGGGAAGTGCCACAGATGTCACACTGGGTCCTTATGGGTTAAAGACATTTTTCTTCTTCTCACTTCTTTTCAAGCATAAATGAATTAATGTGAATTGTTGAACGTACATGTATTCTGTTGAATGTCTTTGCATTATAAGATACTGTTGTATGTAGGTCGTTTGTGTTGCTTACTCACTTGCTCAAAATAAATAAAAATGAAATATATTGCACAGCTTTTCAGCCATGAACTCTTCAATTTAGGTTTTAACTTACATTTTTATATAGTGTTGTATTTCCTGCCTTTTTCTGTGTAACCTACGAGACAGTAAAAATGAATGGATTCTTTAAATCCTTATCTTGTCTTCTTGTCAGGTATCGTGAGTGAGAAGTTGCTGAGTGATTACCTGCACCATGTGTTTCCTTCCACCAAGCAGGGACCTGCACTGGCATCACTCAGGTAGAAATTCATTTGTCCTTTTTTTCTCCTTCTCTGCTCAAAACTGTAAGGCACTTTCATTCCTCTTTTTGATTCAGGCTTGAAGTCAGACTTCTACTTTGAACTGAGCTAAATTTGCAGGTGTGAAACCACAGTCCAGACTGAACTGCCAGTCTTTGGTCCAACCAAAAGAGGTGGTCTCAGTCCAGATCAAATGGAACCATGGTTTGGTTCATTCACTCTGTGAAACCACTGTCTATAAAGAAGACAGCACATCCATAGGTGATGATGGCTGGACATATTAGTTCACTACCAAAACCCCTGTGAAAAAATGAAAATAACTGGACCAAATGTATATGACGTTATAAAACAGACTTTGGTTTTAGCTTTCAGGTGTGAAAACACCCTTAGTCACAAATGGCTGTTATGACACTACTTAATTTATTCTTTCTTCAACATTATGCAAACAGTGAAAAAACATTTTACGTATTTGATGGGCTATAGCCTTTTGGGTTAACATGGCAAATTCAATTTATAGTCTAGCATTTGCTCATTTAACCATTTTCTTCTTGCATATGCAGCAACATTAATATTAAACATTCTTCTCTGATGTGAAGAAACACAAGTCCATTATTTACTCTTCTTTTATCCCAGTTTACTTCCAGGTTTTACAACAGCACTTCTCATGGTCATATCATTCTTCAGCTACTGCAAACCTCATTTAGCATTTTTTCCAAATTTTTGCAGTTTTCTCATATTGTTAGCATAATTGCCGAATGCAGATTTTTTCAGGACATAGTCAGTGATAAAAAATGAAGCAGCAGTGTTAGGAGAGTAAAATTACACAGATATCACATTTGGCCAAAAATATCAGAATCAGAAATACTTTATTAATCTTGGGGGGAAATTTAGGGTTATGTTCAGTGTTATGACTTGGGTAATTATGCTATGAGCCTAATGATACATGATTGACATAATGAAAAGGTCGGATAATCTTCTACTAGACTAATCTGTATGCCAGACCGGATTCAGGTTATATTTGATGCATGTGTCATTTATATGCACCAATATATGGTCAGATTTTTATTTATTTATTTTTTTTTCCCATACAGGAGTCATGTAAGTCTTGTAAGTGCTCTTTGGTTTCACAAGTTGTTATGCTGAGGTCTGAGGCAGTGTATTATAACTTGGTCAGGGCTAGTACAGTTCTGACTGTAATGTGTGTGCTCATGTGTATGTGTGTTGTACCCTGACCTAGACTAGTGTTACAGTGCCCTCAAGCCACTGGCCTCTTTCCTTAAGCCGAGCAGATTCATGTTACCATCTACAGCTCTATACATAGACACACACACACACACATTCAAACACACCTTTCTCTCAAGTGAGCCCTCAGCTCTTTCACCACTTTGCTGGGTTAACTCGCCTGTACTCTTCTGAAACCCCCTCTTGAAGATCAACAGCTTCCTTAGGATTATGTGCTATCATAGGAAGCAGGTTCCATTTCACTTACAGACGGGGGGGGAATCAAAGCTCACACAGGCCTTTGAATATAGCTCATGGGTAAAAATAAAGGAAGTTGCTCCAGTGCACTCATGTACATGGACACTTGTTTAAAAGATGTATTAATCACAGAGGCAGTTTTAGTTTTATTCAACCAAATACTGTCTTTGCTTTAAACTTAATATTGCATTGTAAATGCTTCCTGAACGTAAAATTAAGCTTTCTTTTCTTTCTTTTCTGCCTTATGTGTAGGAAGCCTCTTGGCTTTCAGGATCTGGGTGCTCATCTGGAAAGATTGCTGTCTGAAGGAGAACCCACAGAGGACAGCAAAGGTACACAAATACAAACCGTAATCACTCTTAGCATCCATTTGGACAGGTTTGGTTCCCTTCTTCCAACACAACCAGGCTTTTGTGTATCATAAGCAGTCACAACGGTTAGAACAAGTTATTGATGAAGTAATTAGTTATTTCATTATTTAGGGTTTATTTAAAAGTGGCTGTGGCGCAGGTGGAGTGGGTCGTCCAATGATCGAAGGGTCGGTGGTTTGAATCCTGCCTCCCCCCTTGGGCAAGACACTGAACCCTAAAATGCTCCTAGTGCAGCCTGATAGTACCTGGCATAGTGGCAGCCCACTGGTGTGTGAGTGAGTGAATGTGAAGCTTGTATTGTAAAACGCTTTGAATACCATTAATGTGTAGAAAAGCGCCATTTACCATTTAATAGGGAGAGATACATGTTCTTAGATAAACTGAGATCAGCAATCTTAGGCAAATATCATATGCCGTTTCTCAATACCAAGAACACAGTATGTTCTTGTGAACTTGGTGAGTACGGTCTTTGCAAGAATGGTCTCAAAGAACGTACCATACTTATGCAACGCAAGTCTCTGTGTAATTGGAACAGTTGTACTTTAGAACTTTCCTCCCTGTTGGTTGGATTTCCCTCAAATCACCACAATTTCACTTATTTGATTTTCAATACATTTGTACTAGTATTTACATGTCATTTATTCATTTTGTATGTTTTTCAAAACTATAATAAAATTTGGTGGTTCACAAAACAATATGAACATTGTTTTGTTTTAATTGCCTGTCATTTGTTACTAATGGCAATAAAGTAAAAAAAAAAATTAAAAAAAATAGGTGGTTCAGCCGGGCACAGCCAGGTCATGGAAACCTGGCACTCGGCTCACCAAGCCCCAACGAGTGGGCGGGTTGGGGCCAAAGCATTCAAGAGTAGCACAAAGTGCATCTTGGTTTAAGATAGCAGACAAGAACCACATCCAGCTATTCTTGGCATTCTTGGTTTTTGCAAACTTTGAATTAAAATAGTACTTGGGCCGTGACTGATGACATTTCATGAGAAAGGAAGAGCAGACAAGAATGCGTATTGAGAAACAGCCATAGTGTTTGTAGATGATTGTAATCCGCAACAGCCCCTGAGAAGGGGTTTAACATAATCAATAAAAATATAAAATATGAAGTATGACCGGTTTGATCAAAGTACAGCAAAATGTAGTAATGCTCATTAAAACTCAGTACAGCAGGATGCCAAGAATATACATTTAAAGCACAATCACATTGGTTACTTAACACAATAAACCAGGATTTAGTTGCTCTTTTGAAGGTGGTGTAGTTTGTAGCAGATTTCTGATAATCAGCAATAATTTCCAGAATTTTGCTCCTTTCACAGAGATTGATATCTGAGCAAAAGATGTTTTACAAAATGAAACTTTGATTTTCACATGAAGCTGCTCTGATGGATCTTCAGTTTAATTATGCATTCACAAAGAGGCTGTGGAACAAATCCATTTAAACATTTAAACACAAACTTTATGTTATTGAAATGAATAAAATATGCATACTTAACATCTTAAATTTGCTTAAAATGTAGCAGTGATGATGTGTTACTTGCTTTTTGTCCAAAATTCTGATGAAAACCGCTCTGAGTCTTAAATGTAGGCAGGTTTGCATGTTATCAGCTGTTAACTTAATGAAATTTAATATTTGTTTAATCCATGAATTACTTTGTAAGAAAATAAATAGTAACAGTCCTCTGATTTCATCTTCAACTTGATAATTTTTTGGTGTCTATTCTGTGACAGTAAACTGAAAACCTTAAGTTGCTGATGTTGTTGATGACATTAGAGGATAGCATCTTAAGTTCAGGGAAACACTGTTTGTAATGTTTCACTCTTTTCTGACATCTTATATAACAATCAGCTTATTAATAAATCAAGAAAATCATCACCATATTAATCAACAATGAAAATAATAATTCGTTGCCACCCTAGCTTCTCCATGTACTGGAGATAGACTAATTTGTTTCATATGCTACAACATATTACAAATTATACCGTAGTGGTATCTGTCAATAGAGCTTTTTTCCCCAGTGGTGCCTGTTGGTACATAATGGACCACCGAATGAGATTTATTGAGTCACAGAAAAATTAATGACACAAAAATACAAAAAAAAAAAAAAAAAAATTCTGGAACTAACAAAGGTAACGTTTCTATAATTTCTAAATTTGTAAATCATGTTTTCCTTTTTCTCCAGATCAGCCTATTGAAGGACGTTTGGGCCCTCAACCAGTGGTCCTGGATCACACCAGTGGCTTTGAAGGACTTCTGTTTGTAGACGATGACCTGTTAGGGGTAAGAGGACATACATACACACACACCTATTATAACAATATAAGCTACTGTTTTTTTTTTTTTTTTACTAACGATAATATTTCTAACTTCTGAAATTTTAGGTCATTGGCCACAGCAACTTCAGCTCCATCAGAGCCACCACTTGTGTTTACAAAGGTAGATGCTTCTGAGCCCGTTTCAGAATATTTGGTCTATAGTCGTAGAAAAAATTATTAGACCCTCAAAAGTTATCAAAAACAATGGTTATGTAATTAAGTATTAACTCCTGTGTGTATCATGTGACTAAAACAGACAGAAAAGAAAACAGAATGACTAAAAGCACTGTTTTTGTCAGTACAATGCCGTAGATGTTGATTTTGGTTATTATCAAGAAAATGTTTAGATATTAGCTCTTGAATTAAACTATTGTGAGCTATTTTTGTTGTAATCATTATATTTGTCCAAACAAATGAACTTTTAGTTGTACCAGGCATTAAAATGAACAAGAAATTAAAGAAAACATAGGGTGGTCTAATCATTTTTCCATGTCTGTATGTGTACAATATATGTGTTGAATAACCATTATCCCTAAGTCAGAATTTGAAATATTCGTAATAGGATGGCTTCACTATCTGTGAATCAGATTTGTGTCAGTAATGGACTAACGTCACTATTTTAGCCAATCAAAACCACCGACAACTGAGTAACAGTAGCTTTTTCCGTGTTTTTACACACATGACTGTTAGTCAGTATTTGTCGGAACACAGAATATATTTTATAACTACTTTAAAATGATAATTTACTTCCTCAAACATCTAGCTGAAAGTAAAAAAAAAAAAAAAAAAATCTTCCCCAACACGTTGTTAGTCATCAGAAATGTTTGATGAGTGAAGCCATTTCAGAAATGCCCACATCTTTATTTTAAGTGTAAGAACTGAATGGCAACTTCTGCTCTTTTAAAAATGTGTTTTTGACTTATTTCATAACAGTAAATCCTGCTACATGTAAAGATTCTTTTATAATGATACTTTATATTAAACATAAGTAGAAACAAGAGGTGTCAGGCACATTAAACATCGCCCCTCACACATATTTCACCCATTATAAGTAAATGGGAACATTTTTAAAATGATTAAAAAATTGGAACTTTGACCTACACTTCCTAAAATGTAATGACATTTTTCTAGGTCACTGACAATCTATGAACCTAATTTGGTATGAATTGAACAAATATTTTTGCTTCTAAAGTGTTAAAAAACAAAGAAACAAACAAATTGAACCAAAAACAATACCCCTCACCCCCCCCTCTGAGGAGAAATAAAAAATTAAGGTAAAAGAAGTAACCAATTTAATCAGAACATTCCAGTATACTGAAGGAAATAAATCAACCAAGAAAGGAAAAAAAAAGTCACACAACGTACAAATACTGTCACGGGAAAAACATATTAGACCACACTGTTTTCTTCAATTTTTTTGTACATTTTAATGCCTGACACAACTAAAGGTACATTTATTTGGACAAATATAATGATAACGACAAAAATATTTCAAAAGAGTTTAATTTAAAAACTGATATCTATCAATTTTCCAGGGTTTTCTTGATAATAGCCAAAATCACCTAAGTTCATACATCAATATCTATGACATTGTACTGACAAAAACAGTGCTTTTAGGCATTCCGTGTTTTCTTTTCTGTCTGTTTT
>JAPTGZ010006992.1:0-10337 GCA_029814645.1 Fowleria isostigma
GAAGAAGAAGCAGAAGAAGAAGACGAAGAAGAAGAAGAAGAAGAAGAAGAAGAAGAAGAAGAAGCATATATGTCACACTGGAGTAAACGTCGCACCTGTAGGTGCGTGTTGTGTGTATGTATGTTCAGTGTGTTGTGTGTATGTATGTTCAGTGTGTTGTGTGTATGTATGTTCAGTTTATTAGATCCTTTGTCTGCCTTAGGACTGTGTTTTTATTATAGATACATAAATTAGTCAGTTGAATCTAGTGTATCTGGTGTTGATGTGTGATTCTTGTACAGTAAACGTTAGCCCTGGAATGACAGCATGCTTATGCTAACGGGGCTAACCGAAAAATACAGTAATTTTTTTTTTTTTTTTTATTAAGCCGGGTCTTCACTTCTAATTTTCTCGATTTAGTCAGTAGAAAAAATCAAGGTTAGTATGAAATCTTCCATTCCACTCACATCTGCTCACAATGCACTTTCCTACAAACACAACACTTCCTTAATTTTGACAAAATAAAACTCCTCTAGCGTTTCAGTTAAGGTAGAACCAATCTGATATTAGGATTGGATATTGGCCCCGATGTTAACATTTTAGCTGGATCGGTAAAAGCAACCGATCCATAAGACTGATCTTTCCCCTTTAAACTTTTGCGACATGGGCTACGCCATGCATGCCGAATGTAATCCGTCGTAATGGACCTGTATGTGGAGAACATGGTGAGTTATATAGCTCTGTAGATAAATAATATGAGAAAGTGAAAGTGAGCTCCCCTCATCTTCACATCGATTACCTGACCCCTCCCCACAGACATCAATCCCAGTGAACATAGGTTAGAAGTTGTAAAAAGTTTGTGTAAGCCCCGGCATACAACAGACACAAGGGGCCATTCAAAGTGTGATAAGTTTCACTTTCGGTTTACGTCAGTTACGATTGCTGCGGCAATTACAGAACACACCCCCAAAAGATATTGGATCAGTATTGGGTATCGACTGATACGCATGGTCCCAGCATCGGTATCGTCATTGGAACTGAAAAAGTCGGATCAGTGCATCCCTAGATTCAGTAGATTGAAACTGTTCATTGCTTTACAGAGCTTTTATTGTGTAATAATTATCTTCATCTCACAGTTATAAATTTGTAGAAAAGGACATTTTTGCTGAATAAGTAACACACACACCTGCAATGACTGAGATCAGACAATAACAGACCATATGAGTGACCTACAACAACAGCTGGATTATACTGCTCTACATGATGACTTTTAAATAAACATTTACCTTTCAGTGAGATGAACGTCTTCTGATATTTAGTTGCCAAATGCTAAAACTATTTATTCATTTTACGTTTCACATTATTTTTTCCATGTGATATGGTCTGTATGTGACAAACATTTATCATTGTCAGCGTATTTGATCAGAATCCTGATTTGAGATGATTTTACCCAACTCAACTTAAAATATAGAAACTTTGAGGCTCAAGAGGTGAAGATGTAGTGTTTTTCCCAGAAGACAATGTATACATCTATCAAAGAGTTCTCAAATGTATTTATCTTCTTGAGATGCAAGCGCAGAACCTCCTTTGCTTTATCTTCCCTTATTTTGTTTTTGCTGATGATAGAGAAACACAATCAAAATGGAAATGAATTGAGGTTTAATTACTTTCCTGTTTTTCAGTTTCCATCACAGACACAAATACAGGGAAAAAAAAATCTTTTATCATGATTTCACTGCCAAAGTAACGTGACAAATGATTAATGTACCGTATTACTTTGTCTAATATTTATTATAAATTGTGTGCGCTTCTTGTAGTCAGCCTTTAACTGCTGATTTTTATGCAGAACAACATTCAGCCTGTCATACGTAATGTAATTTGTTTGTCCCAAACTAGACACATCGATGTGATATAAAGTGTTTGTTGCCCTCTTGCTGTCTTAGTATTTGCCCGTGGCTGGTGGTAAGACTCCAGCAGAATGACTGTTTACTCATTTCCCAGGCAAACCAGTCGCCCGTAGCAGAAACAGGTCAGGCGTTTCTTGGAAACTGCTGCTGCTTGCCTGCTTGATAAACTTGTTTGTTGATTTTACTCAGGATGTGTTGGTTAATGGTACTCTGATGCCATGTTATACTTTCATAAAATCGATTTGTCACCCTGCAAAAGAACAATAAATGACACTCGGACATATGCGCGGGTGTACTTTTAGTATAAATCACACAAGTGATATTCAATTACCTCCGAGCTATACATTGTGTTAACATGTGACTCATATATTATTCATCCACACATAGCTGTCACGGTTTATTATACAAAGAAAGAAAAGCCAATGTATATATTATAGGAGAATGAGTTGTATATTGCAGTGGTTTAGTGTTGAATTGAATTTGTCTGTGCAAAGATGTTTTCATCTGAGTTTGAGCTTGTGTTTATCGGCTTATAAAACGTATAAAATTGCTGCTCTGATTTTCAGTTTTTTTGGTAGATAAGTGGATGGTAATCCACTTGTAATAATAATAACAATAATCACAACATGACTTTCTCATTAAACTGGGCAGCATTAACCAACAGTGACTGAAATCATACATTTGACAAAGATGACATAATTATACTGTTGAATTTATTAAATAAAAGCATTGTAAATGTAGATTTGGTTAACCCATAAAGACCCAAACAGCCACCACCGACCAAAACCATCTACTGATCTAAAAGGTTTAATACCTGTTAATCCATTAATCCTATCAATACATGTAAATAATTGGTGTAGAATACAGTTTATCATGTTTTCATCTTTTGGACATACAGAGGCTCCATAGTTACCGTGGAAACACCATCATCTTCTGCAACATTGATTCAGCAGTAAAACCCATGGAGATGGATCAATGACAGGGGATGGACACACTTGGTTTATTTTCAGTTAATGATAGATTTTACTGAAAAAGCCCTGTTTTCTTTGTTTTGATATAATAACCCCCAGCGTTAATGACAATCTACATGATTGGTGAATTAAATACAGGAAAATACCTAATTCATAGTGATAAAATACAAAATGCAGAGAATAATATTATAAATAAATGGTGATAAATCACCAAAGAAAGGCTAGATATAGAGAAAATCTCATTAGGAAATTGACATAAAAGTAGCACCGGGTCTTTATGGGTTAAACCATGATACGTGCCATGACTTGTTCACCCCCCACATGCTTTCAACCTACTACCGGTTTTTATTTGAGGAATTACAGGATGTGAAACACTGTCACACAATGGCCTGCTTCCCAGACAGCTTTGTGACAATTAATCAAAACGGCCAGATAACAGGAAATGAAAAATATTAATGAGTCAACAGTCACTATCTGTGATGTGAAGACTCTCTTTTATTATCTCTCCAGCGGCATCCCACTCACAGAGGATTGGACTGGAGTGGTGCAGGCAGATCAGGCTTAGCCTCCGCTACCGCTCACATAGAAGGTCAGGGAAGGTCCTTCAGGCTGAGGTTTACATGTTCTCTGTGTTTGTTTTGGTCTCCGCTCTCAAAAAAGTAATCATCTCACACTGAGAGATGCATTTTTGGTAAAAAGACAGATTGTAAACATGTGTTAGTCCCTTGATGCTGCACTACTGAGGCCTCTCATCAATAAGACAGGCCAAATACTGAAGAAAGTACTGTATGTTCTCAGTAATTCAAAGTAGCCTGTAGTAGAGCTGCACAATATATTGTTTGAGCATCGTCATCGTGATGTAAATGTGCGCAATAGTCACATTGCAGGTCCTGTGATATAGGAGTCAAATGAACTCAATGTGTTCTCATCTATGTAATTTCAACCTGGGTACCTGACATACAATGTGCCCACCAATCACAATCATTCTTAGTCAGTTTGTTGAAGCAGACCACACCCCTGCACATGGAGCAAGTCACTGGTAACATTGAAAAATGAGCAACAAACGAGAAAATCACCAAAAACCAAGACTTGGTGCCAAAAAAGAAAAAAAAAAACATCAGTAATGTGGAATTATTTCAGCTACAGAAGGATGAAACTGAAACATGTGTTCTGTGTCGACAGTGTCTTACACCTGTTGACACAACCAGAGGTGACACAACTAATTTGTTTGACCATTTTTGTTGGTATCACACAGCTATTATGTCCTCCTGAGTATTTTTTCATGTCACAATATATATCGCAGGGTTAAACAAAATTGCAGTGTCAAGTTTTTTTTTCCCAATTTCCCAGAAAGAAATGGCTGTTTGTGCTCTTATCAGTGGGAGGATGATGTGCCTTGTATTTGTGAGCAGCGAGCAGCAAATAGGCTATGTGATGTGGATCTGGCAGCAGCAGAACAATAGTGTGGACATGGAGCATGACAGGAGATGAGTAAAGCACTTATCATGTGTCCAGGTTTCACAGATTCAGTCCACAGATCAGATGGGTGAATGCACCGGCTTCTGATAAATCTGGATAAATTACCCAGCAGGAATTTGTATCGCCACCCTTGCACTGACCTCATTTTTTCAGAAGCCAAAAACGCAAATCTTATTTTCATTCTTTCCTGCCTCTTAAAGTGGGAGGATAAAAGAAGAAACACACGGCGCCCTTCTCAAGATTTTGGTCCTTGGTGAGAATTCAATACACAACAGTAAACCACAGTGAGTGGTTTGTTTCAGAGCTCTGCAACATGAAACTTGTCACCGCTACAGAATCTGAAGAAACAAAGCATTCTGACAGAAATAGAAGCGGATATTATCAATTTTTGTGTTGTCTTTTATGTCATTTTCAGTTTTGTCCTGTTGCATCTTTGACATTTTTGATATTATTATACATTTAATCTACATCAGTTTTATCTTGTTACATCTTTGACATTTAAATTTTTATCCTCTGCCTTTTTAGCTCACCAGCCGATAAGCCATGAGTTATTGTTAAGGAGTCATCTTCGTCTTTATATTTGTTTCCATCTTTGTCTTTTCATTAATTTTGTTTTTCTTCTTTGATGAAACTCCTGGTTGGATGTTGCTTCCTTAGGACAATGTCTCCAAAATTTGCTCACAGTTTTGATAAATTTAGATTTTTGATAAATTTTTGAAATATTAAAAATGTGCCTTTACTTTTAATGGTCCATATTTTGATGGTTTATAATATTTTGATGGTTTATAACATGTTAATGGTTAGAGATATTAATAAAATTACTATTGATCTCCTGCGTCAAGACCACAGGACTATTGTAGTTAGTATTCTTTTTTAACAGATAGACGCAGTAGTTTGTTTACCTGATTGACTAGTTTCAGCTACTTCCCGTGGCCTTCATCAGAAGCATCACATGGTGTTGTTGTGATGTGTTTTATAGGCTGTTCAGGAGGATTGGCCAGACAGCAGAGGGCGTAACCCCTCCCTGCTGTCTGAGCTCTTTTCCAGGACAGCATCCCAGGTGTCTGTTAGGATGTATGCTGCATCTGTCTGTTAAAAAAGAATACTAATAGAATAGTAATAGTACTACAATAGTTATTATGGAGACAGTATTAACTTGTACAAGATGTTAAGAAGACCACAGGACTCTAAGGCTGTTTTCAGACTGGGTATCCAAGTTCGTAACTGAGTATGTTGGAGCTCAAAGTCCACTTAATATTATCAGAGGGAATGCAAACGTTCCATGCATGAGTACAGTACCCGAGTCCAGCTGAGACGGTAGTCCTAGGTATGGACTTTTGTGGGTTCCAGCATGGAATGTTGCAATGTGAAAGCAAACCTGTACTGGAGATCGGAAGTGACCTAATCACAAGGGGTGTAACAATATTTTGTGCCATTAAATTTTGTGGAATAAAAAAAATTACAAATTAAAATTCAAAGACGCACAAAATAGGAATTAAGTTAAAAAAGTTTCAAGAACGCGAAGGGGCACCGTACACTTGACTCTCTTGCCAACTGTAGTAGTGCTCTTCACCTGAAAATGGAGGAAGATGAGAAAGTAGTGGATAATAGGGATGCAACAGTACTCGGGAAAACCGTGTACCATTTGGTCCACGCTGCATGGGACAATTTTGTTTCTTTCTCTCTGTCTCTCATCAGTGAGACACAGTGGACACAGAAGCATCTTTTGACTCAACACACATACAATATTGTGACACACTATTACAAGGAAATGTGTATGGTAGATAACAAAAACAAGCATGATGTATCATTTGCAATAGCACCACAAAGAGAGGCTCCTCCCACTGCCTACAAAGACAAAAGTTTTCATGGCATTAGGCCCTTTTCCACAGCAGGAACTTTTGCAGGAACTTTGAGCATTACCCTGAACTTTAAAAAACCGTGGTGCATTTTCATCTGAAATTACCCAGGTAATGAAAGTCCTCACACCCTCTTACTTTCCCTGAAAAAATTGCTACTAGCGAGGCGGTTCTTTCAGATTACCAGGAATTCTTGAGGGGCAGGGTTGTGTGCTGGAGAACGCTGACTGGTGGACTACGTTCTGCATTCTGCTCAGCTTAGTGGCCACTTAGTGGCAAAAAATTTTAGCTTTTGTGAACCTCATTTCCACCTTTGCGAGATTCGACAAAGTGGAAGAAAAATGGAAAGAAGCAGATGTATGAAAAGTGGATGGACGATGAGGTCCAGGTGCTTTTGAATGTTTTTACTGAGGATGACATACAGTGGAAATTTGAGTCGGTGACCTGAATCGACTGGGCTTACCTGAAGATCTCCAGTGTTTAAGAAATAATAAAAAAGAACCAGTGAGACTGGTAAATTAGAATTTTTTTTCATTCTTTCTTTTATAACATGTAGAACAAACACACCCACACAGTTACACTGTCCAACTTGTGCAGTCCAATTGTTTTTCATCAAATTCGTTACTTTCATCAGGTGAGTTTCTTTAATCTTTGTTTCATAACGTGAGTTTTTCATATTGTGAGCCTTGTATTGTATTTCATATCATTTTGTGAGTTGACTATTTCTTTACACCCCTTCTAACCATCATACCAGCCTTGAATCCGCACAACACAGGTTTGCCTTTTCAACTGAACTGCTCGGTGATATATCAGGGATGCTCTTCTTCTTTTTGCCTCAAACAGGCTAATGGATAGAAAAGTATCACCTGTCTTGCTGCCATTGTAGTCAAATAAACAGAACAGTTGCTCAGTTGATGATGTAAAGTTTTGTCACTTCCGCATTTGTTGGATATCTCCAGAATTCCCTCCACACTGCCACCTACTGTTTTGGCCCTGTAACACCCACTCATTCTTGGGCACGGGTTGCGGTACATGCTTGTGAATGTAACATCTGCGGAAAAGGTGCATTCGTATCCAGGTACAGCACAAAGCCAGATACCTAGTCTGAAAACATCCTAACATAGAGACAAAACCTGACAATCTCACAAATTCAACTTGTTTTTGATTCTTGATAGAACATACCATTTAGATACAAGGCTAATGGTCCTATTTTTGTCACCAGGATGGTTTGATTTCATGTTTCATCAGTTTAAGTAGACGCAGATGTTCTGAGGAGACTCCCCTCACCTGTTGAACATTTATTGGCAACAATTTCATCACCTTCATTTTTATCCCTGTGCCTCCCTTCTGGCCACTTCACACAGTAACAATACATCTGCAATATGTGTAATTGCTTTAGTTTGACCAGTAATATGAGAGGCGAGGACAGCAGATCCATTCCAGGTGGAGGCAGGAGGCGGGAGGCGTAATGACTCTGATTCATCACATCTGTGCTGATCTGCTGCTGTGTTGAGTCAAGGGGAATTTCTGCATCGATTAGTCACAAGTAAAGACAGAATATTCATCTAATTTGAGCAGGAAGCCAAAGACTTGCAAACAGTTGCCTGCCTGTTGCTGCTGTAAACCAGATACTGTTGCAGCTTGTTAATCATCAGCATGTAATGGCCAAATTAACTGGGATGTACTTAGTTTACATCCAGAAATAATTGAGAGCAGGGTGAAGACAAATGGTATGCACCACCAGTTAATGAGCATTGTGACTTGTTTTGTTGTACCCTGCCAGATGTCAACTGGAGAGACTGGAGCAACTATATTATCTAACAAAACTTAAGTGGCGAATGTTGCATTCTATTCTCAAGTTTATGGTAATCTATAATGAACCATATTTACACCTAAAGTTTAAGCCAATCTGTGTTCTGATAAGATACCCAGATTATAAAACATGTATGCTAGGGCAAGGTGTAAATGTTTTGAGATCAGACATTAATTGTGTCTTCCTGACCACATCTGCAGGTCGACCTGCTGAGGTGAAAGGTTAACACTTTTTTTTATCCCCATAGAGAAATTGGATTTCTGAATTTTACCTGTCCTAACACTGAGGCTTTTAGTGTTAGAATTTACAGAATGTCTGCAAATTCATAAAAAGTCTTAAATGTGATTTTCTGGGAAGCGCCTGGAGACATGTTGACATGGTGTTCAATTCAACAGGAGTATCTAAAATACAGTATAATTATCATTTACGAACCTGTTCCTGAACTAAAGCTCTATTCAGACTGGATTAGTTTTACCAAGGGACATGGGGAAAGTAATAATTGCCGGAGATTTTAGTCCTGTCCGAATGTGCCATGTCACACAATGTCAGTAAAGATTACTGTGACTTTTACCTTCTGTAAAAGGGTCTGGGAAAATGACCCCAGGTAAAACTAATCCAGTCTGAATAAACCAGCAGGTAATATATGTGTAGATGTTCCATCATATCCTGTTTACAAGTAGTTTTTGCAGCTTTTCAAGCATGGAGGCTCTTGAAGAAGCACTCAGTTTTTCAGAAGGCAGTTGGAGAAGTGCATCCATGTCATGTAATATTGGAATCGGTGTACGACAAACAGAATTCAGACACAAAAGAAGGTCTAAAGTACTTTTTAGAGGCATGGGAATTCTGATTGCTTTAGGTAAGATAAGCAATGTAGCAGGGCTATGTGGCTAATCAAACAAATGTTAGCTTCATCATCCAATTGATGGACAATATTAATGTTCTTGGCAGTGATAACATGAAGCAACGTCAAATGCACATGACAACAGGGGGAGATAGCAGTGTATGAATGGGTTGACCCCTCCCACTTGTGGAAGTTTCACTGAGATTTCTTCTCCCATGCGAATCGGCCATTAATATTACTGATGTCGTGTGGTAAAGTGGTGTTAGTGTTACCCCACGTCCCGATGTAAAACTAATCAAGTCCGAATAGAGCTTTTGAAATTAAACAGATTGAGGAGGTGGGTTAGAAGAGGGCTTGTTTTGTTTTTTTTGTTCGACACATGTAATTGTGTTTTCTTTGGTCTGGTTGTGAAAAAAATAAAAAGAAGTTTGGTAAAAAAAATTGATTGTCTAAATTTGAAGACCTTAATTCTTAAAATATTGATAATTAATAATTAATCTTTAATATGGAACTAGGCAACATTTTACTGTTTTGATTCCTCTTTGCGGTTTTTGTTTTTTTGGCTCCCCCTACAGTTTCGAAGTATATATTCATTGTCATAAAACCCAAACCCTTTCCCTCTGACCACGTGCATTTGTTTTTAATGAAGCCAGTGACGAGAAGGCAAAAAATTGTGATCAAATACGCGACTGGAACGGAATGGGAAACTTTAGCCGGACATTGAAGTTTCAGACATTTGTTTTCACTTCACGGAGGAGGTTACGGAACTGGAGCTGCTTTTAAGCTCTGTGGCTAACATTAGCAGCTCAATGCTCGTGGCTGCAGACGAAGCCTCAGACCACCGGTTCCACCCACAACCGACATGTCAATGTGACCCGTTCATCTGGATGGCCGAGGGAGGGTCTTTTCTTAAGACGTTTTAGGTTCATATTTGTTCAGGTTATTGAAATTTTATTGTGAAAGGATGATTTGTAACTGTTTCCCTAATATAATTTTACTTTTTTCACATTAAACCAAGGACAGATTTTGGAGTTGTCATTATTTATAGGTTATTCACTTGAGATCACATTGGTCTAAACCCAAACCAGTTCCACATCCTTGACTGTTCATTTCTTCAGTGTCATTTTTACACTGAAGGGCCAAATGGGACACTTTGGTGGTCCGGTTTTGGCCCACGGGCTGTGTGTTTGACACCCCTGGTATAGAATATAGAATAAACTGACTCTGCATGTCTTGGCCTCCAGTGTTATTCCCCTTCCAGCTCTGAACTCTGACATGTATGTAACTTAGCACTTGCATCATAGTTTACTTTACTTAAAAAATGAAAACAGAAGGTTCACATCTTTGGAATCTCAGGAAATGAACAGCTTATTCACTTTATGTTAAGAATACTGCATTTTCAAGTATCTTCGTGTGTGTGTGTGTGTGTGTGTATGTGTGTGTGTGTGTGTGTGTGTGTGTGTGTGTGTGTGTGTGTGTGTGTGTGTG
>JAPTGZ010007060.1:0-10331 GCA_029814645.1 Fowleria isostigma
CATTTTTTATTATTTTGATCTATTTGTTCATTTTATGATTATTTTACAAATTTTTGGGATTATTTTGTCCATTTTGTTGATTATTTTGTTTATTTTACTCATTTTGTTGATTATTTTCTTCATTTTGTTGATCATGTTATTCATTTTGTTGATTAATTTGTTCATTTTGTTGATTATTTTACTAATTTTCTTCATTATTTTATTTATTGATTGATTATTATGTTCATTTTGATGATCATTTAATTATTTGTTTGATTATTTTATTTTACTCATTTTTTTTTTTTCGATTATTTGGTCTTTTTTACTTATTGGAACATTCAGGATCCCTGACCTAGTCATGTCAGATCTATCCTCCAGGACTAGAAATTAAGAAATTAAAAAAACTAATATTTGTCCCATAATATAAACCATATTAATACATTTGTCATTATTGTTTTAATCCCAGACTGTTAGAAAACAACCACCTGTGTCCACAGACTTTTGTCCATTTATGATCTGAGGATAACCGTATGATCAAGTTACACATTGGAACATTGGTTTAGTTCATTTGTCAAGTTCATCTGACAGATGTACTGGTGTATTACATACTTCCCAGCGGATTTCTGTGTTTGTCTATAAACCTACAGCATCAGTCCAAACACGTTTCAGAAAAACAGAAAACAGAAAAGCATTTGAAAAAAAAAAAATACTGACTCCAGTATCAGAGTAAACTGGAGCTAACACTAACATTCATTCACTTTTAACACTACTGTTGATGCCTTTATGGGTTGTTTTTTGGGAAGAAAATCAATCAGAATCTTTTCACATTAGTCGTAAATAAAGTACGTGTACTTCCAAAGTGTCAGACTCCTCAGAGACACATCTGTATGGAGATAACTTAGCGTCATTATTATTCAAGCAAAGGAAAAATAGCCAATCACAAAAATAGTTTAGAAACAAAAAAAATCAAGATTTGAAAACAAAAATTAAGGTTTCAAAAATTTTAATCTCAACAAAATTGATTGTGTTCTCTTTTCCTTTCATTTCAAATCTGAGAAAATGTTTTGTCATTTTAAAAGTTGTGTTTGTAACTCCAAAGGTTTTACTTCTCTAAATCTTTTGCAAATCCAAAAGTTTTTTTTTCCGGAAGTTTAAGTGGTTTTTACTTCAGGTCAAAACTGTGAGTAGAAAAGTTTTGCACGTTAAAATCTTTTGCGAATCAAAAACTTGCTTGTAAGTTCAACTGACTGTGATGGGCGGGGCCTCTGGGAGCAGAAGGCTGGGTTTCTATTGATGGTTTGCATTAGATTGACAGTGTGACTGGTGCTCCGCCCACTGGAACCCCGGCTCATAAGGAGACGTTAACCCCCAGTCTCCAAGCACAAATGTAATCCCTCATTATTATGTTGATTTGATTTGTGAGTTTTATGGAACTTGTTAATTTGTTCCAGTTTACTTCAACTTTAAATCCATAATAACACATTTATTTTCACTTAATTAAAATATGGACAAATATTGTCAAGGTTTAATCAGCTTTTTCCTCCACTTGTACATCTGGGATTAGAGCCATGAGGACCTATTTGATCCTTCTAAAAACGTAAGTATTCAAAGTAAATGAGACAAAAAAGAAAGATGAATGAATATTAATGCATGACTTAAATGAATGTGAAGGACTCCTTGCATTTGTGGGAAGTTATTTTGGGAACTGAAGATTTTTACCGTCCTACAAATGTGATAAATCCACATAAAAGTAATAAAATGCTAAATGGTCAGTACTTATATAGTTCTTTTCCACACATTAATGGCACCCACAGCACTTTACAATACAAGCCTCACATTCACCCATTCACACACACACTCATACACTAGTGGGCGGCTGCTGCCGTGCAAGGCACTACCAGGCCTCACTGGGAGGCATTTAGGGTTCAGTGTCTTGCCCAAAGACACTTCGACATATGGACAGTTGGAGGTGGGATTCGAACCGGCAACCCTTCAATCATTGGATTACCCGCTCTACCACCTGAACCACAGCCACCCTAATATGTTTGTGGAAAATTATGGTATTCTCTGGATTTTAAGTCGCACCTTTTTTCATAGTTTGGCTGGTCCTGCGACTTATACTCAGGTGTGACTTAATAATATACTAAAATATATAATTTTACATATTCTTAAATATCATTTCACACTGACCGACATGACCAAGGAGTAAACATTACCTACAGCCACCAGAGGGCACTCTAGGCTTGTGACAATTACCGGTATCTTGCTTTTTGGACTCTTTAATTGTGTTCTTTTTCTTGGTCCTCTTCATCCTCCTTGTTCTGTTCTTTGTGTTATAGTGAATATGAATAACTGTTAATGTGTTCCGTTTACATACCGTACACCTATTCAGCCTGTTGTTCTTTATTCTGCTGTTAGTATTAGAACATGCCTTTACAGATCTAATGTCTGTTCTTGGTCTCGGATTTTGTCAAATAAATTTCCCAAAAAAATGCGACAGTCTAGTGCAACTTATATTTGTTTTTTTCTTCTTCATGATTCATTTTGTGAGATTCATTTTGTGACTGGTGTGACTTGTACTCTGGAGCAACTTATACTCCAAAAAATACGGTAGGTGTTACATTTGTAGAATTAATAATTCTACAACAATTCTGTTTGTGGGCAGTGTGGTGCAGTTGGTAGAGTGGGTTGTCGGGCTAGCGGGTTGGCAGTTTGAATCCCACCTAGTGCCTTGCATGGCGGCAGCTGCCCACTGGTGTATGAGTGTATGTGTGAATGGGTAAATGTGAGGCTTGTATTGATGCCCTTTGGGCACCATGAAAGTGAGGAAAAGAACTATATAAGTACCGACCATTTAACAGATAGGAGCCCTGGGGCGCCGTGTTCCCACCACCTTCAAGTGGGCGGAGCACCAGGGACCAGCCCCCCCTGTCAATCTGAAACCAACCACCAACAGACAGTGTTCCTACACAGGTCTGAAAAAGAACAGAAAATGAAAACAAATGTATAGAAAAATATGAATGTTTCCAAGACTGTTCCCACTGTTGTATTTTCTAAAACCTAAAATTATTAATATCTAAAAAAACTCATCATGTGTCAATGTAAATTCTCTGACTGTTTCATAAATCCAAATAAATAGACTGGTTGATAAAGATCTGAATGGATAAAGAAACATAAATGCAGACTTTGTGTGAAATCACAACATAAAACACAAAAGCCACTGAACTGATGTGGTTTGGTCTTTATTTATTTGCATGAGTTACATCATTGAGATATTCAGAATAATGAAAACAAACCATTACCTTCCATTATTTATTTCCCCAATACACATGTATTTACTCAAATGTCACAAGTTATTGGAATTCTTTTTTACCAATACATCTGGAAATTAGGGTCTGGAAAATGTCTGGAGTTTAGAAATGTCAAATGTGTGTGAACCCTAAATTTCTATTCAACCCCACCCCCTTCTGCTCCTGGAGCCCCGCCCATTACAGTCACTTGAACTTGAAACAAAACTTTGCAAAAGATTCAGATGTGCAAAATCTTTGGAATTGTAAACAAAACTTTCACAAGGACCAAACATTTTGTCGTGCAGTTTCAGATTTGAAATGGAAGTGAGAACACAGTGGATTTAGTTAAGAGTAAAACTGTTGAACCCTTCATTTTTGTTTCCAGACTATGTTTTCCTGTTTTCCCTTTACTTGAATAATAAAGACATAAACGTCTGAATGTGTGATTGACGCTAAGTGTTCCTGGTGTGGATCATGTGCGTCTTCTGCAGAACCTGGACGTGTCTCAGCGGCGCCGGTCGGCGTCAGTCCTTATGTAACTCTCTTCATCTGTTTGTGTTTCTCCATTCCTTCACTCCAACCCGATGGCGCTGCCTCCCCTGAAGGAAGCCACTCGTCCTCCGGAAGCCTGAGTCAGGACTGAAGCCCGGATGAGCAGAAACCAGAGCCCTCAGCATCTGGGACACTCTACTGCACATGCTCAGATATTATGCAATCAGAGGTGAAGCGGAGACCACGACCCCCTGCCCACCCATGTACCACCTGTTCATGTGAAATCCAATAAAATCACTCCTGTGACAAGGCGTCGTGTGTTGGTCATCAGGGGTTCCAAATCTGGTCTGGGACGACCGCGGTGGGAGGAGCCAAGAGGGGACAGATGTGGACACCAGGACTCCTGGGTCCTCTGGGGGTGGATGGGGGTTAGGGTTAGGGGTGGAGAAAACAGAGTTACAACCTCTCCATAGACTTCTATATCAAAAATAGTGGACAAAAGTAATGTTGCTGTAGTTAACAAAGATTATAAAGAAATATCTTCATCAATGAACCTTTATCACTGACGAAAATGAGATGAGACGTAACAAAAATGGTAGCTCAGGATTTAGAGCAGGTCGTTCAATAACCGAAAGGTTGTCGGTTCGGTTCCTGCTCTGTCCCAGTCATGTGGGATAATGCAGTCAAACATAGTTCCAGGTTTCCAGCTGATGTGATGCATATAGAGCTTATACCTAGTGCTAATTTCCAACTCCTGTCCCTGGTTGGGCTTTAATACAACACAATACATTAAAATACAGTACATTAAAATATGATACATTACAATATAGAGTAAATTAAGAAAAAAGAAAAAAAGGAAACAAAAAACCCAAAAACGCAGTTTTATATAAAACACGATTAAATTGTCCATAATTACTGTATTTACATAATATAAAACATTCGTTAACTCACCTACACATAATACACATTATTTACACATGTTTACGGTTTTGGTGTTTCTTTAGTGCTAGTTGTGGTTGTGAACATTTTAAACTCAGAAATGGATTTCATTTCCAGTGGCAGGTTCCAGAGTTTGGAGCTTTTACAGGAGACAGCTGGCTGAATGTTATTTTGCAGAATGGGATTTTGCAGTTTTAGTTTACGGAGTTTTTGTGTCCTTGGGTAAGACACTCGACCCACCATTCCTCCAGTATCGCTCACACTGGTGGATGGATGTGGATGGTGGTGGGAGGAGCCATAGACGGTGATTGACAGCCATGTTTCCATCACCACCAGAGTAAAAGTATGAGAGTATAATGAATCCATTGTACACACTTTGGGCATGAGTTAATGGACATAGAAAAACACTATAGAAATCTAATCCATTATTATTATTATTATTATTATTATTATTATTATTATTATTAATTATAACTAAATGTATAATGTTGACTAATAAAAACCAGACTAAATGTAGTTTACAAAACAAAAACTGGTAAAATGTCACTTTATTTTTATTAATGAAATTAGTTATTATTAAGGTCCCAGTATGGAAGGTGAGGCCTGACTTACCTGAAACACCAGTTTTTATTATTATCATTATTATTATTATTGTTATTATTATTGTTCAGTGATGCTTTAAAGTGGAATTTGACTCCCTGAACATCCGCCAAAACTCACCAAATTTGGTATTCATGTCATTCCCTGTGAAAATTTTAATATTAATTTATTTTCTGAACCTGCTTGATCCTCCTGAGGGTTGTGGGGGCGGAGCCTATCCCAGATACTTAAGGGTGAAGGCGGGGTCCACCCTGGACATGTGACCAGTTCATCACAGACTGACATATAGAGACAAACAACCACTCTCACAGACCTATGGACAATTTAGATTAACCAATTAACTTATCAGCGCATGTGTTTGATTGGTAGGTTAATCTGGGTGACTTTGTTATTATTTATAAAACCATGTTAAATGGATATCAGCTCTGAAAATAAACTACTCAGATATTTATGTTGGTATTATTATATTTGTCCAAACAAATGGACCTTCAGTTGAACCAGACATTAAAATGAACAACAAATTGAAGAAAACATAAGGATGGAATAATCATTTTTTCCACAACTGTACGTAGAATATAACATGAATGTGTTTTTCTTTTATTCTTTTGGCAGATTTACAGACAATGCAGGTCAACACTCTTTGCTTTAAATATATATAATATTTCTTAGAAAAGTGACCAAAATGAAAAAGCAGAAATCACTTTGGTGAAATAATTTTGATTGCTGCTTTACTTATGACATTTTTAAAAGTTTCTATTATATATATAGTATATAGTAAATGTAATAAGTAAACCAGTAATGCAATAAGTAAGCCAGTAATCAAATTAGTAATTTAGATGAAGTGATGAACCTATCAGTGCATGTGTTTGGATAGTGGGAGGAGCCAGAGAGAACCCACCAGACAACATGGAAACTCCGCCCCTCGACTGGTGTTGGAATCGAAACCCAGGACCATATGTCAGCGTGGTACGAATGCTATCCACTGAAATGGATGAAACGTAAAAATTAACCCCATGGCTGCCAAAATGTGCTATCTTATCTTATCTTATCTTATCTTATCTTATCTTATCTTATCTTATCTTATCTTATCTTATCTTATCTTATCTTAATTTTATCTTATCATACTTATCTATTCTTATCCTACCTTATCCTACTTATCTATTCTTATCTTACTTAGCTATTCCTATCTGTCCTTATCGTATCTTATCTTTTAGAGTTAAATAACTGTAGTTTGGTGAATGCCAGAGGCTCTGAGACGTTTGTGTCAAATGCCAGTTAAAGTTTATTTTAATCCCACACCTCCACCTGCCTTTGGCTCCTCCCCTTCCTCCTCCTCGTCTAGCGCTGACCTGCAGACAGAAGACGTCTGTGATTAATGACACAGAGGCTGTGATTTACAGACACTCAGACACAGACAGGTGTGGATAATGATTTCTGTCTTCCTCTGACTCCGCCCCTTTCAGTTTCCTCCAATGGCTGTGGCCTTGGGCGACTCCTGACTTTTTATTTATCTTCCCTCCTCTTCCTCCTCACTCTTCCTTCACCTCTTTTTCCTTTTTTCTCTGCTCTCTTCTGCCGAGTGTCTGCCTATTGGACACATCCATCATGGGTTGTTGTGACTGCTGTGGTTCTTGTTTCTGCAGGATCAGTGTGTCCGTACATGTCTGTGAGTCCAGGTGTGTACGCTGGACTGACTGACAGACAACTGGAACCAGGATGGACACATACACAAACACGCACATCACATACACCATGTTCAGTCAGCAGCTCTTAAAGTACAAGGCTGATCTATGTTTGAATCTGAGGTTTGTGTTGGTTCACATTCACATTAATGTGACTTGTATCAGTGTGAGTCTGAACTGAATGTGACCCTGAAGTGACCCACATGACCCACAGAGGTCCTGACCTCATAACTGACCACGCCCAAATGGTCATACATGACCTTGCCTACATGTACATCAGAGGTCCTGACCTCATACGAGACCACGCCCACATATACAACAGAGGTCCTGACCTCATAAGTGACCATGCTCACATGTACATCAGAGGTCCTGACCTCATACGTGACCACGCCCACATATACTACAGAGGTCCTGACCTCATGCGTGATCATGCGTGTACATCAGGGGTCCTGACCTCATACATAACCATGCCCACATGTACATCAGAGGTCCTGACCTCACATGTGACCATGCCCACATGTACAACAGAGGTCCTGACGTCATACGTGACCACGCCAACTGGATTAACAGAAGCTCCTCCTCCTCCTGGGACGCAGACACGGGACATTTGTCACATATACATGAAGTAAAGGTCGTATAAATGTGACCTGTCTGTTCAGTCTGAAGTCACATTGATAAAGCTCAGATCTGGATCAGATTTTTTGTTGACACTTCAGTTTTTATTATTTATTTTGTCATACAGAACATAAACAAACAACATTCAGTGTCAGATTCCAGTCATATGTAATAATAATGGACATTCAGGTTACAGTCCTGAAATAACAGGTTCTCCATTAAAGGGGTGATCTTATGTTAAACCCACTGTTCTTACCCTTGTACATTTATTTATGCGTTTGAGGTTCCTAATAAAGGATAAAGTTTAAGGGCCTTTTCACACAGCATACTCGAGTCTGTATCCGAGTACACTACGTACTCGGGTCCGCTTCATTTGGTCCATGTGAATGCAAACATACTGTGCATGCGTACTGTACTGGAGTACACATGAGAAGAGTGGACTCAGATACGGACCGCCCGTACTCCAGTACAGTACGGGTACATGTGAATGCAAACGTACCGGGGCACGGATCGCAGACACTGGACCGGATCACAGATACTGGACGGGATTACAGACACTGGACTGGATCACAGATACTGGACCGGATCTATGTCTGTTTACGACTCCAATTACAGAAATAACCTAATCCAGTGATTCTTAACCATAGGGCCGTGGACCATTCTTGGGCCGCGAGGGCCAACTAGTGGGCCGCAAAAAAATGTTCAGTTTTGCACCTGTGGGCCGCGAGACAGCCTCCCACAGAAAAATGAAGACTGTTAGATAGTTATAATTATTAGCAAATCATAAAGGAATAATATCATTTGTACTTTATTTAAAATTTATATGCAATTTATTTCAGTTTGAAACTTTTGGCATTTATCTCCAAATAATTTCATTAAACAAAAATTTCTTTTCAGTTTTTTGAGAATATAAATCTAAATATTTTGGGATTTCTGATTTTTGTGTTAATAAGCTTGACTTTAGCCTTTATATTTGTTCTTGTAGCAACTTGATTTATTCAAATAATTGCTGCCTGTTAGGTGTTTTATTGTATGTGCAGGTGTACGTACACCATAAATAAATGTCTTTGAGATGATCATAATGCATCATATAATTTGTTTTACAAGAATTTAACTTGTTAAACTGTATGTGGACTTGATGTAGTTATTGACCCAAATCAAATCAAGACTCAGATCAATTAAAATGAAAGTCTTAATATTTGAATGAGCCCGGGACACTTTGCACTGGGAAAATTGGGCCCAGTGGTCAAAAAGGTTAAGATTCCCTGAACTAATCAACATCTGATGGCGCCAAAACATTCACTGTTTGAATCCTCCATGCAACAAAAGGACAACACCATTGTTGAAGGTAAATATATCGGAGACAACAATGAACGTTCTTCTTAACGTTACTTCAAACAAGATAACAGATAAAACAGTATTAATAACATATACAACAGTATTGATAACAGATACAACAGTATTATTTGTTTTGTCGCCGTTGTAGATAAATGAACAGAGGAGTTGCTCGGTTGATGATGTAAGGGTTTGTCTTCTGACTTCTGCGTTTGTTGCTCTGTGACAGAATTCCCTCCACATCGCCACCTACTGTTTTAGCCCTGTAACATCCATTCATACTCAAATCTGGGCCGGAGTACGCACATGTGAATGCACACAGCTGGTGAAGTGTGAAGTGTACCCGAGTACAGTAAAGATCCGAGTACGCTGTATGGAAACACTTTAACCCCTAGAACACTATCGCTAAAATTAGTCCCATTGGTTTAACATGAAAATCGGGTGAAAATCACCCGGCGATAGTGTTCTAGGGTTAAGTTGGAACCCTCCAGGTATTGCACATCTATCTTTATTTCCATTTTGGCAGAAATCAAGTGGATTTCTACTACCCGTAATTTCCTCTTTGTTTCATTTTATCAGTAGTTACATAACTACATTTGTACAAATAAGGTCAAGACTTCCGATGAGCACTTGCTCCAAGTACGTCAGCAGCAGTGGTCGTAGTCCATACGGCTAATTCCCAGTTCAGTACACATCTAAAGTGTATTTACACTAATATTTCTACACAGCCATCCATTACAGACATGTGTAGACCTTTAACACCATAACACCTTTAACACCTGATTAGGATTTCAGTCATTTTGAAGAGATTTACATCAATTTTTACTGTCGGCAGTAGATACTATGCTAGCTCGTTTGATAATTTCTGGTTTGGTTTTAAACACATCTAAAGTATATTTACACTAACATTTATAGGAAAAACTTGTGTAGACCTTTAACACCTTAACTGGTCCGTCTGATTTAATGGTTTTGTTGGATTTGTTGGATTTTTGTTGCTTCTTCGTCACTGTCCTGTTGTTGTTGTTATTGTTGTTATTGTTGGTTCTTCGTCACTGTCCTGTTGTTGTTGTTGTTGTTGTTGTTGACTCTGAGTCAGATCGATCAGGATGAAAGACACAGTTTCCTGTTGTTTCCATCATTAATTATAAATTATAATATTTGGTTATCACTAAACCTGCGTACTGTATCCTGAAAACTCCAACAGTCAACATCCTGGAGGGGGCATGGCCTGAAGTAGGTCATTGTATTTAAAGGGCCAGTGCTCCAAACCACCTGTTTCATTAAATTAGGGGGTTCAATCACGTGACCTAGACCTGGCGAAACTAGCGTAAGCAAGCTGTCTGACAACTTTAAGAAGCAACATCTCAGCGATCCTTTGACCAATATCGACAAAGCACAC
>JAPTGZ010007113.1:0-10327 GCA_029814645.1 Fowleria isostigma
ACCTCCACCTATCACATCATCTGTTACATTTGAAAAACTGAACCTGTTCTAATGGTCGTCAAATCACGTCAAGGAAATAACAGAGGTGTCAAAACTCGTCATTAAGGATACGAGGGGGTCGTCAAATGTTGTCTTTATGGGGGAAAGAGTTAAAGGATAAACTAAAAGTGATCAAAACATCACAAAAAAGGAAAACAACCAACACCCTCTTTCCCCACACACACATACACACCGCTCACACAAACATCCACAACGCAGAGGAGCCAACTAAAGGTGTTGACTCTCTGGTTGTCACACACCCACATGAGGAGAGAACCTCCTTTTATAGAGTAGCCAGGCTGACGAGCGCAGGCTGGGTGTAGTGAGGGCAGGTGACCAACTCGTTAGGAGCACTAGAGGTCACGGGCTGCCTCCATCCGTAACAATGGTAAAACACAGAAGAATACCCCACCCCCATTTGAAAACCCACCCCCCCAAGCCCACCCAGAACACCTCCAAGAAAACCTGAACTGAAGCGGTGCCGGTGCAGACCTGCAGATCTACCAGAGGACCAGGTGTTTATTTGGTGAATCCCTGAACAAACTGAAGGATACAGAGGCTTTATTGTCATATGATGTAACCCAGGGGTGTCTAAATCCGGTCCTCGACGGCCGGTATCCTGCGTGTTTTAGATATTTCCCTTGTCCAGCACACCTGGAAGCCCTTACATTGTTATCAGGCTTCTGCAGAGCTGGATGATGAGCTGATCATTAACCCATAAAGACCCAGACAGACACGGGAGACAAAACCATCCACTGATCTAAACTGTTTAATACCTGTTGATCCATTAATCCTATCGATACATGTCAATAATTGGTGTAAAATACAGTTATTCATCTTTTCATGGTATCAGATATGACTCATTTGGACGTTCAGAGGCTCCGTAGTTACTGTGGAAACTAGGGTTGCACAATAGTGGAAAAAAAACTGATATTGTGATTTTTTTTTTTTTTAACCCTGCAATATATATTGTGATTTTCTTCTTCATTTTTGGTGATTTGGGGTTTTGTTTTTTGTTTTTTTGTTTTTTGGGGTTTTTTTGGGTGATATTTGTTCTTGTTTTTGGAATTTTCTTTTTTGTTTTTGGAGATTTACTTCTTGGTTTTCAGGGATATTCTTCATTTTTGGTCATTTTCTTCATTTTCGATAATTTACTTCTTTGTTTTCAAGGATTTTCTTTGTTTTAAGTCATTGTCTTCTGTGTTTTTGGTAATTTTCTTCTTTGTTATCGGTCATTTTCCTTGATTTCTGTCATTTTCTGTGATTTTCTTCTTTTGTCTTCTGTCATTTTCTTCCTTATTTTCAGTGATTTTTTTTCTTGTTTGTTGCTCATTTTTCAGTGGTTACCAGCAACTCACTCCATGTGCAGGAGCATGCTCTGCTTTTGTAAACTGAACTATTGTGATTGGTGAATGGCTGTGTGCGCTGTGTGTCGGGTACCCTTGAAATTAGACAAAAACAAGTTGAGTTAATTTTCCTCCTACATTACAGGACCTGCAACGTGACTATTGCGCACACGTACATTGCGATGACGATGCTCAAACGATATATTGTGCAGCTCTAATTGAAACATTGTCATCTTCTACAACATGGATTCACGAGTGAAACGCATGGACTTCGATCAATGACAGTGGATGGACACACTTGTCTTTTCATTGTTAATGATACATTTTACTAAAAAAAAAAAAAGTCACTTTTTCTTTTGTTTCTCTGTTCCTGTTAAAATAACCCTCTACTTCAATCTGAACTATTATGGAAAATCTACATGATCCATGAATTAAATATCGGAAAACACATGATTTACACTGAAGCAATAGAAAATAAAGAAGGTAATATTGTAATAAATGGTTATAAATCACTTAGGAAAGGTTAAATAGAGTGAAAAACTTATTTAGAAACGGCTATAAAAGTAGCACTGGGTCTTTATGGGTTAATCGAACCAGGTGTACTGAAGGGAATTACCTAAAACATGCAGGATACCGGCTGTTAAAGACCGGATTTGGACAACCCTGATGTAAACTAAGGCTGCACGATATTGGGAAAAACTGACATTATAATTTTTTAAAACTCTGTGATATAAATTGCGATATGAAAAAATCCTCAGGAGGATATAATATCTGTGTGGTGTGGATGTAAATGGTCAAATTAGTTGTGTTTCCTCTCGTTGTGTCAGCAGGTGTAAGACGTTGTCGACACAGAACATGTGTTTCAGTTTCATCTGTAGACGAAATAATTCCACATAACTGATAAGTCTCCGTTTTCGGTGATTTTCTCTTGTTTGTTGCTCATTTTTTAATGTTGTCACCAGCGACTCAGTCCAAACTGATTAAGAACTATTGTGATTGGTGGATCACTGTGTGCAGTTTTTGTCAGGTACCATAAAAACCGATAACACATTAAGTTCATTTTCCTCCGGCATTGTAGGACCTGTGATGTGACTACTGTGCACACGATGATGATGATGTTCAAACGATATATTGTTCAGCTCCAATGTAAACCACTTCATTTGATGTTTTACTGACTCCTAATTTTTATTATATTTAACGGTGCAGGTCAGTATTTTCCCCGTGATTTCAGCACCATGGACAGTGGACGATCCCAAATACATAATGATGATCAGGACATGGGACTTTTAAGCGAGTACTCGACCACTGTTTAAACCGATTTAAATATTCTAAAGATCTAAATATCCTAAGATCTTCTACCATTGCCTTGAGAGTGTTGTGAGTTGCACTTAGAATAAAAATAATTCATGAAGTGTCCATTGGTATGATGTAGGAAGATCGCAGGGCTTCTTTATGAAGAACAGGACAACTATACAGTCTTCGTACGACACAAAATCACATTTTTTTCTCGAGACCTTAAGTTGCTCTTGTGAATTGAAAGGCAGTTTGTGACACAGCTGTAAGAAATAGCGCATCGCAAAAAACAACTTATAACTAAAATAAAAGTATTGGTTGTATCAATAAACAGTTTTCACCTGTCTGACCCTTGACCCAAAATACTTAAATACTTAAAAAGACAAAGGCTAGCTCTCTCCAGTTTTTCAGTTATTTCAGTTATAAAGCAGACACACACACACACACACACACACAGAGATGACACTTTTAAATATAATATAAATAACTCAAACCTATCATGAATGACCAAAATAGCAGTGAGCTCATTTGTAGTGAGTCAACATGGCATCATCCCAATTGAAACGTGTTGTTGAGAACTGTGGATTTCGTAGCTTCTACTTGAGCTCACGTCTCAGAAAAGAGCTGAGTTTTTGTTATTCAAACGGTGAAATTGCTTTGCTAATTATTTTTTTAGGGTAATGACGGCCCCTATTACAGACCTATCCTCCGCCGCGGTCGTCCCCGGTCCCGTTTTCGTCATGAGAATACACGATGAATGGGATTACAGCGTTCCTCTCTCTTTTCCTTTTTCGTGTTCTTTGTCTCTCACCCTCTCCGCAGATAACTCCTTTTCTCCCCCCCCCTCCCCTCCATTTTCTTCTCCAAAGGAAATCTTTCAGGCATGTCCAATTGGCTGTGGCCACCACACACATGTCTCCGAGAAAGCATGAAAATCTGCCTGTTGGTCGGACACACACACACACACACACACACACACACATACACACACACGTATGCGCCGACGCAGCCTGTAAATGAAGCTGTGACTCAGAGAATAGGCCACTAAGAGCGCATCAGACTTCTCATTAAAGCTGCTATACTGTCGCTGTCGCCGCCGTGTGTGTGTCTGTGTGTGAGTGTGACACGCAGCCCCGTCCCTGTGGTCAGATTGGGGGTCCACGCCTGGTTATGTGCCACACCGGTCCTCTTTAGTGGACCCATGCTAGTCCTGCACATGCACACACACACACACACACACACACACACACACACACACACACACACACACACACACACATACACATGAACACACAGATGCACATAGACAAAGTAAATTGGATAGATTTATATTACTGCTGTTGTAAAACTTTCCCTTAGTTCTCGTCTGCCTTTTTCTTTTCTTACCTTTTTTCCCTGTACTTTTTTTCCTTCTTATAATTTTTTTTTTTTGTCCCTTTCTGCAGCAGAAACATTCATCATCTCTGAAACTACTGGTCAGATTTATTTCAAATTTCTTATGTAGTTTCCTCAGGGCAATGTCTGCAAAGTTTATTCACAGTTTCTAGAAATTTAGAGGCTGGAATTTTATATGATGTTTCGAAATATTACAAATTTGACTTATACAGAGCATATTTTAATGGGTTATAGTAGTGTTTCTCAACCTTTTTTCCCCTCCTCCCCCCAAAAAACATTTGTGACGTGATGGGGGGGGGGGGCATGGAAATTCCCCATTGACAGAACATGCTGCTTCATATTAATACTTATCACTGGTTCACAAAATGGAAATAGTTAATGATATCAATATAGTTACTATTTATCACTGATATGAAATCATATATGGACTTTTATTTGGGTTCATGACCTTTGACCTTGAGTGAGTTTGAAGGGTCAAACTGTCAAACCTCAAGGTCACCAATGCCTGGATTTCAACAACCGGGGGGGGTTGGGGAGAGTGTCAGTCCATACTGATTGTATGTTTTTGTGATTAGACCAAGGTCATATTCATGCCAGAAGTCCAAAACAAGACACGACCTTAGCAGAAGGTGTAGAGTCTCAGAATTTCAGGCTATTGTTTACATTCCATCCCAGGGAGATATTCATGGGTGCCAAATTAGTTCTATTGATTACTGATAGGAAGCCATATATGGACATTGGTTTAGTTGAGTTCTTCTCCAGTGAAAGTCCCACCCACTTCTATTGTTATATTGATCTCCTGCACCAACACCTTTCTCCTGCTATTTACAACTTTTTCCTCAATTTGTTTTTTAATAACCCAAACCAAGTGGTTTTGTACTGTATCTACATAAACAAATAAACCAAACTAATCATAATAATGTCATTCATATCATATACCAATGCATCAAACAAATACTTGTACCTATTTTTTTTTTTTTTTTTTTTTTTTTTTTTAGTTTCTGACAAAACAGTTTATCAACCCATTTGTAAAAAGCCATACTGATAAATGTATTTGGGTCAGTTTTGTGTCTGAAAAGTAAATTTGTGAAAAATCACCAAAATGTAAGAAAAGTCATCAATAATTCTGTGCAGGTTTAAAGCTGATTTTTTGGACCTCAGTGGAAAAAAAAGAAGCCAGATGGTTATTGGTGGTTTTAAATTATTCATAAGAGACACAAACAGGACTTGTAATTCTCCCTTTGGTTCTATGGTGCATTTTCTTTACTTTGTTTTTCATGTTGTGAAAGACGGCATATGCTCGATACAGAAAAATAACACAATCTGAGTTATTATCCAACAGAAATACAGTCAAACACTTCCCAAATAGCACCATATTTCACAAATATACAGATAGAGCGTGGAAAAGTATGACAATAAAACATGGGCTTGACGTCTACATCAGTTACATTAAGTAAAATAACAAACCGTTGAAACATCTGGACGAGTTAGGAAAGGAGAATGTGAACAAAGTGAATGCCAAAGAACATATATAATACTGTCGCTATTGGGTGGAAACCTTGTAAGTCCATTTTTGTTTTGTTTTTTTCTCAGTCTGACGGTTTTAGAAATATTTAACCAATGAAAAGTGTTGAAATGGGCTTATGAATACAGCCTTTAAATCTATTCATTCATATAGAATAGGCTTTCTCAAATGGGGGTCCATGCACGGGTGCTTGAAATGTGTTTTGAAAAAAATATATTAAATAAGTCGTCCTGTTCTGAATACTGAAAAAATAATGAGAATTAGTGCTGAAATATAAAACCCTCTAAATACATTCATATTGTCAGTGTGACACTCCTGACCTTATTTCATTTCAATATTTTTACAAACTCACTCTTTAGTAACATTTGAAGAACTTTATATTTTATATGATTCAAAATTTGTTTGAGTAGATGTCATTATTTTTTGTTGATGAAAGGTTCGTTTATTCATTAGTAACCAGTTATTTTTTTATCAATGGAAGAAGACACTTTTCAGATTATATTCTGCACACAAAATGTACTTATAAATACGTGTTATTTTTTATAAAAAATAAAGTAAAATGTATGTTTGTTTACAAAGATTTGAAAATATAAAAATTTTTTCCTCATTTTTTCAGTCAAAAATGCT
The DNA here is from genome assembly GCA_029814645.1 of Fowleria isostigma. NCBI lineage: Eukaryota > Metazoa > Chordata > Actinopteri > Kurtiformes > Apogonidae > Fowleria > Fowleria isostigma. The sequence goes on from JAPTGZ010007113.1 coordinate 6,226, forward strand.
GAAGCGAGAGTTTGAGAACCATTGATTTAAAATATACGTCGTTTTTTCAGTTTTCTGAAAAAAAAAAAAAAATAGTTTTGGACATTAGAGGTTTCTGCCCAACGACAGATTAACCTATAAAGAACCAGAGCTACCTATGTGTCAGTTCCTAAGTGTTTTCTCTTGATTTTAACCTTTCTTAAGCAATATATCACTAAGTTTTGTATTTTTCTAATTTCCTATTTTTAATTCAGATGTTCATACAAACAAAGTAAATTTAATGGTTATTATATGAAAACAGACAAAACTGAGGAAAATGTGACTTGATTCAGCAAAAAATATCAATAACTGAAAAATACATAATTAAGTAAACAATAAAAAGGAAAAAAAAATGTCAATGTAGACAAAAAAATAGTAAAAGGAAACAGAGTAACTTTAATAGGGAGCCGACACAGGTGGTGCATGTGCATCTTGTAGCAGTCAGGTTTGTAAGTTGTGTAAACCAAAAGTAAAACTTGACAGGCATTGAATGTCCAACTCCCGGCTGCTATGCCTCTGTTTGTATGCCAGAGCTTACATAAAATATTTACAACTTCTAACCTCTATCTATTGTCTCTATCCATGTCTCATATTTCTATTGAGGAAAAGGTATTTTGCGATATATATTATTATTGTTTTGTTGCCCAGCCCTAGTTTATATCCTAAAATAATGTGAGGTTTTCACTCTGTAACTAATATCAACACAACTTTGTCGTTGTCAGTTTGATTACACCAACAAATTCTAGTTTGTCAATAAATAATGGTAGATCATCAGCAAAACAGCAGAGTGAGTAATTAGCCCCTAAATGCTGTTATGGATCTAAGTCATGGAGGTGAATCAATACCCTCTGTTCTTTCCCACCTGTTGTTTGGCTCTTGTTGTTGTTGTTGTTGTTCCATGGTTGTGTTTCTTTGTATTAATTCCGCCTCTCTTCCATCCTCCAGCTCCTCGTCTTTATCCCACCACTTTCCCTCTCCCTCCTTGTTTATTCGCCATTCTCCGCCATCCTTCGATCTGGGTTGTTGCCATTGTTATTTGGCACTTTGCAGCTTCTGTATTTTCTTGGTGCTTTTCTCAACAAACATCATCAGCGTCTGCACAGAGTAGTCATTGTAGACGCCGAGGTGTTCAGGTGCTAATAAGACGCTGGAGTTGTTTTGAAGGCTAGCGGAAAACCTCACAACTTCCACAACATTCACGACCAAACGGTGGAGAAAAACCAGAGTCCAAGTATTTGTACCAAATGTTTTTATGTTGGATAGATGTCGTGGAGGTCGAGGCCCATGATCCTGGTGTGATTTTCGTTAATGTTCATCTTTTTATTCCAGGTGACGAGGTCCAGACAGTTCAAGGAAGTCTCAGAAACAGACATTTATGCTTTTATCGCATCCAGACTCGACTGTTTGGACTCAGGTGTCAGCAGAAGTAGGATAGTGGTACTGCAGATACAGCTGCTCAGGTTATGTTCACTGTTTACCTCTGAGGTTTAACATGTAGTTCAACGGCCCAAACGGTCCGAAGGAATATTGGGATCAGTTAGCGTCCGTCCATCCAGTATTGTTTTTGTCACCTGTTTTAATTTTAGTTTTAGTCTAGTCTGCGTCAAACTGTCATTTCAGTCTTTATTAGTTTTAGACACGTTCATAGTTTTTTTTGTCTAGCCAAGTTTTAGTCGACTAAAACTCTGTCATTTTTAGTCCCAATAATACATGACTATTGTAGTTAGTGTTAGTCGATGAAAACTGATGACATTTTATACTTGTTTTAGTCAATAAAAATTGTAATTTCATCTTGTTTTAGTCATGCACTTCTATTTAATCTGGTCCACATAGTCTAGATCCAGTGGTTCTCAAACTTTTTACAGCAGAGAAACCCCTTGAAATGTACTGTTTTAACCAGGTACCTTTAACTATAACTTCAGCATTTTTAATTGAAAAAAATTATGAGCATGAGACAGATGGTGAACTGTGCAGATTACAGGTGTGAACCAGAGGAGGTGAACCGCCTGGGTATGAAACTTCTGGAAACCTATGGACCTCACAATTTCAACGCAGACACACTTGTATCTTAGTAACACACCTGTATCTTAGTAACGCAACTAAAAATTATAACCTCAATTCATCTCATTTGTAAAAATGAAAAGACATTTTATCATCGTCTTGGTTTTGTAAGCTACAGTTAGTCTTGTTTTTATCACCCAACAATATTGCATTATTTATTTAGCGGCCATGGCTCAGGATTTAGAGCAGGTCGTCCAGTAACCGAAGGGTTGGCGGTTTGAACCCTGTTCTGTTCTAGCCATGTGCTGTTGTGTCCTTGGGCAAGGCACTTCACCCACCTTGCCTCCAGTGTCAGTCACACTGGTGTATGAATGCATATGAATGTTTGGTGGTGGTGGGTGGGGCTGTTGGGTGCAAATTGTCAGCCACGCCTCCGTCAGTCTGCCCCAGCTGTGGATTCAAACGTAGTTTAACACCATCAGGGTTAGAATGTGAGAGTGAATGAGTAATGGATCAATAATGTAAACCGCTTTGGGTGACTTGAAAAGCACTATAGAAATATAATCCATTATTATCTAATTGTAGTTATCATCACATGACCACCATTTTAGCTACATCTCATCTCATTTTTGTCACATGATAAAAGTTCAATGACAACGATATTTCATCATAATTTTTGTTGACGAAAGCAGCGCTACGTCCATCGTCCATCCGTTGTCCCTAAACAATTTTATAAGAATCATCGTCTCTGAATTTTAAAATAATTTTAATAAATAATGATAGAAATTGAGTCCCATGCCTGCTGGGCAAAGGTCGTTCATTCCACAGTTTGGGGGCAGCGACTGAAAAAGCCCTGTTCAAAACAAATAAGTAAATTAGATAAATTAAAAATAAGAATAAAAAAATAATTGAATTTAATACTACCCATATTAATTAATAAATATGATATAATTCAGTTTTCTATTGTCAATGTCCAGTTGATGCCAGGCCAGACATCACATTTTTTCCTGTTTTTATTCACAAATTTGTGTATGATTTTTTTTTTTTTTATTACCTCTTCCAAGGAGGTTATGTTTTTGCCGGTGTCTGTCTGTCTGTCTGTCTGTCTGTTTGTCTGTCTGTTTGACTGTCTGTCTGTTAGCAACTTTACGCATAAACTACTAGACGGATTTTGATGAAATTTTCAGGACAAGATGGAAATGACACAAGGAACCATCGATGAGATTTTTGGGAGTGATCTGACATTTTACTCCCGTCCAAATCCGCTAATTCGATTCAAATGGCGCTAGTAACGGTCTCTCCTCTCCTCCGTGTGGGTGTGGGCGGGGCTTCCTGCACTTCACTGAGCTGTGTATGAGGAAGGGGGAGGGGCCAGGTACTGGGGCAGTGTGCTCAGTGCAGTATGTCTGTTTGTCTGTCTATCTGTTAGCAACTTTACACAAAAATGACTAGATGGATTTTGAGGAAATTCCAGGAATTTTTTAAAGGATTCTTTAACTTTTACGAGGTAGGACTGTTTTCAGCATTTGTGCATAAAACTACACAAAAAAAAATACTCAGGGCACTGATACAAATAAATGTCAGACTTTTACTTTGGTGTGAGTCACAATATGGGGGGGAACTATCAAGCTTCATGCTTCTCTTTTTTTTTTTTTTTTTTAGATTTGTTTTGAAAGTCAGTTTCCATTTTTACCAATACATGTAAGAATTAAATCGGAGCCTGAATATTCATCATGTGCTGTGTGTGTCAGATCTGAATCAGTCAGTGACTCTGCTCTGTGGTGAAAGGTCTGGATTACTTTAGTCCAATTATGCTGCTTTGATTCTCTGACTCCAAACCGGGTTACTATAGTGACCGGCCGAGGAGGAGGAGGAGGAATCTGCAGCATGTAAACAATGCATGTGACACATTCTGGGTTCTGGTTTCAGCTCTGAATGGACCATGTCTCACACACACACACACACACACACACACACACACACACACACACACACACACACACACACACACGAGGGAGCAGGTAGTAATTGTGCCTGGAGTTGTCGTGGTTACTGCGGTTTCCATGTCTTAAAAGCAGAAAGA
>JAPTGZ010007128.1:0-10325 GCA_029814645.1 Fowleria isostigma
TATTCTATTCTATTCTATTCTATTCTATTCTATTCTATTCTATTCTATTCTATTCTATTCTATTCTATTCTATCTTGAAAATAGAGATTATTATATGTCTTACCATCACTAATTTTTTTTATTACAATTCCTGATTTATAGCTCAAAAAGCATGTTTAGTGTTCCATATCACTTTAAATTATGTGGAAACTGTTTGAAGAAGCGTTAGCACACTTTCAACTATTTCCAGTTGCACTGAATGCTGTCCATATAAATTTGGGGGTAACTTTCTGATCTCCATGATAGCAAAATTCCTACTGGCCAGCGGATGTCAAAGGAAGCAGATAAATATTAATGGAGCTTTGCAGACACGCTTTTCTTCCTCAACACACACTCTCAAAATTCACTATCCTGCAAAAATCACAGCAGGCGCTTTAGCCGCTCTGATGTGTGTGGATAGCGTGATAACCCGTGGTCTGGCTGCCCAGAGCTGCACTGGGGCCCTTGGGTGAGGCTGCTATCTCCAGCCAGCATGAGGTCCGGGCAAAGGCCATGCTGCTCAGTATGCCCTCGGTAAATAAATGATTCCACCTGTCAGACCCACTAAGCCTCCGCTTCACAGAGGTGAGACACTGGAGAAAGCATGTCTTTGAGTCCATTTTTCTATTTATACGAGAGAGAAAGACTGAGAGGGATGAAGAAGCGTGAGACGGATGGAGGGAGCAATGCAGGGCAGCGGGATAGTTTTAGAGGACTTTGGCTTAGACCTAAACCCTGACATAAACACACACTCTAGTGTTTATAGTTTTGTTAGCCAGACCGTGTCTGTTTGTCAGAAACGGTCTGGCTTAAGACACGCAAATATAAGTCTACAAAGATGCACAGACACAAAACAAAACCGACTGCAATTTCTGCAATCTGTTAACCTTTGGCAAACACATCAGTAATGGTTTGAGCGGTATACAAAAAAAAGATTTAACCACGCTTAGTTTGTGCTGAAGTCGCCCTAGGGAAACACGATAAGATCAGAGGTTTTGTGTATTGTGTTTCCAGTGTGTATATATATGTGTGTGTATAAATGTGTGTATGAATGAGACAACACAAACATGGGGTCGGGAGGATTACAGTCTAAGCCAGGCACTGAGAACATCTGTATGTTTATGTATGTGTGTATTCTTTTTTATTATGTTTTTTTTTTACAATATATGTGAATGATTGCTTAGCCACAAAGCCAAAATGCTTCCTATGATAATGTTTCCATGGTGACTGCATCCAGGAAAAGGCACTGAAGTGCATTGGATAGGAGACTGAAGTTAATGTTTGACTTTTATTTAATGTTTAATGACAGCTGCAATCACAGGCAGGACTGTACAGTTCTGCATGTGATCTTCTAATAAAAGCGCACAGATGCAACCCATTCAACTCCATAAACACTGATGCAATCAACCAAGAGCAGCTGACAATGACACCTAAGCTGATGAAGGTGTGGGTATTCCAACAATTGTACAACTTGTCAAATAACCAAAAAGTGTAGGTTTCATCAAGGTTTTTCTCTCAGAGAACTGTGAGATATTACAAAAGCGCACCCACTAACTTGACAGCAGCATGAAAAGCGGAGAAGAGGAGGAGGATGAAGAAGTTTTCTGTAACAATTTCAGTAAAAACTTCAAAATTGCAATATCCAGCCCAAAGGATACCTATGACACCACAGTGGATAAAGTAAATATAGCTGGAGGAAAGGTGAGTCGAAGCACAGCCCGATCCACACAAACATCCGGCGCTGTCCATGGTCCTGAAAGGTGAAAAATAATGTGGCTCTTTAAAGTCCGAGTGCAGATTTCATGTTTTTCAAGTAGGTTTGTGCTGATATGAAGGATGGCATTAAGTCTTATGACACTTCAGTGAAACAAAGAGTTTAATAAAGCCCCTGCTTGACTTTTCGGAGAGCCTCCTGTTCTTCTGGGAAGGTTATCTGCCTCTATACTCTTCCCATTAGTGACCTCATGACCTGGGAAACTACTGTGTAAGTGAAAATGTGTACTCTGAAATAAGCTACAGCATGTGAAGCAACAAGATCCATAGGCCAAAAAAAAAAAAGAAAAAAGTTTTAGATAGGATTTTTGGATGCTAGACGATTCCTCCGAGGCTGGAAATTTTAGCAATTTCAACTTGAGCAAAATTATATTGATTACTATTGATGTGTTGTGATAATCCACCCTTCCTCTGACACTTCTAGAACAAAAACAAACAAACATGGGGGATTTGAGTCACATAATTTGACTAAAGCCAAATTTATGTTTAGACTTGAGACTTATTTAACAATGATGAAAGACTCAACATGACTTTAATTTCTGAAAAAAAAGAGTGGTTGATTTTTATTGGTGTGATAGCAACTTAGAATGCTGATTTGTGTGAATCACAAACGTACCTCTTAAAAGTAATTTTTTCATGAATTCAGTTTGTAATGAACATTAACAGGAAGGTAATCTGGACATACAAGGTTTTCATGGGATTAAAACCTGTGAAACAAATGTGGTGCAGTAAAAAGCATAACATTTCTCTTTGAGATGTGATGCTGTAGGAGTACAATGCTGCAGAAAAGAATGTAAATAGAAGTAAATTAGAAAAGCACTCGGACAGCGCAGACCTCCGCCAAGCATAATAGCCCCCCCACCCCCCACCCTAACCTCCCGCAGCACACAAACACAGCTCAGTGAAGCACAGGTAGCCCCGCCCACACCCACATGGAGGAGAGACCGTAACTAGCATTAGCACTAGCTACCATTCGGACCAAATTAGCACATTTGGACAGGAGTAAAATGTTGGATCACTCCCAAAATCTAATTGATTGTTCCATGTCCCATTTCCATCATGTCCTGAAAATTTCATCAAAATCCATCCAGTAGTTTTTGCATAAAGTTGCTAACAGACAGACAGACGCCGCAAAAACATAACCTCCTTGGCAGAGATCAGTGCTGATATACATTACTTAAGTAAAAACAATTATAGTTAAATGCCTATTTTTAGTTATTTCTAGCTTTGATTTACTGTTAGTTTAGATGAAGAAGTCGAATCAGTTTATACCAAAGTCTGTAAATCAGGGGTCTTCAACATTTTTCAGGCCAAGGACCCCCAAACTGATGGAGAGATGGAGCGGAGACCCCCTGCTATATACAGTGTATTTAATTTTGTTTTATAATAAACTGGGCATAGTAGAATGTATAAACACACCTTCATTCAATCCAAGTCTAGTCATATGCTGAGTACACATACCGAAACATAAGTCTCTGCCTCCATTTATCCATTTGACAAAATATATCAGAGTCATATTAATGTATATTTAAAGAAAATTAAATTTGTGAGGAAAAAATGGTAAAAAAATATTCTTAACTAGAAAAGCACTTGGAGAGTGCAGACCTTCACCAAGCGTAGCCCCGCCCACACCCACATGGAGGAGAGACTGTAACTAGCACCATTTGGACAGGAGTAAAATGTCGGATCACTCCCACAATCCAATCAGTTGTTTCTTGTGTCATTTCCATCATGTCCTGAAAGTTTAATCAAAATCCGTCCAGTAGTTTTTGTGTAAAGCTGCTAACAGACAGACAAACAAACAGACAAACACTGGCAAAAGCATAACCTCTGTAGAGGCAAATCTTAGTGTTCTTAATTCTGTATTTTACCTCTTCTGAAATGAATGGACGTCAAGGAGTGTTTTACGCTCTGGACAACTTCGTCGCCCCACAGCGTGTGTGTGTGTGTGTGTGGTAAAACGATTGTGTTGCTCCATTGTCCATCTTTATTATTTTATACAAAGTCAGGAACAACCAACAAGTCTTCCTTTGCATAAACAGAGGTTACAAAAATGGGACTGTGCCCCCTAGTGTCCAAACATAAAATTCTTCAGATTCCCTCAACAACCATGTCATGTATTTGCTTCTTTTAAACAATATATGAACATGAAATAATACAAATAAAACACAACAATGAAATTATTATAAGCTTCCTAAAATTGCGCTTACAACCTCTTTGGTGGAAGTAACAATATTTAAAAATATCTAATCAACTAAACATTTCACAACCCCCCCTGCAGTACCTCCACCGACCCCCTGGGGGTCACGGCCCACCTGTTGAAGACCTCTGCTGTTAATATTTAGAACCATTAGTTTCCAAACTGCTACAGTTAGTGATTTGGCCATCCCTATGTTGGCTTATTGGAGCAGAAAGTGACCATATTTGGACAAAAAGGGTGGAGCTACAGCACCCAGAGTGACCAGAGCTAAAGGTAAGTACAAGTATATCGATTCATCCCACCGCCAACTGTCCACATGTCGAAGTATCTTGGACACTGAACCCTTAATTGCCCCAGTGAGTAGTGAGGTAGTGCCTTGCATAATGGCACTAGTGTATGACTGTGTGTGTGAATGGGTGAATGTGAGGCTTGTATTGTAAAGCGCTTTGAGCACCATTAATGTGTGGAAAAGCGCTATATAAGTACCGACCATGTACCATTTACTGAGTATCACAGTTCAGCTTTGTTTAAAGTCATCTTACTGACTTGTTGCTGGAAATATTAACCACTACAGTGAAGACATCTGTCAGGAAACAAATGATGCTTTCTTGCACAAACCAAACCTCTGACAACCCACTGACCAGCTGAGTCTGAGACTTTCATATAGACAGGTCAATAAAAGCCTGACAAGGTAAATGCCAAAGCTTTTATTTGACCTCAGATGTGATTAATGGAGGAAAAACTCAAAGTACCAGAGAGCTTATTGGAGGGTTCAAATGAAACAAATAAGACCAGAATGACTCTTAGAAAAAAATTATGTAAAGAGGGTATGTATATGTCTATATACATATTTTCTATAAATATAAAAAATATAAAAATAGTATAAAATAAAGATAAAAATCTAAAAAAATAAAAAATACATAAAAATTATATATAAATATCAAATAAAAATATAAAACATTTAAAAAATATTTTTGTAAGCATAATTCTATATGCAAAATCACTATGCATATTTCTCTATGCATCTTGCTAATGTAAATGTCTAAATATGGTGTTTACAGCAAACTCTCTATGTACACTGGAGATAAAAATTAGACAACAATTTGAAATAATGTCATCTTCACTGCTCAACAGTTGAAGGACTTTTTGTTGTGGCTATACCACGCTACTAGAACATTTTTATTTATTTTTTTTACAAAATAACTAAGGCATTTCAACAGAAAAACATTACTTTGCAGAAAACACAAAAATTAGAGAACACTTTCAGATACCTCCCAGTTCTTGGTGTTCATCTTCACCTGGTGTTAATTTCCTTGATTATCTTCATCCCTATTTAACTTCAGCCTAACTTCCAGTTTCACTGACTCTAAAGATGGTGGGCCGTTCTAAAGTGACTGAAACCCTCCGGCAGCAGGTTGTCCAGATGAAGGCCAAAGGAATGACCTTATCAGCCATAGAAGACAAGTTGGTTGTTCCAAATCTGGGATTTCAACAACATTGCATCTATATGTCACAAACATTCAAGTCCCCCAAGAAGGCTGGTCGTCCACAGAAAACAAATACAAGACAGGACAGGATACTGCGGAGGATCTCAATGGACAATGGTTTCAACACTGACACTGGAATTGTTGACCAGTTCGGCGCTGAACAGGGTAAGGATCTGTCTGGTCATACAGTGTGTGGTCATTGAAGAGCATTTGGACTGAAAGCCCACTCTGCACTGACTAAACCTCTCATTAGCACAAAGGATCAAAAGACTAGACTAACCTTTGCTGAGGAGCATATTATGTGGACAGAGGACAACTGGTCCAAAGTTCACTTCAGTGATGAAAGACACTTGAATTTATTTGGGTCTGATGGGGAAACTTTGTGTTTGGGAAACACTGGGGAAAGACTGAAGCCAAAGAGTGTAAAGAAGTCAGTGAAAGGTGGAGGAGGAAGTGTCATGGTTTGGGGCATGTTTTGTGCAGCAGGAGTTGGGCCTCTTCTACAGCTACATGGCAGAGTGAATGCAAATGTTTACCAGAACCTTCTTCAACAACATATGGTTCCTTCCCTGTGTTCATCACCCAATCAGCCCGCAGTGTTCATGCAGGACAATGCTCCCTGTCACACAGCAAAACGGGTAAAGCAGTTCCTTGAAACTGAAAACATTGAAATAATGACATGGCCTGCCCAGAGTCCTGATCTAAACCCTCTGGAAAATCCTTGGTGACAAAGTTATGGCTAAGAAACCCACTACAGTCACCGAACTGTGGCAGAGACTGGAAGACTGGACCAAAATCCCACCAGAGCAGTGGGACAGACTAATGATGTCCTGTGGTTCAGATGCGCTGAAGTCATTCAAAGCAAAGGCCTGGACGCTTCTACTAATTGTTGATTGTTGGAATCTTCAGAGTGTTTAGTTGTAATCTTTTTCCATGCAACAATCACTGTTTTCTAATTTTGATCAGTGTGTTTTCTGCAAAATAATGTTTTTTGTTGAAATGCCTTAGTTATTTTGTAAAAAAAATAAAAAAATATTCTAGTAACATGGTATAGCCACAACAAAAAGTCCTTCAACTGCTGAGCAGTGAAGATGACACTATTTCAGAAAAAATAAATAGTTTATAATTGTTATCTAATCCTGATCTCCAGTGTATATCTGTGTACACATAATGAGATGTACATGAACAATATTAAATGTTATATAAAGTGCATAAGCTTGAAATAAACTACACTAAGAAGACTTTAGAGAGAAATTGAGTGTAATTTACCAGCCACTTGGAATAAAATTACAGATACATCTGAATCCATTTCATTTTGGAGTAGAGACCTTTTTCTTTTGGTTTAGAACTACACATCTATATGTTCAGTTTCAGTCTTCACTCCATTATTGTTCCTTTGGGAAGCTTACTTGAGTCATTTGTCATGCATGTGTCTTCCTTGGCTTTTAGCAGGGACCCAACTCAGCTTTCTACCACAGAAAAGTTTGGATTTGCTTGAGACTAAAAAGTAAACACTTGAGACGTGTGTTGCTTTTACATGTGACTGACTTGGACCTCTGTAAACTAGCATGAGAAGAAGAAAACATCCTCTCCCTTCTGCCACACATTCCGTTCTCTGCAGCACCTCCACAAAGTGCTTTTGGCAATAAGTAATGGTACAATTTGCAGTAAATTGCCTGCTACAACCCTTTTACATTGTGTGACTCTCTGCATCTAACATTTATGGTCTAAAAGAGAATCAATGCCGGTGTCTGTACCTTTCTGATGATACCTTTCCACTGCTGTTACTTAGCAAATCCTGACAGGATGCTAGTTTTCTTTCAATACCAAAGGAGGTTTTGCACATATGAAAAATGTACCCCCTGAAGCAATAGGAAAAAATTTTAAAGGGTATGATGAATATTTAAATTTTTCTGTGGCGAACCGAACAAGGTTAAGTGACGTGGATTCCAGTGGACTGTGCCTCCAGCTCAGAGTCTGGATCTCTGAACGCTGCTTTAATGAGGGCGTTTCATACATTTTAACCTCCAGATCAGGCTTTGACACACAAACGGTGGTTACAAAAGGGGAGAGAAAATACACAATGAAGAGAGAAGAGGAAGGAGGATGATGGAGAGGAAGACAAAAGAATGCATGAAAGATGAAGGAAAGTTGGAAGGGTGGGGTAATGAGGCAACCCTAATCCGAACAGGTTCAATTTTTAGTGTCCCTTAGCACAGGACAACCGTAAAATATTTGCAGTGGCTTTAATGGTGTTGTTGATCAATAGCAGTGACTCAACGGTTATTTTGCCAAGTGCTGAGGCTTTAAGATTCAAAGCCTGTAAATAAACCCCCCATTAGACGACTTAACACCCCTCTAAAGTATTTCACTGATTAGGATTAGAGCAGCGGTTCTCAACTGGTGGGTCAAGACCTAAAAGTGGGACTCAAGTCCATTTCCAGTGGGTTGCTTTTGCCTGTGCAAAAATGATGTTAAGAAACATATCTGTGCTTTAGTTTTTATGGAGCTGAGTGCTGTCCATTCATATTCCCCAACAGTAGGTAGTGGTAATGCTAATTAACACCAGTGATTTCACAGCATAAAAGAGGACCTAAAAGTTTCTGTTCAAATCATAGCAAAACTCAAGTATGACACTGACTGTGGTTTGACCTACATTGAAGACAAAAACTTCAATGTGTTTAATGCTTGAATAAGTGACTGAATGCACTTTTACGTTTTAACTGAACGCACTTTTTAGTAATAAGAGGAATATTTCCCCTTTTAGCATCACCACTTATTGGTCATTTTGATTTATAATTAAACTTATCTTCTGCGTTGACATACTGTTATATGTATGGGCCACTGTGGTGCAGGTGGTAGAGCGGGTCGTCCAATGGTTGAAGGGTCGGTGATTTGAATCCCGCCTCCAACTGTCTACATGTCAAAGTGTCCTTGGGCAAGACACTGAACCCTTATGTAATTGCCCCCAGTGAGTAGTGAGGTAGTGTCTTGCATAGTGGCAGACCTCCCACTGGTGTATGAGTGTGTGTGTGAATGGGTGAACGAGAAGCTTGTATTGTAAAGCGCTTTGCGTACCATTAATGTGTAGAAAAGTGTTATATAAGTACAGACCATTTACCATTTTACCATTTATGTATTATCTTAGGTTCAAAACAAACCATCTTTTCACTAAAGTTGAGAAGGTTAACTTTTATCATTTTGGGTTGCAGCTTGGAGGTCTGCAAAATTAATCCATTTTAAATAGAAATATGAATTTTTAAGTTAAGACAATATTTAAAACAGGGTAATTGTCAAATTGATTTCATATCTTTTGCGTCTCTGGGCTGCGCACCTCTACCCTCCGGGCTACTGTAGGCTCATCCTCCCAACTGTGAGAGCGGTCTTTCACAGAATTCCATGTAACAACCATGGACTTGCAGCTGTAGGTAGAGCGGGTTGTCCAATGATCGAAGGGTTGGCGGTTCGAAACCTGCCTCCACCTGTCCACATATCGAAGTGTGCTTGGGCAAGACACTGAACCCTAAATTGCTCCCAGTGAGGCCTGGTAGTGCCTTACATAGTGGCAGCTGCCCACTGGTGTATGAGTGTGTGTGTGAATGGGTGAATGTGACGCTTGTATTGTAAACTGCTTTGAGCACCATTAATGTGTGGAAAATTGTTGTACAAGTCCCGACCATTTACCATTTACCTTAAATCTGTGATGGCGTCACAGAATTGCAGAGCCCCAGCTCGTGGTTGGACTCCATGTCCGACACACAGCAGCTGCTACAGAGCTTCGGGTCTAACTGTGCCTCAGCATACAGCAGCCTCTGGACCTTCTTCTTTCGATACATAGCCATCTATTCTATTCTATTCTATTCTATTCTATTCTATTCTATTCTATTCTATTCTATTCTATTCTATTCTATTCTATTCTATCTGCATCTGGCGCTATGGCTACATGGCTATAGCTATGATTATCTTCATAATGACTCATATTACGGGGTCCATGTACACACACACACACACACATACGACTGATGCCTGTCACTGACTTATATTGGTAGAACTCCTGTGGGTCTATCACAAAACCATATGGCAACTGGTCTGTGTGGTACTAGTCATGAGGTCTGGTAGCTCCCCACCCCAGTCCATGGATGTGTGCCGACCTCTGAATTCTGTTGTCTTCTGTAGACCCAAAAATTGAAATTGAGTTTTTGGAGTAAAAATTTTGGTTTGTGGCCAAAATCGTGCAGCCTTAGCAGCTTATCTTTGAGGGGTGATAGTGGGTCCTGAAGTCAGACCAGTCGAGAACCACTGGATTACAGGAAGATGCAGGGAAGAGGTTTGAGGTTAACTCTTTCCCCCATAAAGATGACATTTGATGACGCCCTCCCTGTACCCTTAATGACGAGTTTTGACACTTCTGTTATTTCGCTAAAGATATCATTTGACAACCATTAGAACAGATTCTGTGTTTTTCAAATGTAACAGAGGCTGTGATAGGTGGAGCTGACTACAACCCATACTAGGCCAACCAATGGGATTAAGTAATCAATTTTCTTTCTTTTTTCCTTTTCTTTTTTTTTTTAATTTTTTTTTTAATTGTTTTAAATTTTTTTGTTAATTTTTTAAAAATATTTTCATAAATAAAGTTGCTTTTTTAAAATTATAATAATACATTTTCAATGTTTTTTTCCCAATGTTTGCCAAAGTAGTGACGATTGTAGCCACTGGAAAAAAAAACAACAAAAAACAGCACAATGGAAAAAAAAAAGTCCCATGGGCAGAACTAGTAACATATATATGGGTAGAACTAGTAACATATATATGGGTAGAACTAGTAACATATATATGGGTAGAAC
>JAPTGZ010007248.1:0-21350 GCA_029814645.1 Fowleria isostigma
TTTAACCTCCTACCATATCAATGTCTGTCTTTTAAAAAAAAAAAAAAAAAAAACATTTCATAAATGTGCTGTGGGCTGAGGTGTTTGTTTAACAGTGCATGTAAATAATTAAGAGACCATAATTTGTCACTTGATCGTGTGAGACTTGAACTTGTATGATTAAACAGGACTCAAGTGACCAAGAAAGCTAAGTGTGTTTTTCTCTGTCAGTATGATGGCATTCCATAATCGGAGACTGAAAGAGGAAAAGCAATATCGACTGGAGCAGCGCAGGAACCGTCTGAGAACCATGCTTCAGGAGGAGAAGGATCGGCTGGAGGCGGAGCTCAGGGAATTGTCTCCAGACAAGAGCACTTTGGCAAGTCAGATGGTCCAAAAAACTGAAGAGCTTCACACACTGAGAGAGCAGAGAAGAAAAGAGGTATCTAAATTGAATTAATTCTAAATTTCGTTTTTAGTGCTTTTGTAGTGGCATGCCATTGGTGTTTAATGCTAGTCAATTCTTTGTCTTTAGTTTGCAGAAAAGCAGTTGAAGGAGCACTGGAGGAAAAATAACCCACAGTTGCGAGAGGTAGCTTGAGTTAAACTATTAATGCAAAAGACACATTTCCAGATCTCTTATCTGAAAGTCTGACTGTTGATGAAGTGATAAACTACTTAAGGAGTCTAGTAACCATCCCATACGTCCAAAGTCTGTGCAAGAAGAGAAAACAGACACTTTTTGTCAAGACATCCACTTGATCTGGAAACTAATAGGGCTTGTGATGCAGACATTCCATGACTTTCTGTTAACCTGAGTCCACCATTGACTTAATAGAATAAAATATTCTGGTATCCCTTCCGCAAAGGGTCAAGTTCATTGGGGATCTCTGTCTAGTCCATGTCACAACTTCTTTCAATCTGTCTACAGTTCGAGTCTGCGTTGCATAAAGATCATGTTGTCAGCCACTGGCAAGGGCAGGTGTCCGAGAGGAAAGAGGTAGGAAATTCACCCACTTCCATCAAACTCTTCTTTGGTTTTTTTTTCTTTTTTTTTTTATACTGACTGATTTCAAAGCCAGTTAAGAGTAACTGTTCTTGAAAATTCGCCAAACATGTCTTTAGTATCTTTAGCACATCACTTAATATATATATAAAAAAAAAAAAAAAATCACCATGTCTTATCTCCTTTAAGCAAGTAATGATGCAAAGGATAAAGAAGTCAGTAAACTTTGTCTTTGTCTTCTTAAATGACTAATTATTTATGACACAAATTAATATTTAATTAAATGGTGGTCATGTCATCTGTGAGCACAGTATCAAGTCTGAAACCTACTCTAGTTAATCCCTTCAACATGGTACATAATTGAGGGTTCAGACACCCCCTGTAAGTGACCCATGTCTCCACACAAACATGCAGCAAGAAGTGGCAGAAGAGGAGGCGAAGAGACGCTTTGAAAATGAGTATGAGAGGACTCGAAAAGAGGCCATGGAGAGGATAAAAAAAGAAGAGCAGCAAAAGAAAGCAGAGGAGCGCAAGATGGCAGAAGAACTTCGTCAACAGATGGAGGAACTGAAGCTGAGGGAGGAGGAGGTACTTTGTATTTTCAATAGAATATTCCTGCTGCAGAAAGTCATATATGGCAATGTCATGTTGTTTATTGTACATTATTTTTCCTCCCTTGAGGCCACTTGTTTGAGGAAGGAGCAAGAGGCTCTACTAGCCCAGCAGTGGGAACTGGAGAAGATAGAAGATGAAAGGAGGAAGATGGAGGAAAGGCAACAGAAATCTGAGTTGAGGTAGGAAGGGTACTGTATGGAGAAAAATGGACAAAGGAGATAATAATGTTTTATCCTGTTGTAAAATAAATTTGTGTCTCACTAGGCATTTCTTAATTCGTCAATACCGTAGTCAGCTGAGGAGGAGAGCCCAACAGGTGCAGGAGGAGCTGGTGAGTTTACTTCACTGTCTGTTTCTCTGGTGCATCACCTTGGATTTAAAAAAAGATGGAATTCTTGAATTATTCCTTTTTACGTGCCAGGAGGCTGATCGAAAGATCCTGGAAGCCCTGTTGGAAGGGGAGGAGGAGAATAAAATGGTTGAGTCTGCACGAAGGGAAAGGGCCATTGCTGATGCTGCGTGGATGAAACGTGTGATTGAAGAGCAGCTTCAGTTCGAGAGGAAAAGGGAGGCTGAGATAGATTACTTACACAGGTAGACGGCAGCATTCAGTGAGCTCACAATAGGCGCTCAGTCAGGACCTCTGAGCCTCCTCAAATACAAACCGCTGTTTCTAATCTGTTTTAGAGAAGAGGCACAACGTGTGTGGGAAAAACGAGAAGCACAGTGGGAGAAGGAGAGGAAAGCCAGAGAGCGGCTTATGCATGAGGTGAGCTGGGTTTAGGGGTCAGGGTTGTTTTTGGTTGCTGATGATTTTGGAACCTCATTTGGTGTATTTCAAAACATTTGAGTGCTGCGTAAGAATTGTCCATTTTTCTTGGAAGGTGCTCGCCGGGAGACAGCAGCAGCTGAAGTTGAAGATGCAGCAGAACCACGAGGCTCAAGAGGAGTCCCTGAAGAGGCGAGAAGAGCTGATCCAGGAACTAGAGACGGAGAGGGAGTTAAGACTGCAAGAGAGGGAGCAAGAAGGAGAACGCAAAAAAGCATGGATGAAAGAGATTGATGCCCAGGTTAGTAAATGCTGCAGTGTTTTTGTTAATCCATGGCACATTTTTGTCTATTTTGCAACACTTGTAGGAATATAGTTGTAGCTTTTTAGAAGGAATGCCACAATAGTACGTGTCAAATAATATTTCTTATAATAAAACAAATATAATTATTGGATTTACATACTGCAGGTAGAGCAAAAACAGCAGGAACAGTGGGAGGAGCAGTGCAGGATTGAGCAGGAGGAAGTGGAGGACAAAGAGGTGTATCTAATTGAGGAAGAGGAGCTGAGACAGGAGATGGAAAAAATGGCCAAGAAAGGGTACCAGGAGAGGGTAAGAGGACTGACGACACTGAATAATTCTATCCTGAGTTCTAAACTGATGATCCGTTTATGACATATATGAAAATCTCCCTTTCAGAGTCACAACAGACCCCGATCAGCCTGGACTTGACAAGTTTGAAAGACTCTGGTAAAAGCCCAGTTCTGACATGTTTTTGTACTTATTAGTAGATTTGCCTTTTAAAGAAGTGAGATGCATGTAGTTTATAAGGCTTTTTGCTTTGTCAATGCAATGCTGGTTCTTTGTATATGCAGAAAATGTGTTTTTGTACTTTTATAGCTCTCTGAGGAAGATATATTTTATATTTCTAATTTGTACTTTTCAATAAATTAGTTCCAATCAGTTTTTCAGATTATCAGGGGTTTTTTTGTGTTAAGAAATGGTTGCTTTATTATTATTTTTTTTTTTAGGACTTCCCAGAACCTTAAGCGTTTTAGCTCCAAATTAATTTTTCCCCCAACAGGCTTCAACCAAGAATTATTTCCCAAACACTTGATTTCAAAATCTGATATAAAACACATTAAAGCCATAAATTCAGATTATTAGACTTTAGATTTAAAGACCAATAGGAACCCCTGAAAAATAAGCACAACAACCTCTATTATACTTATAAATTAAGTTTATTTAGAAAATATTTGTTCAAATTGCAACTTAACAGCTGCATCACATACATCCCTGCACTCAGTTCATGTACAGAGAGGGACATTACCTTGATCAGATTTCAACATGACAATGAACACTTGGAGAGAATGAACCTGGGGTTGCACATTGATCGTGAGATATTGAGTTCTATCCCATATGTTGCACATTTAATACAAAACTAGCAGCAACAGAACAGAGCACAAAACACATGAAAATACATATGGTTATAAGCTCTAAATATCTTGTAACATCAACACTGCAGTGGCACACAAGACCGCATAATACAGAACAGTGTGAAGCCTTATGGAAACACACCAAATCATTATAACTTAATACAACAACATCTTGCTGCTGGTGAAGAATATAACTTGGCCCCTGGACAAGTGTTGCTTGCATTCACTGACTTGACAAATGGGCATACATAAATAGCTGCAATAAGTGCACTGCAGACTGGATTACACTTGGACAGGGGACCAACCATATAAATAGCTTTTCTATGCAACAAACATTAGCATTGCAGAGCTACATAATGTGCATAAATGAAGTTCCCATCATGAAATGGAAGTCACCCAAATGGTCATTTTGTTTGATGATTTAACTGTAAAGTATGTGATGCTTGCACAGTGCAAAAGATGAGGGGAAGCTCCTTTAGCTACAGGAGTGTTAGAAATGGCACTCATTGACAGTAAATTCACTCATTTATGGCTTTTCAGCACCTGCATCTGACTTTGGACTAGTTTAACCACTATCATATGGATTTACTTTACTGTGCTTAATTCCTTCTCTTAGTGAAGTTATTTACATTATGGATTACTTTAACATGATCAGGAACTAACATGAATTAGTCAGTTTGTCAAAGATCTCGAAGGTCTGCTATCCGCCACAGCAAACCGTCTAGATATGGTTTGTGAAAGTTGTTTTCTCGTGCTAAATTGTGCTATTACAGCCCGGTAACCTCAGGTTTACATGACTTTCCCTTACACTCACATTATGTCCACAGTTGAATTTTAATGCCTAAATAAATTAAAAAAGAACGCATGCATATATCACAAATACAAAAAACAATAAAATCATTTAAAAAGATAAAAATAAAACTGAGATGTTAACGGCTTTGCAGCCTTTAAGTGCTTTTAGTTGGTATTTTCCTTTGTGGTGATGGTGACAAGCTGCTTTGCTGCCTTGGCAATATCATAAGCACATTGGATGACCTGCTGGGTGACCAGCTGCATGTCCGGTCCTTGGCAGCCATCTGAAGGCAGCGCCTTCCTGCACTCGTTCTGAAGCCGGAACGCACTGGAGGTCAACAAGCGCAAAGAGCCTCTCACAGTTTCTGAGCGTGGTTTCTGCACAGAAAGATTAACATATCTGAATATCAAGAGGCTATAAAATGCAGATCTTTCACAGCTCTATTGACCTCTGCTAGCTTACAGATCAATGTAGTTGTCTGCTATTTCTTTCACCTGTTTGATGAGTACACCAATGAGAAAAGAAGGCAAGTTGCTTATTTCAAATAAACACAAAGAAAAACTGAATAATAAAGAACTGGCACAGTAATCTTGAGAACCATCAGATAGTGAAACTAAACTATGTATTACTTTATTTTGACCATTTGTCCATTATGGTTGTTGCATTACAACAAACATTCTTTCAAAGTTAATTGGTTGCAGGAAAATTATTTATTCACTCCAATAAATTATAAAGATTTACCTTTGGGAAGAGAGCAGCCATTTCTGTTACAGCCACATGTATTCTTTCTGAGCAGGGTATGAAGCTGTGAGGAGAGAAGAACTAAGTGAGCTCAAAATACTGACATAACATCCATACAAATGTCAAAGTATGCATTTAAAACATTACCTGCAACTTTACATGCAAGTCAGTTAACAAAGCATGAATCAAGTATTACAACAAACCATGCAACCTTGGTTAAACCGACTGCGTTCAGTAAAATGAAAGCACACATTTTTAACTTGGTTAAATATAAGCATTTTATTTAGACAAATGACAATACCCTGAAAATCTGTGTATCAGTCATTGCACAGATACAGCATTTCTTCAACTACCACAATTCAAAAATGAAAAATCTAAATCACATCTTCAGCAACCAAGTTTTAAAAACTAAACAGATAATAGCAAGCATGTAAGAGAAAAAAGAAAGCTTGTTAGAAGGTGAGACAGAAGAGAACATGTGAGGGAGAGGAAAATAAAACTGTGCCTGGGAGGCAGGGACAGAGGCCAGAGTACCAGGAGGAGGGATCAGGGGAGCGGAGGCTGAGCGGCTGAAGAGAAGGGGGGGCCTTCTCAGCCCAAGGAACCAAAGTGCTGAAACATCCCAGGCTGTGCCTGAGCCGACGCACACCTTCACGTTCACATGGTCTTCTCAAAAAGGTGAGGGATGTGGGGGGGGCATCATGACAACACAACATCATAAAGAAGCAGAGTGGGAGTTGAATGAGGGATAAGAATGAAAATAAAAGACAAAATGGGGAATACAAGGAGAATAAGGCAACTGAAAAAGACATGTGGAATTAAGAGTTTAAAATGAAAGCAAGAACTGAGAGGAGTAAACGTCTGATAGAAATATATTATCTCCAGATTCTAACCTTTCATGTTTGTTTTCCTGAGCAGCTCGCAGCAGCTCTTGGATATTCTTAGTGATCTGCTCTGTTTTGCGGATGACGTCTTCTGTGCTGGGAAGTGTGGGGTCTGACTCCATCTCTAGATCATCCAGTTCAGGGATAGAGCTGCCCTCCCCCAGCCAGCCACTGCTCCTCAGCCTCCCTCTCCTGTACAGACTGTTGATCACAAGAATTACTGCCAAACATCTGCTTCTGTTTCCTAAAGACAGAACTGCACATTTTCCAACTTCATATAAAAATGTTATCAGTCCAGGTGAGTCAGAAAATGCGTTATTGTCCTTCAGGCTTCAATTAGCAAATGTCATGTCTTACCCTGAGTCATCCATCTCAGACTCATTGAATGTATTATCATAGTCACTTTCAGGCATACTGCTTTGCTTCTCTAACTTTGAGGCCTAAAAAGAACAGAGAAAAGGAACACAGATAAAAATGTGTCTGTACAAGATGTCCCATTACAGAGACACTATAAACCAAAAGCAGCTGTGGTGACAGTTTAAATGCTGCTTTTATATTCACAAGGAACAAATAAATGTACGTTTACAGTGTACGCAAATCCTATTACAGTGCTGCCAACAACAGCGTGTATCAATATCAAATGACTAAAAGCCAGTAAAGCTGTGAAGCCAGAGAACCGAATCAACTCAAAGCTTTAAATGTCAGTTAGTAAAACAGATTATGCAGAATATCATCAATATAAAGCAATACAAAGTTGTTTAAAATTCACCTGGTATGCTTAGGGAAAACATTATACTGCATCATTAAACTGAATGTGACCTTCATTGGATGTTACAGTTCTGGTGTGCATGGAAACTTTAGACTCAGAGGTAAGCTCGGGCTTATGGATGACAAATGCTGAGCAGCATCTGAGAAAATAATCAAATTCAGCAGGTATGTCCAATTTTTTCAAGTTTACAGTGAGCTTAAAAGGACAGTCAGCAACATCTGAATGGAAACATCCATGGACATAAATGAGTGGGGATTACATCAGCACCATGAAACAAGCTTTACTTATTCTCCAAACTGAGGGGAAGTAGACCCCTGAGAGTTGTCATTTGAGGATGGGATATCGGGGTCCGCATGATGTCATAAGCAAACACACAACGCAAATATTACTTCAAGTGCACACCATGTGACCTAGTGTATGTTGTAACATAAGGTACACATTCTATAGGGAGCACAGACAAACAAGTACATTTAATCCACACATACTTCAACCGAAGTCCAAAAACATTTCAACCCAAATCTTCCTCCATTATGCAGTAGAGAACACTACAGAACACTGCAGACATGAAGGCTGTCTCAAACACCCTTTGGCAGGAAATGTGATTAGCTCATACATGTTTAGATAAGTCTTTGTTCTGGCTTAACAGAAGATCCATCTTTCAGGACTGTAAACATCTCCAGATTGCTGCAGTGTTTGGGTGTTACTGGAGGAAGTGAGAGCATGCTGTTGGAAGCAAAATGGACGAGCAAGTGATTCCTCTTTACACTAAAACAAGGCCATGAGTATTTACTAGAAACAAGACAAAAACAGCAACTAAAGAGGTCTAAATATATGTTTTAAGGTCCTAATATCTAATTATAAACATCTTATTATCAAATGGTTTATAAAATCTGACAAACCCTTAGCACTCCAAACAGCATTTTGGGACAACTGCACAACCAGATTGTTGTACATCTTCTGAAGCATAGGCTTCTGGAGCAAATGAAGAAAGCTTCAAAATTAGCTGGTGTTGCATCACAAGCACAACTTTCTGCTCAATGTTCAGTGGTCAGGCAGAGGTTTTGCATTTGCAGAACCACACGATTCAGTTTGATTAGCTGCGCAGTGAGGATGATGCTGATGAAGGCGGGAATCAGGTGGTGAGGGCAGCCGGTGGAGGGTTGGCTCATGCAGCAAAGTAGGGAAAGAGCAGCATATGGGAGACAGAGGAAGGCGAGGGAGAAGAGGGGAAACATGGGGAAGGTCTCCAAGTGGGCTTGCTGTGTCTCACAAGGCATGGACCAAGTGAGGGTGTACTTAACCTTTTGTGTACTGTCATCCTTCGACCAAGACAGGGTAGATGGAAATGAGGGGAGGGATGAGGAGGTGGTCACAAAAGCTCCCCTTTCCGTCTAAAGACAGGGTTCAAATCACATTTTAGGAAGACAGATGGTTTGACTGAAAAGTAAAGCAATCTAAAAAGTGTTACAGATGCGATTTAATGTTTGATCAGACAAGAGTCTCTTAAAAGCCACCTAAGGCTCAGGGAAAAATGTATGAACAAAGACCATGGCCATAAGTTTCAGGATTCAAAAGAACTATTATTTTAGTAATTACTGCTCTACTGCACCTTAAAAAATTAAATTCATCTTCCCTTTACCTTCATTGTCTGAATCCTCAACATTTCCTCTTTAAAGTACAGTGTCTTTGTAATTTAAGACTTCTTCACACGCTTAAATTCTTCAAAGTGCCCAAGGTGACATTCAACTGCAAACGTACCTTTATCTTCATCCAAAGAAAGAATAGAAAACACATACATTCACAGAGAATGTGAGGTTGTGAGTGTGTCATGCACTACAAAAACACAGATTATTTGTATGGTACCTTTAATACTTCATCATAACACACAGTACAAACTTTCAAAGTAAATCACTTTCACAGCATCTCTTTACAAATCTCATTATGTGTACATCTAAGTTCTGTTTGACAAATATCCACATTCCAATGAATACCAGATGTAGGCAGGTACTTTTTTTGCATAAAAACTGGTAAAATATGATGTGACTGTGCATCTGAATGCAAGGCAATGTTTGTGTGCTTTTAAACTGCTCTATCTGCAATACCTGAAAATAAATTACTCTGGCAAATGAAAAAAAAGGCATAGGGAAAGGTGTGCAGACAGGGAGAAGACATGAGGAAAAGTCATGGAAACAGGGCAGTGGAGAGGAAGATGCAGAGGAATGCAGGGTACAGGTGTTACTTACATGAGGTGGGAAGGGTTGCAGGGTGGGGATACCCTCCTCTGGGTAGGGAGTTTCCCCTTTAGGGAGATAGGGCTTCAGGCCTGAGCCGGTCTCATACATAGACATGGGCCGACTGGCCCGCGCAGACTGTCGGCGTTTCAAGGCTGAGGGGCTGGAGGGGTCAGGGTAGTCTGAACCGCTGGGGATCTGATAGATATTGGTTGTAACCTGCCGCCTGAGAGAGGTGTTCTCGCTTTGCAGAGATTGCAGCTGGAAGAGATGGGTCAGCAATACTCTCAGCAAAGCAAGCTTTTTCTCTATTCTGATCCAGTCTAATACAGTAAACACATGAGTCATCTGCATATATATGTTTTATCTAATAGGCTGCTACCAAGGGCTTTAAATAGTTAGATTAATGCACTTTCCGATACCTATAAAACTGAGAACCTATTCTTCAAATGATTTATTTTTATGACACAAAAATTGAGGTGGATACTATTTATAAAAAAACAAAGCCTGAAATACAACTTCTTGTATTGTAAATATATAAAAAACTTGAGCTGCATCAGAATAACTATTTAAGATATATCAAAGTAATGTAAAACAGGTTAAAAAAAAAATACACCAAAAATGACAATATTATCATCAATATCATCTCTATTCTGTTTCAATATCAACTCATTAAACCATTTCTGCAGTCGCTACTGGAGATACTCCATCACTCCATCTATATCAAGTTATCACTATCTGTAGCAGACATACTACATAATAAATAAATTGCCTACATTGTAACATACATCTCACTTTAGGACGGTTTTGTTCTTAGTTCAAAAATGCAAAGCAAGTGATAAGCAAGCAAAAGACTGTTGCACAGGTAAGGAACACAGGGGCAGCTTAAGTCAAAGATGTAGCTACAGACAGCCTCAAGAATTAAGAGAGCATTAGAGGCATTTGAGAATAAACAAAATCAAGAGGATTTTGTCAAGGATACAGTTAAGTAGGAAGAAACATGGTTCTAAAATAATGCAATTCCTTGCATCATTACTGAAGAAAATAGGACAGGGAGCTGGTAAACTACAAACTGTAGGACGGGTTTTGTAAATATCTCTACTGCTGTAGGTGACTGATAATGTTTGGTCTGACTTTAATTAAAGCTGAAGTCTGTGTTGTCTTGTTTATAAATACGTTTTTGGTTTTTTGATGAATGTGTTCCCATATTAGCTAAGACATTGCCAAATCACATCATCATCTGTGCTACAAGAACACCAACAGAGTTAAGACAGACAAATGATCTGCATGCTTCTTCCAAAACAGCCAAATTAAAGCCAAATAAACACCACCAAAAAATAAATTAAAACAATGAAACTTACCTTACTACAACAGGTTCAATTTAACAGTTATAAAAGTGTTTATAACTGTTAAAATATATCTGATTTAGGGAGATATAAATATATAAACTGCTTAACATATTACATATATTTGTGCAGAATTGATGCTGTGGAAAAATTTGGACCATTTACTACAATTTTGAAAAGTTTAAACAGTTCACTAACAACTTTTCTGCCATGAAATGTGACAATTTGTAACACAAACAATAAAATCGTATACACTAAAGATCCCATTATCCAACAAAAATTATCCAAAATAAACACACAATACAAATGATGAAGCAAGACACACATACAATTCCAGTTAGTTAATATTCTACTGTGTAAGAATAAAAAAAAAAACAACACATTGTCAAATATGCCATGCTTATTTTTTAAACATGCTTGTTAGTAACATTATATTGCGTAGCCTTAACTGACATTTTTTAAACAAAAAGTAAATTAAATGTTTTTTTGGGGGCAAAAGGTGCATCTCAAATCTAGAAAACAAACCAGGACAAAAAAATAAAGTCTCCGGCTTACATTCAGGCTTTGAAACGGAACATGCTGGCTGTAACAGAGGGTGGACCGGCAGGCCATCACAGCAGCCTTATCTTGCAACAGAGCATTCGTATTCAGGTAGCTTGGCCCTCATTACAAGCCACAGGCCGGGCCTTCACACCAGACAGCGATCACACTGCGCAGGAGAAGAGCTCTGCTGACCACCATGGCCCCTCCCCCCGCCCCAGTCCGGCCCCCGGTGTTAGTGATCTTATTGTTGGAGGGCAGTGGATACCTTTTTCTGCATCAGCCTCAATTCGTCGCTCAGGTTGTTGTTGGCTTTCATGAGCTGTTGGATCTTAGCTTCAGAGGCTGAGAGGGCATGTTTCACCTCCATGTATTCTTGCATAGTAATAGGGCTGTCTGAGAGGTCCGAGTCCAGGCTCTGGTGGAGGAAGTGTTAAGATACATATATATATATATAAAAAAAATAATTAAAAAAAAAAGGTAAAGGCACCTTGAAGTAGATAGCATTTAAATGTTCAAAAATAAAGCCTTTGATACCTTTGTTCTATCTCCTTTGCTAGAGGGGACCTCCTGATCTGTATCCTCATCAGACGCCACACTGTCATAGTCAGGCTGGTCGTTGTCCTGGCTGTCGCTACAATGCCTGACAGGCACACTTTTTAGGATGAGCTCCACATTATCTGGAGTCAAAGAACACAAAGTGGAGAAAAGGATATAAGTAACACTGCAATTAATTTGACAGATATTGTGATTTGACTCACAGTTTTAGGTTTGTTTTTTTTTTAAGTTAACTTTTGCATTGAAAGAAATGACGTAAACATGAAAATGTAATTTTTTTTTCTGGTATCTGTATCAAACAAGCATGTCCTTTCATATGTGGAAAATATGATTAATAAGCCTGTGCATCTCTATAGCACCACAGTACTTCATTTATAATAGTGTATTCACATTTTACCTGTGCAATTTTGGGCGTGCAATGTTGCCATATTTCTATTGGCTGTATATTACTATTATGACTACTATCACTATTATCGCTTTATCACTCTGTTACAACTATGTGAAACTATATATATATATACACATATTGTGCATACTATATTATATATTATAATACTGCAATGCAAGCTACTTATTTATTATTATTACAACTTATTTACTTGTTTTGTCACTTGTCTCTACTAGTATTACTTTTATTCTATGATTATTAAACTATCTATCCATCTATCTATACATATACATACATATTATATATACATACAGTGTGTATACTATAACGTTATAACATGATAAGCAACTTATTATTATTATTATTATTATTATTATTATTATTATTATCATTATTACTATTATCAGTACTACTTTGCCACTTGCTACTGATAGTACTTCCTGATGTGTAATGGTGTTCTTTTCAATCTTGTTTTTTAGAGTTTTTTTATTTTTTAAAACTATGTTATTGTATTGTTTTTGGAATTGCTTTTTTCTTAGTGATTTTTTTTTCATGTGTGTATGCTCAGAACCTTAATTTCCTGAAGGGTCTGCCAAAGGGATCAATAAAGGTCTATCTAATCTAAATAAAACATTGCAGGTTCAGAAATTTGCACATTGCACTTGGCCATGATGTAATTACAATAACATTTCAATTAATTGTTCAGCACTAATTCAGAGTAAAATGCATCTATACAATTATATACTGACCTTTGGGACTGGCTATTGAATTCCCTTGTTGTCTGCGCTTAGCATCACTTAATATGTCAATCACAAGTGTGGCAAATTCATGTGCATTAAATCTTGCCAGCTTCTGGCGTCCCTAAATGGGAAACATAAAATCACTTTAGCAAAAACTAATTAAATATGTGCAGAGAAAACAATGAAGCATTTACTCAGGCCGTCTGTAAAGCTGTACCTGGTTTCTTGTTGATGAATACTCTGGATTCACAGGAAGGAAAGGCACCACAGTTGTTTCTGTCACAAGGGTGCTGTGATTCTGTGTAGCCAACCACACTAAATAGTACCAAAAAATTAGAATCTGAGAATGAAAACGTAAAAGATTTAAAAAATTCTACTCAGTAAAAAAGAATATGTTTACCTGCATCAGTCTCTCTTCTGTCCACCTCATCATACACATCCATCGCCAACTCCTCAAATAAATGATTACTGAGCTGTAGCAAAAATAAGAAAATCACACTGTTAGAGACATTTTTAACAAGTTCAAGTCAAATAATACTGAACAAATTAATACTGAAACAATACTCACAGACTGCAGTTTCTTCTTTGCAGCCTTGGCGAGTTCTGATAAATCTAAACTGCTACAAACAGAAGACAACAGTTCTAAGTATATGCTGCTAAAATAAGTGGTCAAAACAATGCACACTCCTTTAAAAATACTTACATGTTTCTTATCCATCAAAAGAAAGCGTTATAAAAAAGAAAAAAATACATAGTTTGCATTAAAATTGAGTAGGGGTAGTAAATTTGTTTGGGGCTGTTTGAATATTGTAATCACTTGCAGAGATTACAGGTCTGTTAGGTAGAGTATGTGAACTACTTGAGTCTAACAGATAATAAATAACAAGGAGAGCCTCTGCATGTCAGAGCAGGCCTCAGAGAAAAAAATACAACCATAAACAACTGCCTTACTGCTCCCCGTCTGCTGGCTCATCTTCTGTTAAAGCCATTCACTTAGGTGTACTAATTCAAAGAGATTACTTACAACGTAGACTTACATCATGTTGATTCACAGCTTATGGTTTCTTACCTGTCAGCCATTTGTGGAACAATGAAATGCTGGCCGTTTTTATGATCTGAAAAAAAAACAATGAGAATGTTCTGGATGACTGCCAACAACATCTACAATACTTAAGGGAAATGTAAGCACACTTTATTAAACAAGGATTAGATGGTTAATAATCTTGTGGTAAATAATCAGTATTCACAAAGGATATTGTAGACCATAAGAGCTTGTGTAATCTGCCTTAAAGGTCACATTTGCATCATAGCATACAGTGTAAACTCTTTTGTATTGCAGAGTTCTCCGATTCAATACCTGGCTTTCGTCCACACAGGTAAAACGCCAGTCGATCTGTCAGTTCATACTGGATCTCCACCAATCTATCTGCCAGGTCATGCTGTCCAGCTTCTCTATAAAGACACATATGAAAACAAGTCTTTAACCTTTCAAAGGCTGTATGAATTACACAATAAAATTATAAATAAGCACGCAGCTAACCTTGCATAGTCAATGGGAGTTTTGCCATTGCTGTCGGGGGCTCCTGGATCCGCCCCATAAACGGTTAATAGCTCGGCCTGAGATACTTGTCCTGCCTTTGCAGCAACATGTAGAGGTGTGTTTCCTTTTTCCTGATGAAAAGTTCCAGAGCATGGTGAACAAACTAACAAGGAAGTCAATCCAGAGGTGAAGATAATGTTCTGAATATGGAGGTTGAGCCTTACGGGATGAAAAAAGTTAGCTTGGGCTCCCAGGGATAGCAACCTCAAACAAGTCTCAAGATTCCCTGTGCGTACACTTGAGTGAAGTTGCTAAAAATTAAAAGAAAAAATCTTTAGCGTGGCACTTAGTATTTCACAAAAAAATGTCTCTGTTTTAAGGAGCTGGTCGTACTCACTTTGCTTAAATCCTTTGTTGCAGAGCTGTCATCCTCCCGGCACGGCATACGATGGACAAATGCCAGCATTTGATATTTGGCTTTTATAAATTCTGATTTGTTTGGGCTTTAAGACCAAGATGTAAGGCAGATGTAAAAACAAAAACAGAAGTGTTAGAGGGGAAGAGGAAGAGGAAGAGAGAAACGACCTAGGCAGACTTACTGTAAATTAACAGACGAGGTTTTTAGTTCAGTAAACTGACACTTAGACAGTATCTGCTCTAGTTCAAAAATATTCACTCACTGCAATTTGTCCTGAGGATTGGCCTTGCGTTTTCCACTCATTACAGATGCAGGGTCCAGAAGAGAGTGCTCCCATATTGAATTTGCACCATTGCTGTATAATGTCTGAACCATCTAGGCAAAATGAAAAAGAAACCGGTAAAGTGTGTCCCATCGATTCAGTCTGCAGAATGCTGACCGACTGTTAACTTCCTGAACACACACTTTCTATATTTGGACAAAATCAATACACCTCAGCAGCTCTGATGCAGAACCGATGTCATCTGATTTATTTTGAGCAAAAATATGCGCCTGCTGAAACTAAAACTACAGTACATCACTACAGACTCTCCTGTAGGAAAATCATTTTATCTCAGCGTTTTCAGCACATGCCTGTGAGGGCTCATTAATTTCAACAAAAAAACAATTTCAAACAATAACATCAAATACAGAAGTATAATGATACATGGCTTTATATAGATGTGTGCACTGAGTTATTACCTGCAGCTGTGTAGGAGGCCACGGTGTGTGCGTTAGGTGTCGGACTTGGGAGCTGTGTCTGCCCAGGCTTCGATGGACACTGCAGCACTCATCACAAATCAACACACCCCTGTTCACCGAGGCCCAGCGAGGCTCTGTGAGGGAACAACAAAAACAACACAATCACACAGTGTACAGTGACTGTAATGAATCCCAACTGATTAAGATGTGACTTACGGCAGACAACTATTGTATGACAAGCTTGCACTGTCCTGGCTTTATGTGTCAAACTGACATTCATAATGTCCAAATGTCTCACGTCGTCTTGACATTTCACATACAGCGCTATTATTAAAGTAAAATGGTCCCAAAATACAACCTTGGGAAATAATGTTGTCGAGTGCAGAAGTCACATTAGACCATTGTAAAGCCTTTTATTATCACAACACGCCTCAAGGGGCCTTTCAGACCACTTGCAGACTGACATGGTCTAACTAGAAGAAAGGAAAGAAAAAAGGCAAACTCTTGTGGTTAATAATCAGGACAGGCAGAACAAGCTTCTAAAAGCTTTTTGACCCCTGAATTACATGAAGTCATTCATTGTGTAAAGAGGAAATGAAGACTAGCAGTTACGGGTGTAAGTACCTCTGTGTTACTGTAGGGAACTATGGCAATTTCCTCTTAAAAAACATAGTAAAAATTAAAGGACAAACGCATATAAACAGTTGGTGTTGCACATCCAGGTACTGCACATTGATATTACAGTTATACTTGTATGATATAGTATACTCTGTGACCAAAATAAATATGTTTACTTAACCTTCACCTCTTTAACACCTGTTCTTGCTTAAAAACATCAGCTTTGTGCCATCTGCTCTCACACTCCAGTCTGACAGGAAAAATAAACATTCAGGTCCAAAAATATTTTAAATTGACAACACTCTGCTCGCCAACAAACTGCTAAGACGACAGAGAAACTGGCACAGTGACATTACAGTGACGACTATCAGTGTCTTAGCAGCAGCTGAGTTGTAGGAGGAACAGCTGCAAGGGTTGTTGGCTACGATCTGGCACCTGGTCCTCGGTTCTGGGGGTCTCCTCCTAACTCTCCAACAAAACCTGAGTGCTGACATGCATCTTTTACTCTTTCCTCAACAAGTGCTGCTAAATTTACCAGATCCTCAAACTCTAAAAATAATCACACCCAACAACTGGTAAAAGCGGTATTAGAGGGGCAACCCAGGCCAGCTGCTGGGAAACTAGCTACAAGTCTCTGCCGTGATGAGGAAACAAGAGACAATTGAGTGTCGGTGAAGCTGGTATATTTGACATCTTTTTCTTAATATTTATTCTGAAAGTAAACAGAAAAGAACCTTATTTTCTAAAAACTACTGATTCTGTTTGTATGCCAAGTATATCACATCAAATACATTGTGGCTCAACAATAGAAATGAAGTCTTCAGCACTGAAAGCACACAGTCAATTCTCTCAGCATCCTGTTTTGCTTCCTGCCTGTTTGAAAAACATCACGTCACTTCTATATAACTGGGCCTTTTGAAAGTACCTCACATAATGTAACCACTACTTGTTGATTTACACTAAAAGATTTTACACTATCCTATTTCAAAAGATTTTGCTATAAGATAATGATATTTTTCACATACACGAAACACACCCTTTATTGAACACTTTACATAGTATTTACACTTAAGGATATGTTTGTGAATCAGATTTTATTCACAATACACGTAGATGCAGTCGCTTGGTCTACTTTACAAGGAAAAAATGTCAGTGGATCATCTTTTCCTCATTCATATTTAATCTGTTCATTCCTTCATCCTAAATCGACACAACTGATTCAATCAATATAAAGCATGAAACGTGCTATCAACATCCTTGAATCAAATTCACAGAAATGATTAGAATGGGAGTCAAATAAAATTTCATGACGGATGGATAAGGTAGTAGGTAAATGTGCAATGTTACAATATGGTAACACGTTGGCTATGTGTGAAAATAAGTGTGTACTTTCACTAACAGTCCAAAACCATAGAAAACACAGCTGCTTCAGGTTTGATTGCATATCAACTCAGCAGATTGGTATCGACAATACCTGTCAACAACTAACATGAACAGACCAGCTGGCCCAGCCCCACTAGTCTCACTTAATACAAGACAGTGTGTTAGTTTAGTTAAGACTATGCTTTGGCTTATGAAGCTTAAGTGCCAAATGTTAAATAAACAAATGACGGCCAAAATAAATACAGACTCTGCTTACCTGGGACACTGCAATCAGCGCAGACCTCCGTGTTTCGCAGGCGTTTCGACATCCTTTATCCACAAGTAATGTCTATTAAAGTAAGCTGAGTATTATTTCCGTAAAGCTAATCATTGATTACCGTGAGTTGATACCTTCCGCGTTAGCTAAACCAGCTAAAACAATCACAACACCGACCTGCTACTTCATTTAACTGTTGCTAGCTTTGCTGTTCTGGCTAGCGCTTGCATTAAAATCATTATAATGTTATTCCGCAAGAGTAAGGTACGATGCTGCTTGATTGCAAGTTAGCTGACTTCGCGAGTAGCACCTGACTAGCTAACTAGCCTGTCTCCGTCGGGTAGTTTACTGAGTCTGATAGACAGCAGCGGGACTACACGGCGCTCCGGTATTCCCAGCAGCAGCTGCGACTGTGACCTGAGGCCATTAGAAGATGCCCCGATTATAGCCTCGCAGGAAATTAAGCTCTCCAGAGTCCGCCTTCGTAATAAATAAATAAATAAATAATTAAATTCCGTTTCTTTATTCTGCTTACATTTTTAGGTGTTGAATAAGAGTTCAGCTTTCAGCGTCAGGAACATAAAATTTGGAAGATATACGACAATTTTTTTTGCCTGTGAGACCTAAAATAGGGCTAAAACGTAAAAATTCAGTAGAGGTATTTGTTTTATTCACCCTTGTAGGACGGCACAAACTGTATATTTAAATACTGGTGATATGATGCCACTTATTGCCTTTTAACACTGGCCATGCTCTGAAACACTCGGCCTACTGAAACCATCGATTTGGAAACAAATGAATACAAAACAGTCGACTTCAACAGTGTAATCATACTGAATTAATGGTTTACACTGATGTAACTCTCACGACAGTATGGCTAAATAATAATTATGCATTTACAAATCACAAAATAAACACTTTCGTGTAATATAATTTGTTTTTACGATAAATTAAAGTAACAGGTTATGTAGCAACAAGGATCGCTTGTACATTTAAACGGGCTGTACAGGTGTCGATTTTTAATGTCTCTCAATGAAGCGTCACTTGGCAACAGTCGGTTTCATTATGAGGCAAACAAATGGGTTTCATGCACAGTTGTGTACGCTATCGTTTAAATATTTACATCAGAAAAGTGCATCTATATTCTAATATCAAATACGTAAAACTGTGACACAGAATTGAGTCTTTATTAACATTATGTCGTAGCTAAATCCTTCCGAAACCCCTATGCGGACAAATTGAATGGTAGCGTCCAAAGTGGAGCTGACTATTCTGTTTTTGTAAAGGCGACTGTTTTATTTACAAATTGTATACGTGCTATGGCATTTACCAAATGAAAACTATAATTTTACATATATTATATTCTCGTTTAAACGGGTAATATATTTAAATACATGGGGTTAATGAGACTGTAAAGCGGTTGTCATGTAGAACACCCCTGTCATTTTTGTGTATCACTCCGAGCACTTCCTTGTTCAAAAGTTTTATTTAGGGGAAGGCTTGGTCCAAAAGTTGGGCACCAGGCTGGATATTTCGACGTTATTGCTGCCAAATACTAGGAGTTTTAATGACATTTACTTCAAATTTCAGCCTAACTGTCGTCCTCACATGGCTGTACCTATAAGTAGCCGGCTAACGTTGCACTGAAAGGCTCCGTAGAGGAAGATGTCCACAGCTAACGTTAGCGAAGAGATCAGGGTGAAGTTTCCACTGCACTCCGCGGTATGGGAAAATGATTACAGGAAGCTGGAAGAACAAATAACGTTACCTCAGGTTGGTAAAAACTTTGAGTATGTTGTAAACCTACATGGCAAAGAATGCTCGGTAAATGAGACCACAAATGAGCTCTGAAAGCTCAGAGCTGTTGTGTTAATGTAGGCCAGACGTGTTCACTGGTGCAGTTATTACATGTTAATGAGGGAATACAGTCGTTATTCACTGATCTATAGGGTGGAAAATGTGCTTTTACAACTTAATTATAATGCATGTTACGTCTTGTTTTTAGTGATCATTAACCAGACCAATCTATTAATATACCCAGTCATCGATGTTATGTAATCTGACTTTATTTACAAACAAATATACTTATAGCTGTATATGTTAGGTATACAGTATAGTAGAAATTTGCGGTTTGTCTTTTACCTGGTGTTAATGTTCAACAGGTCATTATTACTACACCTTTAAAGTGACTCATGACATTTCTCTGGGTTGTATTGGCTGATTGTTAATAACCTACTGTGTATATGAATTATATGTTTAGTCCAACAGTATGACTCAGAGCCAGACATGACGCTTGGTATTGTCAGTAAAATGACTTGTATTTTACTGCTGTGGTCAATATAATTGAAGTACACTTGAGCTGAAATGTGTTAAACCATGATTAAGTAATCACAGTATGGTTGATGTTTTGTTCAGTTAACAATTTGTCACATGCACACTACTGATTACAGATAATTTCTTAAATTAGTGGGTAAAGTGAGTTAGTGTGGTTTGCATTTTAGAGTAAATCCTGATAAGTAATTTTAAACATTGAATGTTTGTGTTTTTTATTTTCTCAGAATGACATTGAGGCTGTGGATCCAAGAGGTCGGACAGCTTTGCATCTGGCCGTGTCACTGGGGCACCTGGAGTCAGTGAGAGTCCTTTTGAGACATGGTGCTGCAGTAACCAAGGAAAATGCCAAGAGCTGGACAGGTTAGGGACAAAACTACTATAAGATCCGCAGAAAATACTGTCCAAAAACCACTTGTGTTTTAGATATGCTTTAGGTTATTTGTGGACTGTTTGATCATTTAGAGACTTATTTCTACTATTCATCTTCAGTACGATTTCTTGTAAAACTGTATGACCACTTGCAGGAATACAGTTTCACTTTCTCTGGTTATTACCAGCATCATTGAGGGTTTTAATGGGTAGTTGCTGCCTTGGGACCAAATGCCATTAAAGTTTTAGTGGTTTGTTTCTACTTGTCTGTTTCTTTACAGTGCTACAGGAGGCAGTCAGCACCGGAGATCCAGAGATGGTGCAGTTAGTGCTTCAGCGCAGAGACTACCTCAAAGCCTCCACTGCTCTTGGAGGAGTGCCTGAGCTGCTGTCAAAGATCCGAGAGGTTTTACTTTGTTTGTGTCACCTTCCTGTCATCCATCTGTAACTGTGACCAGCAATGGAAATAATCACTATGTTTTTCTGTTCATCACTAGTCTCCAGACTTCTATATGGAAATGAAGTGGGAGTTCACAAGTTGGAGTAAGTTCTTTCTCCAGCAGTGCCAAGATCTCAAAATGGTATATGCCACTCCAGTTGTGGTATATGCCGGTCCGGTTGTGGCATATGCCAGTGCAGATTTGGCATATGCCACTCCGGTTTTTGCATATGGCATTTAGGAGTGGCTTATGCCAGAGCCTGGGGTTATCCATCATTCAATAATACTGCCTACCCCCATTAAATAACATTATATTATAGCAGAATAAGCTACTTATTATTATTATTATTATTGTTGTTGTTATTATCATTATCATCATCATTATTTTATTACTATTACAACTGAAACGGCATTGACAAAACTGAAAAGGTATATGACGGCACACACATGTGTGTA